>JALIGW010000005.1:66384466-66499466 GCA_023053685.1 Diadophis punctatus similis
TTCCCCAAACCCCAAAAACTTTAACCTTAGACTGTCAACTGTCGACCTCACCCCATTCCTAAGAGGTCTGTAAGCGCACCAGCGTGCCTACCGTTCCTGTCTTACTGTCCTCATTTATCTGTACTTACTTTGTATATGTTTATGTTTATACATATACCTGCTATCTTGTACATGTTTGACAAACAAAATAATAAAATAAATAATAAAATAATATTTGTAGCTCAGGAAGGTTGAAACGAGGAGTCCTGGTGTTCTCGGAGCTTGGTTGTTTTCTTGCAGATGTTTCATTACCCAAGCTAAGTAACATCATCACTAGCACTGATGATGTAACCTAGTTTGGGTAATGTATGCAAGAAAACAACCAAGCTCAGAGAGCACCCAAGACTCCTCAATGATAGAGTTAATTCGGCAGTTCGTCTTATAGGTTGTTTCTCAACTGTGATTCTCAGCTGTGCAATAGGCTATAATTGTAGCAGGCAAAAATATTCTCTTCACACAATGTCCATCAACAGGAAGATGTGTTCAGGCCGGTGCATGCATCTATATTTTTTATTTATACATACAATGATCTGTCAAATATCAGAATAAGAGCTTTGGATCAACACACTCATCAATAGGTCTACAAAATTACAGACTGGTATCATATAGCAAAACACTATTGTGCAGCCGCTCAAGAATTCCTCTGATTTTGTTCAGAGGAATTTTGTTCATATCACTAAAGATGTTAGTCACATTGTGGTTTACATTGATAGCACAGTATTCCAGTCTGTCCAGTTTTTAACGCAGTGGATTAAAAATAATCAATTTCCTAACGTGTGTGATGACTTCTAACATAAACCATCTTTCTGCATATTATCTCTTAATTTTACATAGGAATTAATAATCTGGCTAATAACCATTTTTCTAAAAAAAATTAAACCACCTTGTTTTCATGTTATAGCCAAGTAAATCTCCATGTCTTTCAAATGGAAATGTCCTCAGGGTTATTTATTTATTTATTAAAATTTCTATGCCACCCAACTCCTGGGGGACTCTGGGCGGCTAACAACAGGTATAGAAACATATCAATAAAAGCGATTAAAAAAAACATGTTAAAATGCTATCATTTTAAAAAGAACTTTCACTCATACCCCGCCTGCCGGAAGAGCCAAGTTTTTATTGCTTTACGGAAGGCCAGCAGGGTGGGGATAGTCCTGATCTCTGGAGGGAGTTGGTTCCAAAGGGAGGGGGCTCCCACAGAGAAGGCTCTCCCCCTCGGCCCCGCCAACCGGCATTGCTTGGTCGATGGGACCTGGAGGAGACCAACTCTATGGGACCTAACCGGTCGTAGGGAGGTATGCGGCAGGATGCGGTCCCGAAGGTAATCTGGCCCTGAGCCATGTAGGGCTTTAAAGGTAACGACCAACACCTTAAATTGGATCCGGAGACTAATGGGCAGCCAATGCAGCTGGCGGAGGATCGGTGTTACGTGGGTGCATCTGGGTACACCCACCACAGCTCGCGCAGCTGCATTTTGCACCAATTGCAGTCGCCGGACACTCTTCAAGGGTAGCCCCATGTAGCGCGCATTGCAGTAATCCAGCCGTGAGGTGATAAGGGCATGAGTGACTGTTAGCTGTCATTTCAAACATAACCACCACTATTTGAATAGCACTCAATAGTGTACATTTCGATCTGATAATTCCTCCCCACCGCCAAATTTTATTGGGGAAAGATAAATGCTAGTGGTCTTCATCTGTTTGTTTTACTGCACTGTACTGTTTTACTGTACAGCCTGGACTCTGGAGGGAGGAGAACAACCCATTTTGCTTTCATTAGAATTTATGGAAGAATTCATTTCTATTCCTTTTCTGGGTTCACCAGCCACATGTGCGGCATTTATTTGTTTCTAATGAATGTCTGCTATTTAATGTATCAATATATTTACCAGGAAGTCCTTAGGGTATGGTTAAAAAAAATTAAGATAGTAGCTGTGATAATGCAATTGAAATTCTGCTGATTTTCTATGTAGATAGCATACAGGGAGCTCCGGTCCTACTGTTATGGCTACCATCGTAACTTTTTGTACTCTTTTATTCTACACATCCTGCAAACATAGAATAATAGAATTTATTTATTTATTTATTTATTTGTGAGATTTATATACCGCCTCACAGTGCAAGCACTCTCTAAGCGGTTTACACCAGTAAGCAATGTATATTTATATTGCCCCCAACAATCTGGGTCCTCATTTTACCCACCTCGGAAGGATGGAAGGCTGAGTCAACCTTGAGCCGGTGAGATTTGAACCGCTGACCTGCGGATCACAGTCAGCTCAAGTGGCCTGCAGTACCCCACTCTAACCGCTGCGCCACCTCGGCTCTTCAATTGGAAGGGACCTTAGAGGTCTTCTAATCCAACCCCCGGCTTGAGCAGGAAACTTTGTATCATTGCAGACAAATGTTTCTCCAATCTCTTTTTGAAAGGCCTTCAGTTCTGGAGCACCCACAACTTCTGACTGGTTAATTGCTCTCACCATTAGGACATTTCATTGGTTAATTGCTCTCACCATTAAGAAATTTCTCCTTAGTTCTAGGTTGCTTCTCTCCTTGGTTAGTTTCCAACCATTGTTTCTTGCCTTATCTTTTAGTGCTTTAGAAATAGACAGTCACTTCTTTGAAATAGTATAGCTTCTCCTGCTTGAGCAGGGGGCTGGACTAGAAGACCTCCAAAGTCCCTTCCAGCTCTATTCTATTCTAAATTCTCTTGAGTTTGTAGGAGCCCCTCAAATATTGGAACAGTGCTATGTCTCGCATAACCCTTCTTTTCAGTAGACTGGACATGCCCTCTCCTCTCCTCTATATACACTCCTCTACTCGCAACAGAATACCTTACGCAACCAGACTTGAAATCCTGGGCTTAGAAAGCTTAGAACTACGTCGCCTTCGGCACGACCTAAGCATAGCTCATAAAAGTATCTGCTACAACGTCCTTCCTGTCAACGACAACTTCAGCTTCAACCACAACAATACACGAGCACACAACAGATACAAACTCAAAGTGAACCGCTCCAAACTTGACTGTAGAAAATACGACTTTAGCAACAGGGAGGTTAATGCCTGGAACTCACTACCTGACTCTGTGGTTTCGTCACCAAACCCCCAAAACTTTACCCTTAGACTGTCCACTGTTGACCTCACCCCATTCCTAAGAGGTCAGTAAGGGGCGTGCATAAGTGCACCAGCGTGCCTACCGTCCCTGTCCTAATGTTCCCTCTTATCAGTACCCATCTTATGTATATAAACAATGTTATATCTATGTATATTACCAATACGTACTTGACAAAATAAATAAATGAAAAAAATACCCAATTCCTGTAACTGTTCTTTGTATGTTTAAGCCTGCAACCCCCTAATCATTTTTGTTGCTCTTCTCTGCACTCTTTCCAGAGTCTCAACATCTTTTTTGTATTGTGGTGATCAGAACTGGATGCAGTATTCCAAGTGTGGAATACTGACAGTCCTGATATCTACAGGGTGTTGCAACTATAGTATTCAACAAATTACTGAAACCACCATAAAAAGCAAAGGAACAAGATAAAAAAAACAATCAGGTTAAAATGCAACTATCTCTAAGGAGCATCTCAAAGCCTTAACAAATATCCAAGAGAAATCTGAAGCAATCTCCTCTGTTTGAAAGGAAAGCTAACCAAGAGGGAGCGAGGTAAGTTAGTCAAGGAGAAGAAAAATAAACTAGCCAAGAGGGAGCAACATTAGAAGCTATGCCAGAAAAAAGAGAGGATATGAGGGGTTTGATTGACATACCTTTTCATCTGTTGATTTTTAAGCATAGAAACACCCTTAAAAAATTTCTATCCAACTTTTAACTGCTGAGAGAGAATTGATTCCTTATGCAAATTCTTGGGCATGTGAGATTGACAGAGATTGCCCTTCCTTTCTGTAGGAAGTTAGCACCCACCCCTCTCCTAGGAAAATGAGATGTTTTAGGAAATATTAAAAGGGCAGAATATTTCCCCTAAAAGGGAGGCAGAAACTCAGCCCCCCCACCTTTGTCAATGGGCCATTAAGGCCTGGACCAGTCTATTCTACATAACAAAGATCTACCTCCTTCAGGCAGAGCCATAGTAGGAATTGCCCAAAGCCCTTTCATTACATTATCACCCAGCAAGGCTCAACCAAGCCTTGGACTCAGGACAGCCTACAGAGTTGGCCCTGCATGGCCCCATGGGAGTCTGACAACCAATCAGAACACAAGCTCCAATTCAAAACCCAACAGAGGGCATAAAACCCAAGCACTCCGAGCATCTAAGCCTTTTTTTTGCCCAGGACCTCAAGCCATGTGATCCGGTTCATCAATAAACCATCTTTCCAATCAGCTTCCATGTTTCCAGTGTCTTTTTCCCCACTTGGAACTGAACCCAGATGGACATTTCTTCCAACATTTCTAATTTATCTTGGGGACATCTTGAGATGTGGTGCTGGTTACTGCTTCTCCGGCTTTAAAAAAAAGGATTGGATTAATTGGTGGAAGTTATGGGAATCAATGGCTATTAGCTTTAATGGCAGTGTGGCTTCCTCTGAAGGCCATCTGCTAGGAGACTACTAGGCTTCCTGGTACAGTTGGTTGGCCAATGTAACAACAGGCAGATGGACTAGATGGACATTGCTTATGTTCTTATTCCAAAGGTGCTTTTCCTTGGAAAACGTTGTGCTTCTCCTCCAAGAAGCTTCTTCAGTTCTTATGTTCTCCCATTTTCTTCAGAGTTTGCTGACTTTCTACTCTTTATAGCTGCATTTATTTTCAGTAAGGATAATAAAATCAAAGAGCTCTAAATTTGGAAGGAACCACAAGCACCCTCAAATTCAGCCCTCTGTAGCATGAAAGAAAACCAATGAAACAACCTTTAGAGGCATCTGAGAGCCTCTTCTGAAAAACCTCCAGGGAGTGAGAACTTCCAGCCTCTGTGGATAGGCTGTGCCACTTTATATAGATCTTACTGACAGACTTTTTTCCCTTATATTTAAACTAAATATAGGTAGCTGCAACTTACACCCATTATTATTTCTGGTTTCTATGGCAGTGAAATATAGCTCCTGATTATGTATACTATGGCATCCTTTATATACCTGAACAATGAAACCAAGTCTTTGGAGGTTTCCCCCCCCCTTCCAGATTGAACATCCCAGATTTTCTTAGTCTGCACTGTCATTAGGCTTGTCTTTGAATCATCTTTGTCATTGTCCTCTGAACTCATTCTAACCTGTCCAGGGATGGGTTCCTCTTACCTGCTGTGCTCATCATCTCGTTCCACACACGCGCACACTCGCTATATGCGTGCGTGTCCCCTTGTGTGATTTTGCTTTCTGCGCATGCACGGAAACAAAATCTCGCGAGGTGACACACATGAGTCCCCTCATGCGATTTTGCTTCCGCGCATGCACAGGAAGCAAAAAAAGCCCAAAAATTCTAGAAAAAAGATGGTGCCGCACGACTGTCACGCAGTGATTTTATTGCCTGTTATATGTAGGGAGATGCATCCCTATGCATCCCTATTCATTATAATGGTTTTTTCCTGAGCACGTGATTGATATGTTCTTGTACGCATGTGTACATTCCATTCTCTCCTTCTGTTCCTGGCTTCCATTGAAGCAAGACCTACTTTTATATCAGACATGTAGATAATGAGGATTTATTGTTTTTGTACCGAAATAAATATTTTTACTTAGACTTCTAAACTGCAGTTTCTTTTCTAATGTCTGATGTCTGGAAAAAGATCTATTTCTCCTTTGTGAGATTAATTATCGCCTCTGTCAACGACGGACCGGCGAAGACGGCACCGGAGCCATCACGCGCAAATTGCGCAATCGGTCGGCCACTACCAGTGTGGCAGAGTAGACCACATCGGTAGGAACCCACCACTGAACCTGTCAATATTCTTTTGGAAATCTGGAGTTCAGGTATGGACTCACCTGTGCAGAGTGGAGGGAGATAAGAACTTCAGATATCTTAGATATAAAGCTTCTCCCAATGTAGCTCAGAACTTGTTACTTGTTGTTTGTATCCTTACGATTTATATTAATATTGATTGTTTCCTGATTGCTTATTTGTACCCTATGACAATCATTAAGTGTTGTACCTCATGATTCTTGACAAATGTATCTTTTCTTTTATGTACACTGAGAGCATATGTACCAAAGACAGATTCCTTGTGTGTCCAATCACACTTGGCCAATAAAGAATTCTATTCTATTCTATTCTATAACTGTATTAGTCATTCTAGAAGCTCTCTCATTCTGCTGGCTCATATTCAGATAGTTGTCAATAACCACTACCAAGTACTTCTACAATGTAATACTTTCAAGCTATGCATTCCTCCATAATGAATGTGCCTCATTTTTCCTTCTTAAATGAAATAACCAAGGTTTCTCCTTGCTGAAGAACTACTCGTTCCTCTCAACCCAATCTTAAAATCTTTCAGATTACATTGCAATCTCGTTCTATTTTTCTGGGTATTGGCCAGACCTTCCAGTGCTGTGTTAGCCATACCTTTGACAAGTAGTCCATCAATTTTGTTATCCGGGGATTAATAAAAATGTTGAACAAGTTTGATTCTAAGATAGATCCTTGGGGTTCCAAAACACATCCCATTGATTACTGTTGTCCAACTCAGTATAGAGCTATCAATGCTGAATATGAATGTGGTTAGCAAGTGAACCATGGATCCACCTTACAATAAAGCAATCCAACAATTCTAGTTCCATCTAGCTAATATTCTAAGATGTGTTTCATCTAGGCTGGTAATTTCAGGATATTGAAAATGGCTAGAAGATTCATGACCATATCCTTATTAACTTATTTTCTTATCGTGTTTGTTCCCAGTCTATGTAATTGGATCCCTATTTTCTTTGAATGTAAGTCAGAAAGAAGTTAGGAGTTGGTATAGGAGTTAGGATAACCTACTTTCTGTGGTTATCTAGTAAGAATTTCCTTTGGAACTAGTGGTAGGTCTACTGCCTCCTTTGTCTTCCTTTCTCTGTTGCCATTTTGGAAAAACTCTATTTGCCTTGTTTTCTTCCTTTGCCTTCAATATATTTCTATATTTATGATGTGAACCTTTGTAGACTTTCTTGGTTGTGAGTCTGTCAGATGCAAGCAATCAGAAACACTCATGAATCATTACAGTCCGCAACTTTATTATCTATCACCTATGTTACAAGAATCTCACCAAACTGCTTGCCTTCCCTGAGAATGGCCGGATTCATGGATCTTGGGGGAAGTCAAACTTATGTGACTTGTGGCTGGACAAGGATTCCAAGCTAGGCCCTCTCTTGGTGCCTTCTTTTAGCTTGGTTGGCAGTTTCTCAACATACTCCTTCCTACCATTCCCAGTAAACATCTTTTTAGTCTTGGTAGTTATCTACTGAACCAGCTTGGCTCTTTGGGTTTTTTTTCCCTTACTGATACTAGTTAGGATCACAGTATTCTTAATTTCCTATTCAATAAATTCAAATTGACTGCAACACCTTCACATATAAAGGTTTCTTCCCATGGCAACTTCCTTACTATTTATTCTAGTTTATGAGAATTTGACTTTTCTAAAACCCATGGTTGGAGTTGGTTGATCTGTTGATCAAGAGTCAAGAAACTTAAGAATGCATGGTCACTTGTATCAAAATACCCATTATTTTAATATCTTCAATAAACATATCCCTGATACCAAAGACTAAATCCAAGGTAGGAGACCCCTTAGTCTCTAAATAAAACTTAAAAAAAAAAAATCAGCCACACAAGTCAAGAATTCATCTAACATCTTGAATTTGGCAGAATTAGTTTTCCAATAGATGTCTGAGTAATAGAAGTCTCCAATCACAACCATTTCATGCTTTTTTGAGAGTTCAGATATCTACTTCAGATACTGTCAGGTATCTACTTTAATAAATCTTTGTTCACTTCTTCTGACTGGTTTTATGGTCTGTAGCAGAGTCCTAGCAAGGATTCTTTCTATTACCTTGTCCTTTCATCTGAACCCGGATGCTTTTAACAGTGTGTTACTATTGGTGGAGCACAATGCTGGTAAGTTCATTCCTGACAATATTAATTGGATAGTGTGCAATATTAATTGCATATTTGGCACTGTTACTTGCATTCTGTAGCCTTCTCAAGTAAACCAGACAGGAAACACAACTAGAAGACTCTATTCTACTCTATTCTACGATTCCATTAACACAAGCATGCAAATTTGAAAGTACAAATCTCCCACTGTCTCATTTTACATCCTGCTAAATTAGGGAGGATCCTGTCTGAGGTTTTTTTTCTTGGCCTGCTATGCAACTGTGGGGTCCCTCTCCCCATTTATCTGATCAATCCCTAGACAGCATCTTGTCCTCATTTCCTAAGGTAGATTCCATATACCACACCATATTCACCCAATCAGTGGTGGGATTTAATTTTTTTTACTACCGGTTCTGTGGGCATGGCTTGGTGGGCATGGAGTGGCTTGGTGGTCTGGCAGGGGAAGGATACTGTAAAATCTCTATTCCCTCCCCACTCCAGGGGAAGGTTACTGCAAAATCCCCATTTTCTCCTGATCAGCTGGGACTCGGGAGGCAGAGAATAGATGGGGGCGGGGCCAGTCAGAGGTGGTATTTACCGGTTCTCTGAACTACTCAAAATTTCCGCTATCAGTTCTCCAGAACTGGTCAGAACTTGCTGAATCCCACCTCTGACACAATTGCTGAGATTGCTGGTTTGGCTCTAATAACATTTATTCTGGGTTTAAAATAAATATTTTTTAGGATGCGTGCTGAGGAAATTTTGCTTGGTGTAAAAATAACCCTGATTATATCAGATAATAGGAAAAATCAGGGTCGGATAGGGCTGGAAGGACACTTCTCCATGTGAATATAGATTTTAAATACTCACTTTTATTACTTCATGAACTGTATTCATGCATACAAAAGACTTTTTTCCTCTTGTGAAATATGAGCCACAAATATCTATACAGCATAATGAACATAATGTATAACAAGTATTATCATCCAAATTGTGGCTCACCCAACTATGAGTAAGTTAATAAAAAGATCACTTGAGTAATTTGTACAATATTTCCTATCCCAGTAATTAAGAAACAGTGGCATACTTAAAGCAGCCATTCGTCTTCCGGAAGATTCTTTGTATAAGAGAATGAAATGAGTTTTAATTTCTGTTCTAGCTACACAGCTACTTTCTTAGGTAAGTGATATCTGGGTGACTACTATTTTGCGACAAAGTCAAACAGGAATGAATAGCTGTAGTTTAATTTATGACCTATCTTTAGGGTGGGCGAAACAGCCATATCATAACACTTCCCCTTCAAGCACAGGTATTTTCAAATGTATTGCTTAAAGTTAGTATGGGGGAAAAATTAAAAAGCTGCTTTGCATGCATGAAATCTTCCAGTTGTGTTGAGAAGTTTTGACAGACTCTGTAGCATATCGTTCATTAAAGAGCTGGTTCATTCTGGGAAGGCAAGAAACCTTAGGTGAATTGAATTCAATTTATTTTCTTCTTGGAGGAATACAAGAAGGGGGTTAACTTGCCACATCCAACCCATTGCTCACTGCATGTTCTGCAATGCACAGGTGGTCATCCAAGCATTGATCAGATTCTTCCATGCCCCACCTGACTTTAATTAAAAAGAAATAAAATGGGAAGTTGCAAAGTTGCACAATTAAGCTTTAACCTTCAGCATCAAGTTTATTTCAAAATATACCTCGGGGGGCCCTATACAGATTCTTAGAAATAGTGGATAGTTATAAGCCATTGCTTTGTTTGATATGCCCAACAGGAAGGAAGGAAGGAAGGAAGGAAGGAAGGAAGGAAGGAAGGAAGGAAGGAAGTATAGATTACAGTGTATAGTTTATACTATTCTCACTGTATAAATGGGGCATAGTATAGATAGATAGATAGATAGATAGATAGATAGATAGATAGATAGATAGATAGATAGATAGATAGATAGATAGATAGATAGATAGATAGATAGATAGATAGAATTCTTTATTGGCCAAGTGTGATTGGACACACAAGGAATTTGTCTTTCGTGCATATGCTCTCAGTGTACATAAAAGAAAAGATACATTTGTCAAGAATCATGAGGTACAACACTTAATGATTGTCATAGGGTTCAAATAAGCAATCAGGAAACAATCAATATTAATATAAATTGTAAGGATACAAGCAATAAGTTATAAGTGGGAGGAGATGGGTGATAGGAACGATGAGAAAAACTAATAGTAATAGTAATTCAGCCTTAGTGAATAGTTTGACAGTGGTGAGGGAATTATTTGTTTAGCAGAGTGATGGCATTCGGGAAAAAACTGTTCTTGTGTTTAGTTGTCTTGGTGTGCAGTGTTCTATAGCGTCATTTTGAGGGTAGGAGTTGAAACAATTTATGTCCAGGATGCGAGGGGTCCATAAATATTTTCACGGCCCTCTTTTTGACTCGTGCAGTATACAGGTCCTCAATGGAAGGCAGGTTGACAGTAATTGTTTTTTCTGCAGTTCTGATTATCCTCTGAAGTCTGTGTCTGTCTTGTTGGGTTGCAGAACCAAACCATTCTCCCCTCATTGTGACTGTAGGGTTTACATCCAACTATAGATCACATTGTGACTGGCTATAAGCTGAGAACATATATTGGTCCAGTATCTGATTTTTTTCATATAAACGATGCTGTGCTTTAATGGCTAGATGGCCTAGACCAGGGCTGTCAAACTCCTAGCTCATGGGCCGGATGCGGCACACCATGGCCACGCCCATGCCCGGTTTAATGAAGGGGAAAAAAGTCCCGATACATCACATGACGACCCCGCGACGCCGTGAGTTTGACACCCCTGGCCTAGACATTGGTATACTGAATATAGATCTTTTTAAGATCCATATTTTTAAATCTTGAGGAAATGTTAATATATATTGCAAGTCCATGTATGATATGTCATATGACCTATGACCACAATTGAGCCAAAAATTTCTGTTGTTAAGTGAGACATTTTTTAAATGAGTTTTGCCCCATTTTACAACATTTCCTGCCACAGTTAAGTGAATCGCCGCACTTGATAAGTTAGTAACACAGTTGTTAAGTGAATCTGACATTCTCTATTGATTTTGCTGGTCAAAAGATTGCAAAAGGTGATCACATGACCTTGGGACATAGCAACGGTCATAAGTATGAGTCAGAATTTTGATCACATGATCATGGGGATGCTACAAAGGTTGTAAGTGTGAAAAACTGTCATAAGTCACTTTTTCAGGGCCACTGTAACTTGTGAACAGTCACTAATGAACCGTTGAAAGTCAAGGACTACCTGTACAGCCATCAGAAAATAGTTCAGAAATCCTCATTATTGGGAACAGTTTATTACTTATTACCAGAAGCAAAAAGTGCATCTTGAGCACCTGATAGTGCTCCCTTGTACAGCAACTCTACCACGCCTGATCCTGATTTTTGTTCTTTTATTGCTGGCTAAGAAATTCTGGGTGTTGAAGCTACACATTTTAAAGTTGCCAAGGTTGCGAAACACCAGTCTAGCCTGTCCCAAAGGTGCTTTTTCAAGAGGCAACTGGACTTTCTGGTTTTTTCTTTGAAGACATTTCGCTTCTCATCCAAGAAGCTCTGAAGAGCTGAAGAAGCTTCTTGGATGAGAAGCAAAACGTCTTCAAAGAAAAACCAGAAAGTCCAGTTGCCTCTTGAAAAAGCACCTTTGGGACAACCATGACCTGGATGACTGAGAATCTCCATAGGCAGACAGTCTAGTCTAATGTTTTGAGTACTGCTCTGTATGTTTCTCTGACAGTTAGTAACCTCTTTTGAAATTAGACTTTCAAGTATGTTTTTTAAAATTTGTTTAATTTAATTAACCTGTGCTTTTGCTTCTCCTAGGGACATTCATTTAGGACAATCTGAGAGGCTTGCTTACCTCATTTTGCCAGAATGCCTTATGTGCAGGGGTGAAATGCTCCCGGTTCGGGCGGGCCAGTCGGTCGTTGCAGAGCCGACAGAGCCGGTGGTGGTTGCGGCGCGGGGCTTCCTCCGCCCACTTCCCCCGCCCACCTGGATGCCGCCATTTGAGTTCTTTTGCCCTCTGCGCATGTGCAGAACGCTTTGTGCAGAGGGCAAAAGAACTCAAATAGCGACGTCCAGGTGGGCAGGGGAAGCGGGCGGGGGAAGCCCTGCGCCACAACCGCCACCGGCTCCATTGGCTCTGTGACAACCAACTGGCCCGCCCGAACCGGGAGCATTTCACTGCTCGTTATGTGTGCTTTGAAATTTTTAAATATCCCTGTCAGACAAAACCGAATATAGACAATTGGATATTATTTACCACAAGATACAGTACAATTTGGCAAAAGCCTTCCCTGCACTTTCAATGTACGGTATTGGTTCTACTCCCATCGTTTTGATCCACACTTCTCTAAAATCTATAAAGCGAAGTGCAAAACTTTAATGTAGTTTAACCTAGCTTGGTGCGCTGAAGACGAGTTCAACTATACTTTCATTCTGGTTAGATATGAATAAAAGTCATTTGACATTTCCTAGGCAGTAAAGACAGTCAGGGTAGATGACACAGCACTGCATTTGCTGGGTCGCGAGATCATGCATGATCTCGGACAACTTTTCACACATGCGTACACACACACACACACACACACACACACGACTGACCTTTGAGCATCCATTTACAAGTATGTGTTTGAGGGTTTCTCAAAAGAAAGAAAGCAAAATGCATCATGGCGTTTTGTTCTTACCTGTGAGAATGATTCAGAGCAAGATCAGGTTTTCTCATCTTCAAGTAGCAGATTACAAGCTTGGTTTCAATAAAACTGGCAATACTTGAAATATCTCTTGGAGAGGCTTCAAAGGGCTTCCCTAAAGCTGCACCTTTGCTGCAAAGCTTCAAAAAAAAAAAGAAAGAAAGAAAGAAAGAAAGAAAGAAAGAAAGAAAGAAAGAAAGAAAGAAAAGAAAAGAAAAGAAAAGAAGCCGAAACATGAAACAGAGTGAAAACATCAACTTACTTCTAGTTTGATAATAAGTAAATTACATTCCGGGATGAAATGAAATATAGTATGATCTAGGTTTTGCATAGATAAACATACTGTACTTACTATAAACTTGAAGGAGAAGTTAATATTGTTAACCTCGTAGTCTTGAAGGAGGGAGTTAAAATTCAGAGATAAGGGCTTACCTATGGCCAAATTTATTTATTTGATCCAATTTGATTGCTGTCCATTTTACCTAGAGGCAACTCTGGGTAACTTGCAAATATTATAAGACAGTAAAACATTGAATAATAAAAAAAAACTTGTAATAACAATTTATGATTAAACTATTTATAAAGATGGGGAGGAAAGGGGCAGATCAGTGGTAGGTTTCAATTTTTTTTACTACTGGTTCTGTGGGTGTGGCTTGGTGGGCATGGTGTGGCTTGGTGGGCGTGGCAGGGGAAGGATACTGCAAAATCTCCATTCCCACCCCACTCCAGGGGAAGGTTACTGCAAAATCCCCATTTCCTCCCGATCAGCTGGGACTCGGGAGGCAGAGAATAGATGGTGGCAGGGCCAGTCAGAGGTGGTATTTACCGGTTCTCCGAACTACTCAAAATTTCCGCTACTGGTTCTCCAGAACTGGTCAGAACCTGCTGAAACCCACCTCTGGGGAAGACGTGCATGGAGGGAGGCAGGGTCTTGTCTTAATCCATCAGCCACCTCCTGCAAGATGCATCCCCATTGAGGCACCAGGCCAGAGCCAGGGCTTCAGGCACTTTGAAAAGACCAATGGAACTCACTTTGCTGGACAGCTATACAAATTTGATAAATGAATGAACGAATGAATAAAAGACAGCATTGAATAGATTCAGAAAACTGTTTGTTCCCAACTAATTCTGTCCAAACTTGGTAGCCCAGTTGTGGGAGCCATTAGCCATAATATGAAAGGCATTGGTGTTCTTGTCAACTGATAGCCCAGATTTGCTAGTAACTATGTGGAAAGCATTGCAGAAGGTGTCAGTTGCCACTTTAATCATCTCCTGGTACACTGATGGGAAGAGCTCTACCCTGAGCTTTGTTTCAAGAACCATTATATACAGGTAAGTCTTACAACCACAATTGAGCCCAAAATTTGTCTTGCTAAGCAAGAAAGCTGTTAAGTGAATTTTGCTCCAATTTATGAGCTGTCTTGCCACAGTTGTCACATGAATCCCTGCAGTTGTTAACTTGGTGACACAGTTGTTTGGTGAATCTGGATTCCCCATTGACTTTGCTCATAAGAAGGTCGCAAAAGGTGATGATCACATGACCCCAGGACACTACAACCGTCGTAAATACATGCCAGTTGCCAAACTTCCGAATTTTGATTATATATGACCACGGGGATGCTGCAATGGTGTGTGAAAAATGTTCATAAGTCACTTGTTTCAGTGTTGTTGTAACTTCAAATGTTCACTAAAAAAATTAACAGATTAACAGAGTTGGAAGGGACCTTGCAGGCCATCTAGTCCAACCCCCTGTCCAAGCAGGAGACGCTACAGTACATCTGCCTCTACCTAGGATCGAACTCACAACCTCCTGATTGTGAGGCAAGAGCTCCACCTCTAGGCTACAGCAGCTGGGTAAGTTTGCTTGTAAGTCAAGGACTACCTGAATTGGGCCAGTTCTGTTAGATGTCTCTCTCTCTCTCTCATTTAGAAGCATGCTATTCTTCTCTGTGGAAGAAAATCCTTCTCTGGCGTGTGAACCACATTTTGTGAGATGGACACAGTGGTGTGCTGCTGCCAGTTCGGACCGGTTTGAGCGAACCGGTAGTTCCGACAATCAGCTGGCCCCGCCCACCCATCACCACCCTATCCTGTCCTATATTTCCTTCTTTCTGGCTCAGCTGATTCACGTGGCACAGCTGATTTCTGCGCCTCCGCTGTTATACTTACCAGGGCTGCCTTAGAAGGTAAGCAGCTGAGCTTCAAATTGCTGTATTTTGAACGTTACGCGCAAGCGTGTTAGGCGCGCGTGCGCGTGCAAAGCGCCCGATCACCGAATTAATTGTTAAACCGGTTGCAGTCCACCACTGGATGGATGGCAATGTAAATATACAGTAGCTCCTTCATTCCTAGTGTTGATATGCTAGGATCTGTCATCTGATTAGATGTGTCAAACCTCCTTTTTGTGACAGTGAATAAGATCACAAAGTATGTATGGAAAAGTAGCAGGGAAGGTATTTAGAAGGTGATATCTAGAAAGCTTTGGATGTTTGGAGTCTTAGATATCTACACCAGGGGCAGGTTCCTAATTTTTTTACTACCACTCTGTGGGCGTGGCTTATTTTGTGGGTGTGGCTTGCCAGCCATGTGACCGGGTGGGTGTGGGCCTTGGGAGCTTGGCAGCGGCCAGAGAAGCGGGGGGGGCATTGCCCACCCGCAACGCAGCCTCCCGCAGTGGGAGCAGCAAGACCGTGGCAGCGGTTCTTCTAGGAGACTCCATCTGACCGGAATGCTTCTCCCCATTCGATGATCCTAGGCTCCTGCCACCCGTTCCCCCTCCCCTCAGCAGCTTGAGAAGCCTCGAATGTGCGAAAATGCCTGGGATCATCACCGCGCGTTCGTGGCTTCTCGGACTGCTGAAGGGAGGGGAACTGAGATAGGTCCTGCCACCCATTATTTCAGCATCTCACGTGCTCCCTCAGCCATCCTCCCCTGCTTGGACTCACTGTGGGGTAGGAAGGCAGCGCATGCGCAGTGCCGGAAGCTCGGCTTCTGGGCATGCGCAGAAGAAAAAAAATTTTTTTAATTTTTTTTTAAATGGCGGTGCCCAGGCACTGGCAACCGACCGCACCGGTACTGTGATGTCACCAGCGGGCCGCTACCAGTGCTATAGAGTGGACCGCACTGGTAGGAACCCACCACTGATTCTACACCCATAACAGCTTCATAGGCTATGCATTCTCTTCTCCTCATGTTCATTGTTGGAGCACGATTAAACGCTACTCCTTGACTAAGATTCCCAAAGAGACTTTTTGAACATATGATGGATGAACTGAATGGACCATTGGAAACATTTTCTCTCAGCGATAAGACAAAGAGTTTGATTTTCATATCCCTCAGTTAGGGAGAAAAGGTGATTCCCCAAAGAAATTTAAAAAACTCTTTTCTGAATTTTTTTACTCGCACAGCTCTGAAGAGTTTCAGATTCGCTTGAATCTATCCACCAAGAAAGTTTGGAAAAAATTTAAACGGAAAATTTATGTTAAAAAGGAAATCATTTCTGTTCTTAATTCTTGCTTTATGGAAGGGAATCACATGAGAAGTGGATTGCAGAATGCTTTATAGATGCAACAGATTTATTTTCAGGTTTCATCCATATTCTTCTCCTATAAAATGCAATATAGAACAACCACCCAATCATTGCATGCTTTAAAATCATTCGGAAATTCAAATCCAAGGTTCTCTCCCTTTTAATATGGAGCAGTTCGGGCAGCACCATAGGAAGACAGCAATTTTCTCTCCATTTCATATCGTCTTTTTTTGTGTGATGGCAGTGGTTGCAACCTGCATCATTGGATTTCTGACACTTGGGCACCAAATGTCTTGGAGAAGTACCAAATTTTTCGGAGTATAAGACGCACTGAAGTATAAGACGCACCTTAGTTTTGGGGGAGGAAAACAAGGAAAAAAGGCCTCTGCCTCCAAGCAATTTGCCAAACAGCAAACAGCACAGATGATATACACTGTTTGCTGTGTATTTCTGTGCATGTGTGCCTGACCCATAGAAATAGCAAAGAATTGGAGAAATGTACATTATGGCAGAATGTTTTCTTAAATGTAGTCACACTAACTCTTCCCAATTATTTAAATAGATCTACTCCAAGGTAACTAAACTCTAATACTAAACAGGACACTGTTACATTTCATACTATGTACAGAGCTGTTAAAATTAATTAAAATTTCTAGAAGTATACATTATTCTCTATTATTTAAAAGAAGAAACAATAGCACTGGGCCTCTTCAGAGCAAGCATTCATTTTAAAAAGCTTCTTTATTTTGTTAAGTTGTCTAGATTTACAGGGATCTCCAACCTTGGCAACTTTAAGACTTGTGGACTTCAACTCCCAGAATTCCACAGCCAGCAAAGCTAACAAAGCTGGCTGTTGAATTCTGGGAGTTGAAGTCCACAAGTCTTAAAGTTGCCAAGGTTGGAGACCCCTGGCTCTAGAACAATAATAAAGCAGTCTTTAAAAAATAAGTCTAATAATTTGAACATTCTACAGACACTTATCCCCCTTCCATCCAGTTCAGCAAAAAAAAAAATCTGCGTGTTTCTCCCAGCTATTTGCCACTTTGCAGTTAGTTTCACTTTCATTTTCCCACGTGGCAAACCTAATCAGCTGTAGGTTGGGAAACTGCTACAGACTTGCTTGGCTTTACAGGCTCTTCCCTCTTTGCTGCAAACAGGTAAATTGCTGGAAGACAGAGGCCAAAGGGTGGGGGGTGGCTGGGTGGGTGGGGCTGCATTCGGTGTATAAGACGCACCCAAGTTTTCACCCTCTTTTTGGGGGTAAAAAGGTGCGTCTTATACTCCGAAAAATACGGTAAGTTTGGAGGGATATATTAAATAATGTATTAGAGAGAATAACTTATTTCCATTGAATGTCACTTTCCTCTCTTCCCAGTTCTCTTTGTGGCTTCTTTTGCTAGCATTATCAATCGTTATTAGTGAAATTGTTGATATGCTTACCTCCAATTAATCACTACATCTGGTTTAATTGTAAGAAAAGGATTGGAAGATTTGCTTTTGATAAAAACAGTCTATAGTTGGGGAATTTGGATGGGGGGGGGAAATACAATATTATTCTCACTAACCTCTAAATGAAATTCAGCTTTTCATTTAATAATGAATGTAGGCAATCAAATAATTTAAGGCCTCTAGACTAGAAAAAATATTGATTAACTTCAAAAAATCTGCCACACAGAAGAGGGGGTGTTGATCTATTCTCCAAACCACCTGAAGGCAGAACAAGAAGCAATGGATGGAAACTAATCAAGGAAAGAACCAACCTAGAACTAAGGAGAAATTTCCTGATAGAACAATTAATCTGTGGAACGGCTTGACTTCAGAAACTGCGGGTGCTCCATCACTGGAGGTTTTTAAGAAGAGATTGGACAGTCATTTGTCTGAAATTGTATAGGGTCTCCTGCTTGAGCAAGGGGTTGAACTCAGGGGTGGGTTCCAACTTACCTCACTGCCGGTTCCCTTCCTCCCGCGCCACGTGGCCGTGCACGCATGCACAGTGCAACCCCCCCCAAAAAGCTGAAAACAAAATGGCGACGCATGCACAGTGCCAGAAACTTGGCTTCTGCATATGCGCAGAATTTTTTTTTTATTCTAAAATTTTTTTTAAAATGATGGTGGCACCCACGGACCGGCACCAACCGATCCGGTTCGCTGACATCATCGTGACATCACCAGCAGTACGGGAAAACCGGTCCGAACCAGGAGGAACCCACCCCTGGTGTGTGTGCATATATAGGTATTTATATATCTGTATGCCCTTAATAATTTCCCCAAGTTCAAAAGTAAGGGGACTACCAGTTTTTAAATACTGAGAAATGTGAGAGGGTTTTGCATTAAAGATGTCCTCTGAATTCTTTGAAAGGAAACTTTTATTGATTTGTGAATTCTGAAGAACCCAGTTCTTCACATTTGAAGAATTTATTGAACGTTTTGATGTAAAATGGAAAGAATGAACTTGAATTAAAAGTGTTGCAATGCCATTAATCGTCCTATGGGGAAATCTCAGGATAGTTTTCCTTGAAAAGAAAAAATACAGAAAACAGCAAAACAAATGACCAAAGAGCTAAAGAAGATTATGTTTGAAACTTTTCATCTTGTAGGAAAACAATATGTGACTTGCTTTGCTGTGGTTTCTTATAATTTGATCAACTTTGGCACAAAATACACATCCCCCCACATTTATTAAACAAACAGATAACATTGAGTTTAATTTCCTAGCCAATCTTTGCAAGCATCATTTACTATCCGAATATTGCATAACCCTACTCGCTTTTTCTGCTGCCCGTTTTGTAATAAAAACAGTAACAGAAGAGCCGAGGTGGCGCAGCGGTTAGAGTGGGGTACTGCAGGCCACTTCAGCTGACTGTGATCCACAGGTCAGCGGTTCAAATCTCACCAGCTGAAGGTTGACTCAGCCGTCCATCCTTCCGAGGTAGGTAAAATGAGGACCCAGATTGTTGGGGGCAATGTAAATATACATTGCTTACTGGTGTAAACCGCTTAGAGAGTGCTTGCACTGTGAGGCGGTATATAAATCTCATAAATAAATAAATAAATAAATAAATAAATAAATAAATAAATAAATAAACAAACAAACAAACAAACAAACAAACAAACAAACAAACTTGAGATTCTAAATTGCCGAGTGACTCAATAGTTTCCCACCTTCGCTTAATATTATGTAGCATATCTTTTATATTTGCTTGGATACATACCGGTAGGTACTGTAAAAATTTGGTTTTGTATATATACATGTGTTATTCTATTTGCATAGACTACATATATCCTAATTTGCAGTTAAGGAAGGACTTATAAATACAGATGAGCATTTTCTGCCACTTGGCTTTTCTAGGACAAGTAACATTTTGGGTCTTCCATTAACCTTGATTCTGACCAGGGCCATCTGCATTGGGTAGATAAGCTCTGCAGAATTTCTTTCCCTTCTTCCTTGTCAATCTTCCTGAACTCCTTTTTGGACTTAACCCTCCAACTAACAAGCCTTCAGCAGCATAAAACCTTCTTAATCCAACTCAAGTTTGCCAACCCACATTGTTCTTTACTAAGATCAGTAGAGACCTTCAAATTTCTAGGTTCTACCATATCGCAAGATCTAAAATGGACACCTAACATCAAAAACGTCATCAAAAAAGCACAACAAAGAAGGGACGTTGGTACTCACCTGATACGTCCTTTCTCGTACGGTGGAGCTAGCTTTTTGGAGGCTCGCTCCACCCACTATGGAGAATGTTCTTTCTGCGCCAACTCAGGAAACTTCCCAAGGAGCTGCTGATACAGTTCTACAGAGGAATTATTGAGTCTGTCATCTGCACCTCTATAACTGTCTGGTTTGGTTCTGCAACCCAACAAGACAGACACAGACTTCAGAGGATAATCAGAACTGCAGAAAAAACAATTGCTACCAACCTGCCTTCCATTGAGGACCTGTATACTGCACGTGTCAAAAAGAGGGCCGTGAAAATATTTACAGATACCTCACATCCTGGACACAAACGGTTTCAACTCCTACCCTCAAAACGACGCTATAGAACACTGCACACCAGAACAACTAGACACAAGAACATTTTTCCCCAAACGCCATCACTCTGCTAAACAAATAATTCCCTCAACACTGTCAAACTATTTACTAAGTCTGCACTACTATTAATCTTCTCATCGTTCCCATCACCCATCTCCTCCCACTAATGACTGTATGACTGTAACTTTGTTGCTTGTATCCTTACGATTTATATTGACTGGTTCCTAATATGATTTGATTGCTTATTTGTATCCGGACTACCATTAAGTGTTGTACCTTATGATTCTTGATGAACTTATCTTTTCTTTTATGTACATTGAGAGCATATGCACCAAGACAAATTCCTTGTGTGTCCAATCACACTTGGCCAATAAAAAAAATCTATCTATTTTCTATGTTCTTTACTAAGATCATACCTCTTCAACAGTCAAAGCTATCTACAACTATCATAGTTTCCAGCCATTATGACCTTGTTTTCTAGTTCTCCCATCTCCTTCTTCTCAAAGTTGAAAATTTCGCATCTAATACCAGCCCAGATCTGTGGCACTGGTGGGTTGCTACTGGTTCGCCCCGGTTCGGGCTCCACCCACCCGCCCAGATGTCATCACAGACAATCTGCACATGTGCAGAAAGTTCTGCGCATGTGCAGAAGCACCACTTGCAAGTGAAACAAGTGCACATTCGCACGCGTTCACAGTTCCGAACTGGTAGCGAAGGTAAGTGAAACCCACTACTGATCTGTGGCCTTTCCTTTTCTCTTCTTTTGTGAACATTTTCTATGAAAACTAAATTATGCCCTGCTCCCACACATTTCTTATCAGCAAAACTAGCACAAAGTGATTAAATTTCTGTGGTGATATGTGAATAGCCAGCAGGAACCCAAGGCTGATTTCAGATTGTCACAACAAGGAGTTGTGATAGAGGACACAATCAAGTTATTGTCCCCATATCTCACTTATGGAAGAAGCTGGTTGAATGCTATGGAACAGTGGTGAAATCCAAATTATTTTACTACTGGTTCTGTGGACGTGGCTTGGTAGGCGTGGTGTGGCTTGGTGGGCGTGGCTTGGGTGTGGCAGGGGAAGGATACTGCAAAATCCCCATTCACTCCCCACTCCTGGGGGAAGGATATTGCAAAATCTCCATTCCCACCCCACTCTGGGGCCAGCCACAGGTGGCATTTGCCGGTTCTCCAAACTACTCAAAATTTCCGCTACCGGTTCTCCGAACTACTAAAAATTTCTGCTACCGGTTCTCCGGAACCTGTCAGAACCTGCTGGATTTCACCCCTGCTATGGAAACTAAATGGTTGACTCCACATGGATTACTTCTGACTGTTCATGATTTTTCTGAGCTTCTTCAGTGATCATGTAACATATTGATGTTTTCTTATTACAGAAATGGTTCCAAGAAGTTCCTTTTATGGAAGGTTATGGTACGACACTTTGGAGTATAGCACACCATTCATTGCAATTTGCTAGACTGTAGGCAGATTGTAGATAGATTAAGGCCTTCAACCTAAATTTATTGTACCTGATGGATATATATATATATATATATCCTGGATGTGTTATCCAATACTGAATTCAAGGCAAGAGGATGGGAAACTAGTAGAATGAACCACTTCCCAATAAGTATCTTCCAAATGCTTTGGGACTATAACTTAAACAGTATATTAGGACTGAGAGTTTCAGAAATTGCACATCTGAAGTGAGTCAGGTTGAAAAACGGAGCAACTAATGATTGAAGGAGTTGCTCTCTGTGTATGTGTGCGTTTATATAAAAAAGAAAAAATGAATAGAAATTATATCTTAGTGCTATCACTGCTCACTGTTCAATCTGCCTTACTTCCTTAAGCAATTCAACATTTTAGTGACAGCGTAGGATACATTTTCAGCTGAGTGAGCTGATTAAAAAAAAATCATGTTTTTATTGTTAATGAGTGATGTGTAAATAACTTCCTGCACAATATCTTGAAATTTTCATTTCATGTTAATTCAATACTAAATCTACATGCAGCTGCCATCCAAGTGCCGCTAAATTTACTAGTCTTTATGCGAACACTTCTGCAATTGCTGTCATTGAGTTATATTATCTGTTATTCTTGTGGTACTGTCAATGAGCTAGGTGGACATCGAAAAGGTTGGGAGTTTGAAATGCATGGTAATATCTTGGCCCAGGAAAGTTTTTATGGGTGACTTGTATTAACCAGGGTAGTTATCTATTCTTGGAATTTGTTTGCAAAACCCTAGATGAAAATACTGAATGCTGGTTCAGATAACTCCACCCTTTGCTTTGTAGCAAAACATATATACCTAAACCAGCAACCACACCTACTTAGCACAGTATCAAAGACAGTTACGTCCTATCAGTTGCTTTTGAGTAGATCTTATCTACTTATCTACTCTTAATAAATGGAAAAAATATTTATGAGTTAGTCCTTCCATATTACACAATTGATTTATTTTTTTTAATATGCCACTGGTATGAATATGCTGCTTCTTGGATTATCCGGGAGCCTATTTAGATACAGTAGATAATATGAAATCAGCTCATTAGCTACATTTAAATCAGATCTTGTATTGTACCATATATGTATTGATAAAATAGTTTGGCTGCATGAAAAGCATTTTCACTGCATTATCTTTCCTTTTTTTCTGAGCATGAGTTCCAAAAAAAACACACAGCACATGTAAGTTTGTGGAAAAGATCATTTATATACAGCACTGATCAGGGGCGGGTTCCTAATTTTTTTACTACCACTCTGTGGGCATGGCTTATTTTGTGGGTGTGGCTTGCCAGCCATGTGACCAGGTGGGCGTGGCTTGCTGGCCATGTGACCGGGTGGGCGTGGCTTCTCGGACTGCCGAAGGGAGGGGAGATGAGATATGTCCTGCTGCCCATTCCTCCTCCCCATAGAAGCTTGAGAAGCCTCAAACGTGCGAAAATGCCTAGGATCCATCACCGTACGTTCGTGGCTTCTCAGACTGCTGAAGGGAGGGGAATGGAGATAGCTCCTGCCGCCCGTTCTTTCAGTGTCTCACGCGCTCCCTCAGCCATCCTCTCCTGCTTGGACTCACTGTGGGGTAGGAAGGCAGCGCATGCGCAGTGCTGGAAGCTCGGCTTCTGGGCATACGCAGAAGAAATTTTTAAAAAAAAATTAATTTTTTTTTAAAATGGTGGCGCCCAGGCACAGGCAACTGACCGCACCGGTACTGTGACGTCACCAGCGGGCCGCTACCGGTGCTATAGAGTGGACCGCACTGGTAGGAACCCATCACTGGCACTGATTGACCAATGATTGTGATATCAGTGCTTATGTCTGGGACAGATATGAGCTGACAGAGCTGTTTCACTATGGGGCCCTTCAGTTAAATAATGTCATCTTTTGGGACTTCAGAAATGTGCCTTCTCTGTCACAGCACCTGGCAGAAGAATGAAATTCCCTTGCAGATCCAGGTGGCTTACACCTTGATGATATTTGACAGGACTTTAAAGACATACAGTAGCTGTTCTCCCAGGCTTTGGGCTATGTTGGCTGGATGCCCCTTGTGGGATGAATTTGTATGTTTTTTGTTTTGGTAGGAGTTGTCATTCTTTATTTTTATTTTTTTTCTTTATTTATCTTGTGTTTTTATACTGAATAAAATTCAATAAAACATTTTATTTATCTTATTTTTAATTAATTTTTTTTAAATTAATATCCACATTGTGAGCTACCAGAGTTATTCTGGAGTTGATCAGTGCTTAGGAACGCATAAATTAAATTAAGCATTAAATTTTAATTTTGAAAAGGGAAAGATGAAACTTTGAACAAATGCAGATAATGGTTGGGCTTTATTTTCTGTTTTAAAAATGAAAGGATCAGTAGAATTTGCCTATAGGTTGATGTATACAGCTGGTCGGTGACTTGGCATTCAACTTGATGTAGTTTTCATGCAAATTGTTATATTAGGAAATTGGGTTCCTATTATGAGTAAACAATGTACTGTGCTTTTAAAAAAATCTAGCCAATATTTCCTTCCTTCCTTCCTTCCTTCCTTCCTTCCTTCCTTCCTTCCTTCCTTCCTTCCTTCCTTCCTTCCTTCCTTCCTTCCTTCCTTCCTTCCTTCTTTCCCTCCCTCCCTCCCTCCCTCCCTCCTCAATTTGATGGTAAAAATTACTGTATCTTTCTCACTTTTCTTTCTAAAGAGAAGATAATGTCAATGAAATTGTCATAAATGTAGTGCAGAGTTCCAAAATTAAGTTCTAACACTGTGTGGATGTCCTATCTTTCACTAAACAATAATCTTTGCTGTAGTATACAGCCTCCCTGATTTCTCATACTTCAATTTAATTTCCATGGAGGGGGAAAAAAATAACAGTACTTCTTGCCATTCCATTTCCCCAAAGATAAATAACAGTTCTAAAATACATTAGAAATAAATTCCAAAGCACCCTGAGAATAAAATAGAAACACGGGGGCTGTTTTTGCGGGAGAGTAAATCTTTTGGAAATATTATATTTTTATGGAATTAACAGAAGATTTTGGCATATTTTCAGCACAATAGTGCTTTAAATATTACTTCTGTATTCCCCTCCCAGAACAAAAATTCTACTCAGGGACCCTTCCAGATGGTGAGTTTTTCTGCCATTCAAGTCTTTAAATTTCACAATTATTTGTTTGTTTGTTTGTTTATTATAATCAGACCAGTTGCTCTAACAACTGTAGTTATGAAAACCTTTGAAAGGCTAGTGATGTCCCACTTGTAAACCATCACGGATCCATTGTTAGACCCCCTGCAATTTGCATACCGAGCAAATGGATCGACAGATGATGCTGTTAATATGGCTCTGCACTACATCCTACAACATCTTGAATCTCCAAAGACCTATGCAAGGGTCCTCTTTGTAGACTTTAGTTCAGCATTCAATACCATCGTACCGGACATTCTTCTAACTAAGCTGAACCAGCTAGCGGTACCTGAACACACTTGTAAGTGGATCACAAGCTTCCTAACAGGCAGGAAGCAGCAGGTGAAGCTAGGCAAAATCACATCAGATACCTGTACAATTAGCACAGGGGACCCCCAAGGCTGTGTATTCTCACCACTTCTCTTCTCTCTATATACCAATGACTGCATCTCAAACGATCCATCTGTTAAACTACTGAAGTTTGCAGATGATGCAACAGTGATTGGTCTCATTCGAGACAAGGATGAAACCGCATACAGACAGGAGGTTGAACAACTAGCCTTGTGGTGCGACCGGAACAATCTGGAACTGAACACACTTAAAACCGTAGAAATAGTGGTAGACTTTAGGAGAAACTATCCCATTCTACCATCTCTTGCAATACTAGACAACACAGTATCAAAAGTAGAGACCTTCAAATTTCTACATTCTATCATATCTAAAGACCTAAAATGGTCACATAGTGTAACATCAAAAATGTCATCAAAAAAACACAACAAAGAATGTTCTTTCTGCGCCAACTCAGGAAGCTCAAACTGCCCAAGGAGCTGCTGATACAGTTCTACAGAGGAATTACTGAGTCTGTCATCTGCACCTCTATAACTGTCTTGTTCGGTTCTGCAACCCAAGAAGATAGATACAGACTTCAGAGGATAATCAGAACTGCAGAAAAAAACAATTATTGTCAACCTGCCTTCCATTGAGGACCTGTATACTGCACGAGTCAAAAAGAGGGCTGTGAAAATATTTACAGACCCCTCGCATCCTGGATCATAAACTCTTTCAACTCCTACCCTCAAAACGTCACTATAGAGCACTGCACACCAAGACAACTAGACACAAGAACAGTTTTTCCCCAATGCCATCACTCTGCTAAACAAATAATTCCCTCAACACTGTCAAACTATTCACTAAGGCTGCATTACTATTACTATTAGTCTTCTCATCATTCCTATCACCCATCTCCTCCCACTTAGGACTGTATGACTGTAACTTGTTGCTTGTATCCTTACGATTTATATTAATATTGATTGTTTTCTGATTGCTTATTTGTACCTCATGAGTGTTGTACCTCATGATTCTTGACAAATGTGTCTTTTCTTTTATGTACACTTTTCTTTTATGTACACTGAGAGCATATGCACCAAAGACAAATTCCTTGTGTGTCCAATCACACTTGGCCAATAAAGAATTCTATTCTATTCTATTCTATTCTATTCTATTCTATTCTATTCTATTCTATTCTATTCTATTCTATTCTATTCTATTCTATTCAGGCTGTACCAAAAAGGGAAAACATTCACAGTTGTTTAGATACAAAGCCTTACATAGAACAGGGTCAGAATAACTGAAATAATTAAGTGTGACAGCGATAGCAATCATAATGAATGTACTTCTTGGGTTGAGTAATTTACCTTAGATGTCTTGAGCAACTATTAATGTCTTGGGATCCTAATTAATAGCATCCAAGAAGTTTTCACCTAAGATCAAGTCAAGTTCCCCTCAAAGCTATGGCTTGACCATGAAAGTGCTGAAGCTAAGTCTATTCAAATCAAAGTGTCAGCCCTGGAGGCCATCTTTTTCTTTGGATCTTCAGGGCTGCCACACTTAGTGCTGTGGGAATGTGGGGTGGGGGACTATGGAGTAGGTAGAGATATATAGCCATAACAACATTATTTTCTCTGGGAGTCAAGGATGTTCAGCCTGTACCTGGAGAGGCATGACTGGGGGACATCTCCAGTTGGGATGGTGGATTGATTGGACCATGTGATGGACATGTGGGTGCAGGGGAAGGGACTTTGACTTTCATTTGGATGGGGAAAACCTGGAAGCTTTCAGATTTGGGTTTTCCCAGATGGGCCAATATGACATCTCTAATAAAATGAATCTTTGAGGAACTGCTTGCCTCGGAGTCTTATTCAGTTGGGGGTGTTACTTGGAACCCTGACACAAAGGTTTTAAAATATGGAGTGGTTCTTAAAATGGTTGACCCAACTCAACTGTTTCCCTGATCTCAAATAATGTCATTACCTCCACAAAAAACCAAGTCCCCCGCCCAAAAACAAGCCAAAAACAAAAACAGACTCTGTTGTTTTACACAACTGTCTTGACCTATAAACAAGAGTCACCTTGCGGTGAGATGGATGACCAATGTATTTAATAAATAAATAAATAAACAAATATTTTCAAATTACCCAGTCTTTAAATATGCCCAAGTTACCTCCCCCATTGAATAATCATGTCTGATTGGGGGGTAATTACCCTCAGTTTAGGAACCATTGATGTAGAGAGACTGCAGTTCAAAACATTTGTGAGGAACTGCCCTTGAAAAGCCAAAAGTCTGTAACGTCCACTGGGAAAGACAGAGACTCGGAGAGATACCTAGCAGAAGTTTGCTTGAATAAGACAAGAGAAGACCTCCTAAACTTTCTGGTACTATGTTATTGCTTTCTTTTCAAAACCCTTTTTTGAATGTCATTGCCTGATCATCCCTGAGGCATGGCTGAATATTTGGGTACCTGGCTTAGCAAGGGCACTCGGAATCCTGATTTCATTGCATTGCTGGCCCACTGGCATAGCAAACTTGCCTGTGAGGTCTCCCTTTGAGGTTGCTAAGCTTATCTCAACACAACAATACCAAGGCTGCCATATGTAATTGGATTGTAGCAGAAATGCTAAAGCATTTGAGTGGTGCGGTGGCTTAGAGGTGGAGCTCTCGCCTCACAATCACACTGAGAATATATCTGCTGAACAAAGCTCTGCATTGGCGACAGGAAGGGCATCCGATCATTAAATGCTCTGCTAGCTCCATTCAGTTGCCCAGACTCCACCCTGCATGGGATTATGGGGTCCTTGAAAGAAGAAGATAAATGCTAAAGCATCTCCTCATTTATATTTACTCCCAATTAAAGATCCCTGAAGACTGGAAGTTGTTCATAATTATCCAATATGCCTAAGGGGAAAGGGAAGATCCAATTACCTTCATACTTCATCCTGCTGAGCATCATTAAGAATAGAATAGAGTAGAATAGAGTAGAGTAGAAGAGGAGAGGAGAGGAGAGTAGAAGAGGAGAGTAGAAGATCAGAGTAGAGTAGAGTAGAGTAGAGTAGAGTAGAGTAGAGTAGAGTAGAGTAGAAGCGTAGAGTAGAGTAGAAGAGTAGAGTAGAAGCGTAGAGTAGAGTAGAAGAGTAGAGTAGAAGAGTAGAAGAGGAGAGTAGAAGATCAGAGTAGAGTAGAAGCATAGAGTAGAAGAGTAGAATACAATAGAACAGAACAGAACAGAACAGAACAGAACAGAACAGAACAGAATAGAATAGAATAGAATAGAATAGAATAGAATAGAATAGAATAGAATAGAATAGAATAGAATAGAATAGGCCAAGTGTGATTGGGTACACAAGGAGTTTGTCTCCAGCACAGAAGCTTTCAGTGTACATGCAAAGCCACAGAGTAATAATAATCATAATAATGATACTAATAAGAGGAGTGGTGGTGGTAGTAAAGAAGACAGGAAGGATAATAATAATACTACAGCCATACAACATGGGTAAATACTGTATACTTAGACATAAGCCGGTACTGTGAGAATTAGATGTTCCTCAGAGTGAAGGCACGAGGGGGAAAAAACCTCTCCCTGTCACTTCTGTGGAAATCTCACTGATTGAAGGGTACAGGATGACATCCGGGCAAAGGAGTAAGACGGTTTTAGGGTGGCAAGGTTAACACTCATTCAGTTCCTTTCCTTCCCTATCGAATATTAAAATACACCAATCACCTGTGCAGGATCTAGAGTAAGTTGCTTTTATTGACTCAGTCTTTCATGTAGTCCCTAGAAGCAGGCTTTGGGTGAAGTTGATTGTGTCTGTTATCAGCTAATGTTGCTGCTGCTGAAATTATATGAAAACAGCCATAATGTATACAGGTAGTCCTTGACTTACAACAGTTCATTTAGTGACCATTCGAAGTTACAATGGCACTGAAAAAAGTGACTTACGACTGTTTTTCACACTTATGACCATTGTTGCCTCTACTGGTCACGTGATCAAAATTCAGTTACTTGGCATCTAAGATTATCACAAAGATATCAAGTACTTAGTCCTCCATATCATAACTGCAGCTAGGATAACCTTCGCACAATTTTGGAAGAATACAGAAATACCTCAGGAAAATGTAATAGTTAAAAAAAATCTATGAATGTGCAGAAATGGAAAGATTAACAATGTACTTAAGGGGCCAATGTGATTCGGATTACTACAATATCTGGGAAAAATGGTACAAATGGATTAAATTAAGAAGGGAAGAAAAGAAACAGTGAAATTATAGACTGTAAAATGTAAATATGTAAATTAAATTATATCTGTAATTAAGATAAGTGATATAGAATCTAACTGTAATAAGGAATATGTGAAAATGAAAACACTGTGTATGATTGTAGAAATGCTTTAGGAAATATGGAAATTGTTATTTTAAAGAAAAATGTTGAAAATCAATAAAATTTAGTAAAAAAAAATTCAGCTACTTGGCATCTGACTCATATTTATGACGGTTGCAGTGTCCTGGCATCATGTGATCACCTTTTGCGACCTTCTGACAAGCAAAGTCAATGGGGAAGGCAGATTCACTTAACGACCCTGTGACTAAGTTAATAGCTGCAGTGGTACACTTAACAGCGGTGGCAAGAAAGGTTGTAAAATGGGGCAAAATTCACTTGACAGCTGTCTCCCTTAGCAACATGAATTTTGGGCTGAATTGTGGTCATAAGTTGAGGACATGGGGATAAAACAGGGCCACATTTTGTTATTCCTTTTTTGTTCTTTTCTGTTCTGTTCTGATCTTTTAATTTAATTTGCTGGTTCACATTCTGACAAAATCCACATTTCACCCTTTCCCACCCACCCCACTGTTATTTCTATTTCTGTTCGGAGAACCTATTTCTGTTCTTCTATGTGCCGATGATGCATTATTCCTCTCTTTAGTGGGTCTGAGACTGAATTTCTGTGCTCTTGCCCATTACTGCAGCTAGCTATGCGTGACAACCAAAGTAAAGTTTCTGAGAAGTCAGTTATTCACTGCTACTGTCACATTTAAAATGGAATAAGGATGGAATGGGGATGGTTTTCACTGTGAAAAGTACCAAGTCATTGCGGGCCTGTAAGTCAGTAGCTTTTTGTAAGGACTCAGCTGATCAGATATTAGCTAAAAGTGAGATCAAAACAAACTCATGCACACTCCATTCAAATAGGAGTAACCCGAGCAGGAGGAAGCAGTGTTCGTTTGATCAATAGCAAACAGCAGTATGAAGATTCAATGGAGTTGTGGAAAGTATTTTATTTTAATAATCAATATTAAACAGAGGAGATTCTTTATTCCAAATTAACTTTATTTCTCTCAGCTGTTCCTTAACCATTAACACAAATCCATGATTCACTGAGATTGCAAACTGTGGGAGATGCATTGTAACAATAGATTGCTGAACTGCACCTCCCTTAAGCTACCAACTGGCAATAGCAAAACCAAGTACCAAAAAAAAGTACCTGGGCAACAGTAATTAACCAGACAAAGAACCTCTTCAGTCACAGTTCCCCATGCTCACAAATAGGTGAGCCAAACACCATCTACACAACAAAAGACAAGCTAGGAAGGACAATTAAGATTGATCTTTGGACAGTGTCATGCACTGCAACCCAGTGGTGAAATCCAAATTTTTTTACTACCAGTTCTGTGGATGTGGCTTGGTGGGCGTGGCATGGCTTGGTGGGCATGGCTTGGTGGGCGTGGCAGGGGAAGGATACTGTAAAATCTCCATTCCCACCCCACTCCAGGGGAAGGATACTGCAAAATCCCTATTTCAATTAATCCAATTAATTAATTAATTAATTAATTAATTAATCAATTAATTAATTAATTAATTAATTAATTGATTAATCCAATTAATCATGATCCGATTAATCAGTGGAACAGCTTGCCTCCAGAAGTTGCGAGTGCTCCAAAACTGGAAGTTTTTAAGATGTTGGATAACCATTTGTCTGAAGTGGTGTAGGGTTTCCTGCAGGGGTGGGTTACCTCGCTGCCAGTTCACTTCCTCCCACGCCGCGTGGCTACGCCTCGGGGGCGTGCACGCATGCGCCGTGCAAAAAACCCCAATTTCTTTTTTAAAAAACCACCGATAAAATGGTGACACATGCGCAGTGCCGGAAACTCGGATTCTGCACATGCACAAAAGAAAAAAAAAACCGGAAAAAAATTCAAAAAAAATTCAAGAAAAAGATGGCAGCGCCCACGGATCGGCACCGACCGATCCGGTTCAGTGACATCATCATGACATCACCAGTGGGTCGCTACCGGTTTGGGCGAACCGATCAAAACTGGGAGGAACCCACCCCTGGTTTCCTGCCTAAGTAGGGGGTTGGACTAGAAGACCTCCAAGGTCCCTTCCAACTTTGTTATTCTATTCTATTCTATTCTATTCTATTCTATTCTATTCTACTCTACTCTACTCTACTCTACTCTACTCTACTCTACTCTACTCTACTCTACTCTACTCTACTCTACTCTATTCCTCCCGATGAGCTGGGACTCGGGAGGCAGAGAATAGTTGGGGACAGGGTCAGCCAGAGGTGGTATTTACCAGTTCTCCGAACTACTCAAAATTTCCCTACCGGTTCTCCAGAACTAGTCAGAACCTGCTGAATCCCACCTCTGCTCTGTTACCATAATAGCCATTGTACTTAGTGAAAGCATGCTCTGGTCACCGAAGAACTCTAGGGAGATGTTTCTCCTACAAGATTAAGAGGGTCCCTTTGCTTGTGGAACAACTTGTCCCACTTTCTGCATAGCCCTAACAGATACCATTCTCCACATGCAAATAAACACTGAATCAATGCCAGGATACAGAAGCAATTTCCCTGTGAAACAATAGCTGCCTCCCACATCCATCCTGGAATGACTTCCATGCCATGGAATGGCTGACTATTGTATGCTGTTTCAGAATATCAAACTGATGCAAGACTCTCGCCAGCTCATTCTGCTCCTTCTCTGCCACTTATACAGGGAACTTTGTTCCAAAAAGCTGTTGTCACCACTTAGCAGCAGAAAGCTAGCAATCTCAAATGCTTTATGAGCAAACAATCAAACAACAGAGAAAGCCCCCCAGCCTTAATAGAGCTCAAAACCTCTGCATGTCCTCCCACACCTTTCATTCTCTTTCTCAACAGCTTTTCTCTGCCCCCCTACACCTGCCATTGTGCATCCTTTGACACTGTGAAATAACAAATGTCTCTGCTAACAGCTGTTACCTTGTCCTTATGGCATGTTTCCATGTGAATCACCTAAATGCGAGGAAAATGCTTTAATAACAATTCTCCATTCGCCCTGCTGGAAGAGAATTTCTGTCCTCTCTGCAGACAGAATTTTCCCCCTCAATCAGTCCATGAAATTTCTGGCTTTGGTCTTCTTCTTTGGGTCTCCAAAGGGCAGTTAATTTACAAAAAAATAGGGGGGGAAATCTCTTTAGGCAGCTACGAGAACTGAATTCATTTGCTATTATTTCTAGAACTTCCCCTAGTGGCCAATATGAATGCTGGTAGAATTTGAGCTTACCACTTGCTTGTAAAACTGTAAATATGTAATGGCACCATTTCTTTGATGATGCCAACTTCATAACCTCTACACTAAAGTTGGTAACAGGGACTGTTTGGCATATGATCAGCAGCAAATGGTGATCCAAAGAACATGAACAACAACAGCAGCAGCAGCAGCAGCAGCAACAACAACAACAACAACAACAAAGCAGTAGTAACAATATGGTGCTTTGGATGCAACTCTTCAACACTCCCATCCCCCATTCACAAAACTAGGAAATTGTAGAAAGCACAAGAATACGGTTTGAGGAAATGGTGTAGATTCAGAAGCAGGATCAAGATCGGTGTTTGGAAACAAGCAGGGGAAGCTTGCAATGCTGCATGTTAGGATCGGTGGACCACAAACCCGCGTGGCGAGCCATATCACTAAAAGCACACAGAAACTGCTCAGCGCTGCCTAATGTGACAAGCAGTGTGTAATAGTATGTGGCAATAGCCCTGGGAGACAGAAGACAGCTGCAGCCCAAGCAATACTTGGCCAGAGGTAGCTTAATCCACATGGGCATTTCCACCCCATTCCAGGGGAAGTATACTGTAAAATCTCTATTCCATCCCCACTCCAGGGAAAGGATACTGCAAAATCTCTATTTCCACCCCACTCCTGGGGGAAGGATTTCATCCCCATACCAGAACTCCCTCAGGAGAAGCCTCTGATCCCCTCCTTAGCCTGACAGTTAGGTGCCAATATTGTATTGCCCTGTTTTTGCATTTTGCACTTTTGGGTGGTCCTTAAGGGCACTCCCTCAAATACTTTGGCCACCTAATGAGAAGGAAAGACTCACTGGAGAAGAGCCTAATGCTGGGAAAGATTGAGGGCAAAAGAAGAAGGGGATGACAGAGAATGAGGTGGATGGATGGAGTCACTGAAGCAGTTGGCATGAGCTTAAATGGACTCCGATGGTAGAGGATAGGAAGGCCTGGAGGAACGTTGTCCATGGGATCGCGATGAGTCAGACATGACTTTGTGACTAACAACAACAACAACAACAACAAGGGCACTCCCACATAGACTGCGTTGCAGCCATCCTTTTTTACTTCTGAGTCTTGAGTAAGTATCTAAGTTTACCTAAGGCCCACTATGCTTACTATTGTTTTTAGATCATGACTTGTGGCTTAGATCATGCCTTATTTCAGTTCTGATGGTCCTTCTGCCCTTATTTCTGGCCGCTGACCACACATTAGCCCTAGCAGTGCTTACTGTGGATGATGATGACTATGTATTCATTCTTGGCTAATTGACTCTCAAGCTAATTGGTTCAGTTTTCTGGCGTTGCATGACACACTTTGAACCTTAATTTAGCTACAAAGACTGAGTTGTGGCAACATTAGGACTGTTTGTTGTTTCGTGCATAGTGCAAGCATCATGTTTTACAAACCTGTTGACTGTGATGCAATTCAGTGTACAGCTGCAAGAGAAAGTATACATTGTTCTTGCTGTTTCATCAAATAGAATACCGTATTTTTCAGAGTATAAAACGCACCTTTTTCCTCCCTAAAAGAGGCTGAAAATTTGGGTGCATCTTATACTCCGAATGTAGCTTTTTCGAAGCTTTTTTCCCCACCCCTAACGGGGTGCTAACGATCTTCCCGGCTTCATACTCCGTCCAAAGAAGTTTTTACCAGCCCTAAGTCTTTGTAGGCTTGCTTTCATTCTTACTCCCTCTGAAAAAGGTTTTTTCAGCCCTAACGAGGTGCTAACATGGCTTGCAGCATTTTTTATTCCTACTCCCTAGAAGTAGTTTTTTCCAGCCCTAAGTCTTTGCAGGCTTGCTTTCATTCCTACTCCCTTCAAAGAATATTTTTTTCAGCCCTAACCAGGGGATAAAATAATGTGCTGAAGCTGACCAGACTAAGGACGCTAGCCAGATGAATACCTGGTAGGTAGATTTTTTCCCCTATTTTCCTCCCCCAAAACTAAGGTGCATCTTATACTCCGAAAAATATGGTAATTTATTTATAGATATGGTAATATTCTTCTAGAAACTGTTACAGAGACTATCCTGAAGTACAAGATACAATTCACATTTGAGAAATACTGTTTATTAACACGATTTTACTCCAATAATGAAATTTAGTTAGGTCATGGTATTAAGAAACTCTGTTCCAAGAGATAACTGCAATTCCACAATGACTATACAATAAAAACATTGTAAGGGTTAGATCTTCAAAACAATCCCCCCCTTTTTTGATTGGACATCAGACAGTTAAACGTTGATTGCTGTAGTGTTTATGTGAAATGTAAATTAACACATTGTGAGAAAATGTGCGATTATTAATTCTATGGGGTTTTTTTAAAAGCAGCAGGGACACGTTTTAGAGTTTCAACTCTGGATAAAATAACCAAATGTACAGAGGAACCAATTAAACATAATTATAAATTACTCAATCTGTTTGGGTCTGTTTCCCCCCGTCTTTATTGGAGAATTTCTGTGCTTTTGAACATGTGTTGCAAAGATTCATAAGTGTTCTTTCAAGAAAATACACCCCCGGCTATGGAGGGAGAGAAGAAAAGAAAAGAAAAAAAAAACAGGCAAAATTACCAATTTCAGAGCCAGAGACATATCCAGTGATCCATGTCAGGACAATGGGCACAAAAAAGGACTTTGGGTGTCCTAACCAAATAACCCAATAACCTGCTCCCTAAATTGTAGAGGATGGCACAGAGCTGGATTTTGAATCCATCCATCTTTTTGGCATTTTTTGCTATTAGCTGTGTGGGTGGCGGAATAGATCATTATAATTATTTTTAAAAATAAATCTGCTGCAATGGGGAAAAAAAAGTGTAAAGCAGCGAAGGAAGTGGGGTATGTGTGAAAAATCAGTTCCCTGGCACTGCCATCTATAATGCCATGATAGTCCAACAATGCTAAAGAATAATTTCACTGTTCTTTCTCTTTTAAAATAGGTAGGCTTTGCAATGGCTTTGGGATTATATTCTGTTTTATGGGCCAAGTGTTACAGGCTTGCAGCATGCGAGAAAATAGGCGGGTTCTAACAACAAAATGCAAGTTTCTCCGTCAGATTTCCCACCCTAATTTTGACAAAATTATCATCCTTCCTGTACATTTCTAAAATAATCACAAAAGGAAAAGGGAGAGGATCTTCCTCTCCACCCTCCACCCCCAGTTCTTTGTCAAGCAGAAAGAGAAGTGGAAAGAAACACTATCATTTTTATAAGACAAAAAATCTGGATCTTAAATCGGGTTGGCACAACAGGTTGAAAACGGCAACAGAAAATGTTTGAGTAATGTTACCTAACAGTGGGAAGGATGTAACTATTCAAACTGAGATCCCAACTTCTGTTGATGGAAAATCATGTTCATCCCGTTCTGTAATCTTCCTGAAAGATGCTGAAGGATGGGATGAAGAAGGGAAGAAGATCTTTCTACACGAAAGGTTGATATCTGGTTTTGAATGAGTTCATGCTATTATGGAATTCACATATGTGACATGCCTACTTGGTAATGCAGATCGTCCTTGACTTACAACAGTTCATTAAGTGACTGTTTGAAGTTATAAGAAAAAAGTGACTATGACCATTTTTCACACTTATGACCATTGCAGCATCACCATCAGTGGTGGGTTGCTCTCAGTTCAGCCCGGTTCTGCAAACCAGTAGAATAGAATGGAATAGAATTCTTTATGGGCCAAGTGTGATTAGACACACAAGGAATTTGTCTTTGGTGCATATGCTCTCAGTGTACATAAAAGAAAAGATACATTTGTCAAGAATCATGAGGTACAACACTTAATGATTGTCATAGGGTACAAATAAGCAATCAGGAAACAATCAATATTAATATAAATCGTAAGGATACAAGCAACAAGTTATAAGTGGGAGGGATGGGTGATAGGAACGATGAGAAGACTAATAGTAATAGTAATGCAGCCTTAGTGAATAGTTTGACAGTGGTGAGGGAATTATTTGTTTAGCAGAGTGATGGCGTTCGGGAAGAAACTGTTCTTGTGTCTAGTTGTCTTGGTGAGCAGTGCTCTATAGCGTCATTTTGAGGGTAGGAGTTGAAACAATTTATGTCCAGGATGCGAGGGGTCTGTAAATATTTTCACGGCCCTCTTTAGCAGGGGCAGCAGGAGGCTCCACCCGCCCGCCCGGAGTGCTTCTGCGGTAGCAACGAGATTTAGAACCCACTACTGATCCCCATGGTCATGTGATCACAATTTGAATGCCTGGCAACTGGTTTGTATTTATGATGGCTGCAGTGTCCCGGGGTCACATGATCCCCTTTTGCGAACTGCTGACAAGCAAAGTCAGGGGGGGGGAGCCAGATTCCCTGAACAACCGTGTTACTAAAGAACCGCAGTGATTCATTTAACAACTATGGCAAGAGAGGTTGTAAAATGGAGCGAACTCACATAACAACAATGGAAATTTTGGACTACATTTGGTCATAAGTCAAGGTCTACTTGTATATAAAAACAACACTGCTGGGATTCTGATGATATTTCTATTTCTTTTTAAAGGGATGCAAAGTCCAATTTCCAAGTATTTTAGGTCTTTTATCCCAGCAGTGAAAAATCAAGTTAATTCTGGTACATTTTAAAGCATCAGGCGATGTGAATTTAAAATCATAGATTCCATGGTCACTGCAATCAGAAATAATATCAGTGAATTGCACTGAGATGAAAAAACCCCATCCATTGTTCTTTATGACATATTTTATTCTTACCTATAGATCACATATTCTCTAGATTCCAACCCTATGCAATCCTAGAGTTCAAAGGGCACTCCTCCCATTGAAAGCATAGGGGCTTATTTGTCTTGATTAACAAAATAATACTTTGTCATATTGAGGGTTAAGATTTCAGCACCCATTAATTCTTCAAATCTCATTCACAATAGCAAGAAAGTGCAAACTAAGCTGGCAAAAAACCTCACAGCAATCATTGTATATTACGAATAATACAATGCACAATGATTGTCATCCAGTATTTGCTAGCTTGCTTTCCTTGTCTTTGTATGTTTGAGTATGGAAAAGTAATCGGTATTTTTTTCTCTCTTCATTCTTTTTGGGCAATGAACTTTCTTTGCCTTTAAAACTTTTTGTGATTGATAGAAGTCAATATGAAGGTTACTTTTTATGACAGTTGGCAGCAGCCTTGTCTTACTTAGGACTGACATCTTAATTTTTAACCTATTTCCATTTTTTAATAATGTCGGTTTTATATTTTTATAATGCTCGTATTTCAACTGTTGTTTTTATCTGATCGTTGTACACTGCCAGAGTCACTTTTTGTGAGATGGGTGGGTATAGAAATTTGATTAAATTAAAAAAAAAATCTAGTGCTGATTTTAGATTTTAGTGGGGTAATTTTGCACCGCTGACTATGTTCAAACAATCTTAATTAACTAATCTGGATTCACAGAACTTGGAGAACCATCCATTCTCCAAAGGGGTTACGATGACACAAAATAAGGTATATTACAAATACTATTTTTTAAAAGAAAAAATGTAACCGAAGCTAGCTCTAAACATCGTTAAAATGTTGTGAGTATCTGCTAGTTTTTGCTTTGACGATGAACCATCCTATATCAACATGTTGTTTGATGAAGCTTAATTACCGATTCTTATTATGTGCAGGTCTTTGCAATGTATGGTTTTCCATTGATTCAAAAGATTTGAAAAAAAAAATCTCCATCTAGTTCAGTGATTCTCAATCTCAACACCTTTAAGACGTATGGTCGTCAACTCCCAGAATCCCCCAAACAGCATGGGAGAATGCAATGCCTGGTGGAGGGTTCTAGGAATTGAAATCCATACATCTTAAAGTTGCTGAGATTGAGAAACTGAACTAGTCTCTAAGGTGTGATTTAGCAACCTTGATTTATTTCCAGTGTCTTTTTGGCAGACATATAGGGAAGGTCACGTGTATCTTTCTTAGGGATATTGGAATGCACGCAGAGCTCCAGATTGCATATAGGCAATTGTATGCATTGCATATTAGAATATTCTTAAAGAGTTAATTTTTAAAAAAAAATTAAGTCTACAGTTTTAAAAACAAATAAATAGACTGACACTTATGTTTATTTCACCATCACCTCTGCATAGCCCATAATGACCATCTGTGGGTTATGGAATTAATTCGGCTCATGCAGAGAGATCTCTATGGCCCTCTGGTGAATTAATCACACTTTATTTGAGGTCTTCATTTTGCATCCAAGAGACAAAACGCTGCACTTGATATGGGATGCATGGTGATACAGCTGGAGCTCTTTCTAGGCTTTAAAATAACACACCAGCCATTAACTTACTTCATTTGTTTGTTTAATGACCTGGAGGAGATTATTTTCAGGACAACAGAGTGTAAAATTTAATTCTGGAAGAGATTTATGGAAGGAGGAAACCTTTCTAGAATTTGTATGCCATCTTTATCAGTATAATTAATTGGCTGTCAAGAGATCTCCTGCCCCAGACATCCTGCTAACAATTCCCACTCATAAGAGTAAGTGAACACTAAGGTCTGTTTATTTCAATGGGGCAGAGTCCATCACCTGGCTTTGAACATTCAACTGTGGTAAACAACAAGGGCAAAAGATCCATTTCTTCGCTTCACATATGAAAACATAAGAAGGAACCTGCTGAGTCAGAACAAAAGTTTCTTTAGTCTAAAATTCTGTGTCACACCAGAGTTAGGGCCAATTAAACGGACTACTTTGGATGTTTTTATTTATTTTTATTTTTATTGCCTATTTTTTAACTACCCATCTCCTTCAGAGGGGCTCTTTTTTTGATCGATTCATGTGGGTTCCTCAGGATCTTGAAGAATTTCCCAATAATCTGGAGAGCAGTTCAGTTGAGAACATCATTAAACTCTGGAATGACATGTCCTAGCTGGCATGAAGACAGGGGCTGCTCTCTTGCAAATGTGTCAAGCTGGGATACAGGTGTGGCATCATTCAAGGCCTCAAGGCAGGAACAAAAGAGTAACTATAGTTATCCGAGATAGCTTCCAAAGATGCTGCCTTCCAGGTGATAATCCACATCATTGAGGGCCAGGCATAATTTGTATTTGTTTATTTGTCAAGCATATAAGATTATAAGCAAAGTATAAACAGTAAAACATGATTGAATATATATGTAATAGTACAAGCATGAATAAGAGTAAAAGAGGTAAGAATATATGTGTACATTAGGACAGGAACGGTAGGCACGATTGTGCGCTTATGCACGCCCCTTACCGACCTCTTAGAAATGGGGTGAGGTCGATGGTAGATAATCTGAGGTTGAAGTTTTTGGGGTTAGGGGAAGAAACTACTGAGTCAGGTAAAGTGTTCCAGGCATTGACAACTCTGTTGTTGAAGTTGAATTTTTTGGAATCAAGTCTGTAATGATGGTTACACTTTGGACCAGGTCTTTCTGTTGGACCAGTGGTGACACGATCTGACTTAGGGTAAATTATCATCACTCTCCTGCCACAGATGGACCACTTTCTGGTCAATCAGAATAGAGCTAGAAGGGAACCTGGAGGTCTTCTAGTCCAGCCCCCTCCTCAAAGAAGAGACCCTATACCATTTCAGACAAGTGACTGTGTAGTCTCTTCTTAAAAACCTCCAATGATGAAGCACCCACAACTTCTGAAGGCAAGCTGTCCCACTGGTTAATTGTCCTCACTGGACAATTAAAAGGAAGTTTCTCCTTAATTCCAGGTTGTTTCTCTCCTTGATTAGTTTCCACCCATTGTTTCTCGTCCTGCCCTCTGGTGCTTTGCAAAATAAATTGACCCCCCTCCTCTTTGTGGCAGCCTCTCAAATACTAGAATACTGCTATCATGTGCCCACTAGTCCTTCTTTTCTCTAGACTAGCCAAACCCAAATCCTGCAACCGTTCTTCACATGTTTTTGTCTCGAGGTCTTTAATCACTTTAGTCCCTCTTCTTTGCACTTTTTCCAAAGTCTCAACGTCTTTTTTGTAACGTGGTGACCAAAACTGGATGCAGTCATTTTCCAATGCTCTGGTACTGAATCCCATCTTCAGCGTTTCCCTGCAAGCTACGCTGTGATTGACTATAGTGGCAAAGAACCTGGAGGAAGCAGATTATCTGGACCCCTATCAGTCGCGTTTGCCAACCATGGCAAAAAAAAAAGTAAAATCAGACATGACTCGCTTAACAACCATTTTGTTTAGCAATGGGAATTCTTATTCCAATTCTGGTTGTAAAGAAAGGACTATCTGTATTAGGTCTGGCAGAAAAATCATGCTTTGGGTCAATTAAAGAATGCCAATGGGTAGAACCAGGGGTGGGATGCTGGGGGTTTGCAGGGGTTCGGGAGAACCTCTAGTTAAGATTCTGTGCAGTTTGGAGAACCCCCAAATCCCAGTCCTGGCTGGCCCCACCCACCCCTCCCCTCCCCTCCCAGGAGTCCCCATGTGGCCCATTTTGGATGCAGGTAAGTGCAGAGTGTACATGGAGGCTCAGGAGGGCAAAAAACAGGCCTACCAGAAGTTCGGGAAGGCCAGAAATGGGCCCATTTCTGCCCTCCAGAGGGCTTCCGCAGCCTGGGGAGGCTGTTTTTGCCCTCCCAGAGGCTCGAGGAAAACATCCGAAGCCTGGGGAGGGTAACCTCTTGCCGTGGTGCAGGAGGCTGACTAGGCCACGCCCACCATGGCCACGCCCACCCAGTAACTGGGCAGAGAAGCCCTTGCTAAAATTTTTGAAGCCCACTCCTGGGTAGAACCCAGGAAGTACACTTTTTTGGTTTTGGTTCCTACTCTCTGGCACACCTAACCACCTGAGACAGATTGAACTTTTCCAGAAAATGATGAAGACCAGACTGCTTACTGGGAGTCAGGAAGTTGTTGAAGCCCTGGTGGTTTGATATTGTTTCATGCTTTTTTAAATTCCTGACTGCTCTTTCTTTTTTGAATCGTATGTTTTAATGGCTGTTTATATTGTGATTTTTAAGGTTACATTGGCCATAAGGTCAATTGTATAAATCTACACCTAAAATGCTCAGGACGTCAGATGGGAGGGAACTCCGAAGTGAGCATTTTCTGCAGGAGCTCCCTTCCCATGGGACAGCTGCAATCAGATACAAGTTTGGTGCCTTTATCCTGACATTTAGAGAGCCTGTGAAAACGTGGTTGCTCCAAGGAGCAAATGAGATAATAGCACGAGTGATAAGTGCAGAATGCTGTTAGTATAAATATAAAATGTGATGATGGATAGGATGTGCAGCTGTTTTACTATGCTATTGCTATGGCATGATAAAGATACGCTTTTATTCATTTAGGTTTCATGACAGTGTTTGAAGATATTGCTGCACATCGCTTAGAACTGTACCATTGCGGCAGCTTAAAATCAGTCAAAATAAGAAACACAGTATATCTAGGAAACTCAGAAAGGCTGACAGAGTAGCAAGTAGCCTTTAAGGTCAACCTCCATGCCTAACCTAGCATCCCTCTGTAATATCTATCCAACCTCCATCTGAACACAAGAAGCCGGGATATTATCAAGTTGAACTGCGCTTTTGTGCCCTTTATACTGTGGTATCAGTTCAGAAAAGTCCTTCAATTCCTCAGTTTGCCAATCTTCCATTTGTCCTGGATGCCCTTCTCTAAATCTGCTCCACATTTTATGAACCATCTTTAAAGTGAATAGGACAGAATGTCCAGAAGGAGCTGGAATTAGAGTGGAATTACTACTTCACATATTAAAGGTACCAAGGTCTCAACTACTGATCTTCCTATAGAGGACACGTGAAGTATGCAGCCTGTAATTTGGAAAGAAGTACTTAGACATCAAGACAGGTAACCACCAATAACAGCATCCTCCAAATCACACCTGATGGCAGTGAATTTGATCCTCTAACCATGATGTACCGTATTTTTCGGAGCATAAGAAGCACCGGAATATAAGACGCACCTAGTTTTTAGAGGAGGAAAACAAGGAAAAAAGTATTCTGAACTAAATGATGTAGTAATATATTATTTAATAAAATACCAGTGTAGCAGAATACTTTTTACAACCATGTATACTTTTTACAACCATGTACACTTTTTACAACCATGTATACTTTTTACAAACTTCAAACTTGGCAGCTTTAAGACTAGTGGACTTCACCTCCCAGAATTCCTCCTCCAGTCATGCTAGCTCAAGAATGGGAGTTGAAGTCCACAAGTCTTAAACTTGCCAAGTTTGAAGACCCTTGCACCCCTAACCCCTAACCCAGGGGTCTTCAAACTTGACAGCTTTAAGACTAGTGGACTTCAATTTCCCAGAATTCCTCCTCCAGTCTTGCTAGATAAGGTAACTAGAAGGCAAAAACACTCCAGTTTTTGCAAAAAAGGCTCATTTTTTTGAAAAAAACAGGGCATGCAGAACGTTTGGGAAGCCCGCAGAGCACTTCTAGGGGGTGGGGGAAGGCAAAAACGCCCCAATTTTTGCAAAAAACAGCCTATTTTTCGCAAAAATAGGATGCGGGGCGGGGCTTCAGGAGACCAAAAATGGCTGTATTCAGTGTATAAGCCGCACAGACATTTCCACCCTCTTTTTGGGGGCAAAAAAGGTGCGTCTTATACTCTGAAAAATACGGTAGTTAAAGAGTACCAAAGTACTGTAAAATAGTCCCAAAGGTGCTTTTTCAAGAGGCAACTGTACTTGCTGGTTTTTCTTTGAAGACATTTCGCTTCTCGTCCAAGAAGTTTCTTCAGCTCAGTCCAGTTGCACCTTGAAAAAAGCACCTTTGGGACAAACATGACCTGGATGACTGAGAATTTCCATAGACATTCACTGTAAAATAGCACTTCTTTCTATAAGTCTTGAACCTAGCCAGATTTAGATCTTGTGATGACCTCCCTTTAACATTTTACGAGAGGGAGAAAAACCTAATTCTGATTCCTATTATGCCCTCTCTTAGCCATCTTTCCAGTAAACCACCTACAGCAGGGGTGTATTTCACTTACCTTCGCCACTGGTTCGTATCGTGACGTTTCACACGCACGCACGCGTCCCCTTGCACGATTTCACTTCCGCGCATGCTCAGAAGGTGGATTCAGCCCGAAACACAGCTGAGGAGCTCATCAGCTGTGCTTCGGGCGAAGAAATAAGTCAATATTAACCCGGGGGCGGATGGGAGGGCTTTTTTCAAAGCACAGAACTCTGTGAAGCCATCCAAACACAGGAAAAGCAGCCGAAAATTCAGAAAAAAAGATGGCGGCGAGCATGGACTGGCACAGACAGAACTGGATCCATGAGACCAAAATTACATCACCAGCGGGTCGCTAACGGTTCAGGCGATCTGGTCCGAACTGGGAGGAACCCACCCCTGTTCTAGAGTCACCCAAACAGAGAGATGGGGAGAGGTATTCATTCATTCATTCATTCATTCAATTTATTTGCTGACCATCTCAACCACGAGTTGATCTGGGCAGCTTACAGTGTTAAAAGGAGCAAAACAATGCAAACATGTGTACACAATAAGAATAGAACACTATAAAAATACAAAGTATATAAAGTATACTTTATCAAATATATCTCTAATCAATCTATCAATCAAAGTTTAAAAACCTATCCAAATACCAAGACTTATCCATTTTATTTCCACATATCCCTTTTCTAATAATAGTCAAAATTTTGTAACCTTTCTCTTTTCATGTCTATGGAGTTTCTCATTCATCCAGGTCATGGTTGTCCAAAAAGGTGTTTTTTCAAGAGGCAACTGGATTTATTTTTCTTTGAAGACATTTTGCTTCTCATCCAAGAAGTTTCTTCAGTTCTTACTGAATGGTGGCAGATGGATGGGTTTATATTCCTTGCAGACAGCTGGTCATTTGCATTCCTTTAGAGCAGTGGTTCCCAAAGTGGGCGGTACCGCCCCCCAGGGGGTGGTGGGAACCCTTAGGGGGGCGGTGAGAGGGGCCAGGGGGGCGGTAGGTGGTTCACCATGCTTTTGCACTTGAAGCTCCCTCGCGTTCCTCGCTCTTGTGTGCAGGGCAGCCCATTCTGAAAGGGCTGCCCAGCCCATTCTTGCATTTTCTGAAAGAAAACGCAATATGTTTTCTTTCAGAATGGGCTGCCCTGCATACAAGAGCGTGGAATGCGACGGAGTTACAAGTGCTAGGTATGATGCCCATCTCATGACTCGCCCAGCCCCCACCCAGGCTCCACTCCGCTCCGCTCCCCGCATGACTGGTTACCCCAAACTGTGTCCTACCTAGCACTTGAAGCTCCCTCGCGTTCCTCGTTCTTGTGTGCAGGGCAGCCCATTCTGAAAGAAAACATGAGATGTTTTCTTTCAGAATGGGCTGCCCTGCACCCAAGAGCGTGGAATGTGACGGAGTTACAAGTGCTAGGTACTGAGCACAGCACAGCGACGAGGGAAGCTGATCACTCCCGAAGCTGCTCCGGCGAGCACTTGCAGACCCGCAGGAAGGCCCTGCTGTGGAAACTGCGTGTGCGTGGACTTTCCCGCCCGGCTTCCCTGTCGCCTAGCAACCCAGCGCGCGCAATTTGGCGGGTTTCCCTTCGGCATGGAGCACCCACGGATCTCAGCCCAGCTGCCCCCCGACATCGACCCCACCAAGGTGCCTGTGGCCTTCAGTCGCCGAAGCCTCCCCAAGCTCAATGAAGAGCTGGAGCACCCCGAGCTGCTGACGCGGCAGCCGGCCTTGATGGAGCTCTGCGACCTGGTGCACGACCCGGAGAACGCTTACCAAGCCATCGGCCTGTGTGAGCGGCGGCGGCCTGGCCACGGCTGGCGGGAGGGAAGGGAAGGGAGGAAAGAAGGAAAGAAAAAGGAAAGAAAGATGGTAAGTAGGAAGGAAGATAGACAGAAAAAGAAAGAAGCGAGGGAAGAAGGAAAGAAAAAGGAAAGAAAGAAAGAGAAAGAGAAAGAAAGAAAGATGGTAGGAAGGAAGGAAGGAAGGAAAAAAGGAAGGAAGATGGTAGAAAGGAAGGAAGGAGGACAGACAGAAAAAGAAAGGAGGGAGGTAAGAAGGAAAGAAAAAGGAAAGAAAAAGAAAGGAAGAAAGGGAGGGAGGGAGGAAAACAGACAGACAGAAAGAAAGATGGTAGGAAGGAAGGAAGACAGACAGAAAAAGAAAGGAGGAAGGGAAGGGAGAGAAGAAGGAAAGAAAAAGGAAAGAGAGGGAGGGAGGGAGGAAGGCAGACAGAAAGAAAGAAAAAGATGGTAGGTAGGAAAGAAGACAGACAGACAGACAGACAGAAAGAAGAGATGGTAGGAAGACAGACAGACAGAAAGAAAGGAAAGAAAGAAAAAGAAAGATGGTAGGAAGAAAGACAGAAAGAGAAAGAAAGAAAGAAGGGGGAAGGTAGAGAAGAAAGAAAGAACGAAAGAAAGACTTATGACCACAATTGAGCCTAACATTTTGGTTGCTAAGCAAGAGCGTTGTTAAGTGAGTTTCACCACAATTTACAATTGGCCACGCCCACCCGGTCACCTGACCACTAAGCCACGCCCACCTGAGGGGGTGGGGTGGGGGCAGTGAGGATGAGTTTGTAGCACCAAGGGGGCGGTGGACTGAAAAAGTTTGGGAACCACTGCTTTAGAGAGTCATTAAGGCCACTTGGAGGTTTATCTGTGCCGTCAGGGTCACCTGAGTAGTGCAAATGGAATGCTAAAAGGACTGTGTTGTAGACTGGAGATAGATGATAGAGATAGAGAGCCGAGGTGGCGCAGTGGTTAAAATGCAGCACTGCAGTTCAGCAGTTCAGCTGTTCAAATCTCACCGGCTAAAGGTTGACTCAGCCTTCCATCCTTCCGAGGTGGGTAAAATGAGGACCCAGATTGTTGGGGGCAATATGCTGAACTCTGTAAACTGCTTAGAGAGGGCTGTAAAGCACTATGAAGCGATATATAAGTCTAAGTGCTAAGTCTAAGTGCTATGATGTCATATCCCTCCCCCTCTGTTGAGGGATGGCTGTTCAATTTTGACATAGATGGCCTCTTTGATCCCTCTTTTAAACCAGTGGTCCTCTCTGTCCACAATGTGGACTTTGCTGTCTTCAAACATTTTGGCCAAAGAGGACCGCTGGTTTGAAAGAGGGGCCAAAGAGGCCATCTATGTCAAAAGTGAACAGCCCTCCCTCAACAAAGGGGAGGGATATGACATCATCTATCTCCAGTCTACAACACAGTTCTTTTAGCACTCCATTTGCACTACTCTGGTGACCCTGAGGACACCGATAAACCTCCAAGTGGCCTTAATGACTCTCTAAAAGAATGCAAATAACCAGCTGTCTGCAAAGAATATAAATCCTTCCATTCCCCAGTCAGAGCTGAAGAAGCTTCTTGGATGAGAAGTGAACCGTCTTCAAACTCCAGTTGCCACCTGAAAAAGCACCTTTGAACTTTCTGTGTGCAGACAGAACCACCATCTCTACTACCCACTAAATACCACCATGAGTAGCTTTAACATTCTGAAAAAGAAAGTGGATCTAAAGTTCAGGGCCTTACTGAGCCCCAGAGTTTGCGCAGTAGGGACATTTCACAGAACTGTTGGTTGAGAGATAAAATTAAGGAAAACATCATGTAAGCCATCCTGAACTCTTCCAGAAAAAGGTCAGATAAAAATTGCAAGGACTAATCCAATCATCCAAAGGAAGAATTGCAACTACCGGTAATCAATTAATAACAAGTTCGATAAAGCATGATGATGAATTCCACTTGTATCCTGCCTTTCTCCCTGGATGATTCTCAAACTGATTGGCAATAAAAAGTTCAAACACAACCCACAAAATATATGGAAAAAATATATAGGAAGGTTTTGTAATTCTATTTTTGCAACAGCTAAAAATACCGGACACTAATTTTCTACACTTTGCTAATTTATTCCCACCAGAAGCTAAAGTGAAATTTATCAGAAAACTCTGGATCTCTAACCGTTCCACTTCTTAGAAAAAGAGAATTAAAAGACAATCAATATTTGAGCACAGAGGGGGAAAAAAGATTAAGCATTTCGGTGTCACGTGAGTTGTGCAGGTGGGCTGATGCAGCCTCTTACTTCTAAGACATTTCTCAGGGGGCCAGGTGTTGAGAAAATATTCCCTCTGGGGATAAATCACAAGAGCTAATTACAAGTTGGTCTCCAAACAACGATCGTGGTTAATAAACATGCACACACCAAATAGACTGTTTTAGATCCTCTGGGGAATCCCGCATCACAAAGAAGGATTAGGATCTGAAGCACTTCTGAGCAAAGCAATACCTGAGATAATGACAATGATTGGCAAGGAACACCACAAATCCAAGTTTTGTGTCTGGGGTGGTTTGAGAACATGCTTTTCTGCAATGGGGTCTCCTGGGCTAGGAATAGAAAATCAAGGAAGAGCAGCAGAAAGATGTGGTGGAGGAAGGAGAAGAGCAGGAGTTTATAGAAAATGCAGATATATTGGCGGTTTCCCAAGAAATCAAGAATAGAAGGCAATGAAATTACCATACACAATTTTCCTCTCCTTTTCTATAATTTATGGGAGCGGGGCCATGGTGGCTTACATTGTTATGATGCTGAGTTAGAAGACCATTGAGAAATTGACAGCTCGGACGTTCGAAACCCGAGAGTGAGCCATGTGATGGAATCAGCTCCTGTCAACTTGCCCCAGTTCCTGCCAACCTAGCAGTTCGAAATCATGCAAATGCAAGTAGATAAATAGGTACCACTTCAGTGGGAAAATACCAGGGACATGAAAGGAGCCCCCTTGGGCATCTCCTGAGCAACGGTGATGTCACCAGCTAATCTTTTCAACCCGGAAGCGCCTTGGTAGGTGCTTCCAACACAAATGAAGTCGTAGTATGAGAGTGATCTAGGACAGCTCAGTTGGTACTCTTCAGTTTCCTTTTCTTTATGTACCACTTACAGAGGTCTTGCCATGTTGACAATGCCAGCCTTTGCCAAAGCAAAAAGTTCTGAAAAGCATTACGTTGATCCCCAAATGTAAATAGAGATGGTCCCATAAAGGGCAATGGGTTGTCAATTTATACATGATCAATTTTCTTGCCACCATACAGTGTTTCTCATTCTGGCCAGAGGGAGAAGATATATGGGCTTCAGTTCTCAGCCCTCTTAATTATATATGAGGAGAATCCAGATGGTTGGAAGTTCATGACTCTGATGGACAATAGGTTGAAGGAGGTTGGCAAGGTGGCTTCATGTTCACTTGATCAGAAGAGACACGCAAGTTAAGAAATTTGCCAAGTTCAGTATCAAACACTTCAGGAGGCTATCCTGTTAGGGAAAGCCACTTTAAGATGATTCACAAACAGTTTTTGTCACGTGGTGAATATTGTCAGTTGTATGTCTATGCAGGGTGATGCACCCCTATCCTAATATTATGGTACATTCCATTACAAGCAGAACACGTGATGTGATCTTCTGCGCATGTGTGCATTCCTGATTCTCCATTAATCACTTGTGGTTTGATTCTGACCGGGAGCGGTCGCATTTAATTAGCAAGAATGTAACTATTCAGAATTTATTGTTTTTGTACCGAAATAAATATTTTTTATTAGACTTTTAATCTCGGTTTTATTTTCTAAATGTTTGGATTCCAAGAAAAGATCCACATCGCCTCTGTGAGATTTATTCTCACCTTAACAGTTTTGTTGTTGTTCAGTTGCTAAGTTGTGTCTGTCTCTTTGCAACCTCATGGACCATAGCACACCAAAGCCTTCCTGCCGTCCATTGTCTCCTGGAGTTTGCCCAAATTCATGTCCAATGCGTCAGTTCACAAAACTGTAGGGTTTGTCAACAGCTTCATTTCTTTGGCTCTCAAAACACAATTGTTGCATTTGTTTTGTATTTACATTTTTAATTGGGATTGGAGAAAAAGCGAGTTTCCTCTTCCCTTAATTGGGGAATTTGTCTTTTCTAACTTCAAGAGGATACAAGGCAACAGTCCCAAAGAAACGGGGAGGCTGGATGGCTATCAAAAGTGGTCTGCTGAGCCACCTACTTAACATTTATGATACCACTTTGGGAGCTGCAGAGCTGAGAGAGAAAAAATCAGGTCATACAGCTGAAAATGCCATGTTCCCAGCAGCCTGGATCTACAGTACTTTCAAGAATACTAGGGGGAGGGGGGGAGAGGAAGCCACAAGGGTTTAAAAAATGTTGCTTCCCTGTGGATTAATTGGGAAATGTTTTTTTTTAAAGAAGGCTAAGTCTTAGAAGTGATTTGCTTGCATTCCACATACTGTAGCACACAGAATATAAAGCAACATTTTTTTTCACACTAGAAGAAAAGTTTGTACTGGGCAGAGATTGTTGAACTTTATTCAATTCTGCTTTGGCCCAAGGATGCCAGGTGCTTAAGCTTGATCTGAATTGGTCTTAGTTCCATATTATTATGGGTAGAGCAGAAGACATATACTCCATATACAGGTATTGTGGCCCACCAGCGGCCTGTGCAACTGGTAGCTGATTCCGACAGAGATGAGGTTGGTGTGGTGATTCGCCAGCGGCCTGTGCAGCTGGCACCCGAGTCGGAGAATGAGGAGGCTGGAGAAGACTTGGTGCCAGAGACAGGGCTTCAGCCAGGGCCTTCAGAACCTCCAGAGACTGTCATGAGGGCAGAAGAAGAGGAAGAAGAAGAGGAGGAGCCAGTTCTCAATGCGCGCGAGCACTGAGCTGCCAAAAGGCAGGAATGGCTCCTCAGGAGAAGGACTACTCGGGAGTAAGGCTTGGGGATAATTGGCCACTTCCATAGCCTATTTAAGTGAGGAAAAGAACTGGCCAATTTGCGGGAAACAACTCCGTTCATTCCACGTTGGTCTTTGATTGCAAAACTCCTGTTCGGCTCCTGTTTGAAAGTCATTCAGTTTCCTGCAAATTGCTTCTGGGCATTTTGCCAACCACAGTAAGATTGAGTGGCTTATCTCCTGTTATCAGACAGATTCTGGGTTCTTGTTGCTTGGACTATTGCCAGCTGTTAAGAAGGATTATTAACAGCGGTTGCACCGAAAAGACTGATTTATCATTTCATTGACTTTAAAAATAAAAAACTACCAAGTAAAAAACTACCAGGTAAAAAAACTACCAAGAAAGTTAATTAGTAGTTTGTAATTATTAAAACAAGGTTTGTTTGAACAAGGTTTGTGCTATCTTCCTTGGTTCGGCAGCTGGGTCAGAACAACAGGTGATCCTTAACTTACAACCGTTCGTTTAGTGACCGTTCAAAGTTACAACAGCACTGAAAAAAGTAACTTATGGGAACGGTTTTCACAGTTACAATCGTTGCGACATCTCCACGGTCACATGATCAAAATTCAGACCTTGGCAACTGGCTCATATTTATTTGTCTCGGGGGTCATGTCATCCCCTTTTGCAACCTTCTGATAAGCAAAGTCAATAGGGAAGCCAGACTGACTTATCAATATCACGTTCACCTGGTGCACTAATTGCGACCCTTCTTGGAGCAGGATGCTTTACTCATGGTCACTCATGCCCTCATCACCTCACGGCTTGATTATTGTAATGCACTCTACATGGGGCTACCCTTGAAGAGTGTTCAGAGACTCCAGCTGGTTCAAAATGCAGCTGCGTGAGCTGTGGTCGGTGCACCAAGATACACCCATGTTACACCAATCTTCCGCCAGCTTCATTGGCTGCCCATTAGTTTCTGGACACAATTTAATGTGTTGTTTATCACCTTTAAAGCCCTTTATGGCTCAGGACCAGGATATTTTCGGGACTGCCTACTACCACATACCTCTCTGTGACCGCTTAGATCCCAAAGAGTTGGTCTTCTTCGGGTCCCGTCAGCCAAACAATGTCGGTTGGTGGGATCACGAGGGAGAGCCTTCTCTGTGGTGGCTCCGACTCGTGGAACCAACTACCGCCGGAGATCCGGACTATCCCCACCCTGTTGACCTTCCATAAAGCCGTCAAAACCTGGCTCTTCCAGCAGGCGTGGGGATAGAGACCAGCGAGAATGTACATTAAAGTGGTCACTCCGTGTATGAATGATAGAATTGTTTTAATTTTTATAGGCATTTTAATTTTTTATTGTTGTTTTAATGATTGTTCATTTTTCTGCTGTAGGCCGCCCAGAAAAAGTCCCTTGGGAGTTGGGCGGCTTATAAATTTGAACAATAAATAAACAAACAAACAAACAAACAAACAAACAAACAAACAAACAAACAAACAAACAAACAAACAAATCAATCAATCAATCAATCAATCAATCAATAAATAAATAAATAAATAAATAAGTGTGTTACCAACTTAACAGCTGCAGTGATTCACTTAATAACTGTGGCCATGAAAGTTCACATAATGGGGCAAAATTCACTTAATAACTGTCTTGCTTAGCAACGGAAATTTTGGGCTCCATTGTGGTTATAAATTGAGGACCACCCCTATAGAAAATGCCGTGAGTTGCTCAGCTTTGAAGCGCAGCAACTTAAATCAGCCCATCTGCAGGGAGGAAAGCGTGCCACGCTTTCACTGAATTTACCACAAGAGCAAACAGTTTATCATACCTTGTTCCCAGCACTGGTAATCCCATTTCTGATGTTTTTCATTATGCGTAAATGTGTCTTTTTGTGTTTATATATTTGAGATGATAGAGCGTAGAGAAGAGCGGGAAGAGATAAAGATGTTTTAACAATGATTGTTTTGTTTGTGTGTGATTCTGTCGGTTTTTATAGCAACATTGTAGGAAATAGGACAGGGAAATGAAAATCCGATTAAGCCTAAACCCTGGGCCATTATGAGATTATTATGAGCCTCGGCACAGGAGGAGTTATGTTGTTATGATAGAAGGGATTTCCAGGATAATTAAATCAAATTGGGAGCATTGGAGAAATCAGGACCAAACATAACAATGGCTTTCCTGTAAATACCAATAGCTCCAGCTTCCAGTTAATGCATATCTAATCAGTGTCACTTACCCATTTTTAGAGAGCCATTTAAGCAAAGCTCACCATTTCTCCCTTCCCCATCAAGTTTGGAAGCTCCGGGTTCCTTGGCAAGTGTAAAATACGAGGGTGAGTCAAAACATAATGCCATTTTCTTTAGGACAGGTATAATTACCAACACAGGAACATGTAGCATACATCAAAATGAAGCTGGTCCTCTGTGGATCACATCCCTACTTCTCAACATAGTCACCGTTTCTCTCAATAGCAATGTTCCACCTTCGAATGGGAGCATGTATCCCTGCCTCGTAAAATTGTGTTGACTGTTCTTTGAGCCACGTCTTCCCTGCAGTTTTCATTTCCTCGTCACTGGAATAATGTTTGCCTCTCAAACCCTCTTTCATGGGGCCGAAGAGATGATAGTCTGAAGGTGCTAAATCTGGTGAGTATGGAGGATTATTATTCCAGTGACAAGGAAGTGAAAACTGCAGTGAAGAAGTGGCTCAAAGAACAGTCAACAAAATTTTACGAGGCAGGGATACATGCTCCCATTCGAAGGTGGAACATTGCTATTGAGAGAAACGGTGACTATGTTGAGAAGTAGGGATGTGATCCACAGAGGACCAGCTTCATTTTGAGGTATGCTACATGTTCCTGTGTTGGTAATTATACCTGTCCTAAAGAAAATGGCATTACGTTTTGACTCACCCTCGTACAACGCAGAAATGAGCATGAAATGGACAACATTCCAAGAACAGACTTGGAATATTGCATTCTGTTTTGCTCACCACAATATAAAAAAAGATGTTGAGAATCTAGAAAGAGCGCAGAGAATTCCAGCAGTAGGATTCCAGTAAAATCTCACAAGAGCAAACAAACTTCTGCCCTTGATTGTATTGTATGGCCTTCCCTCCCCCTTCCCTGAGCCTTATTTCCCTTAAGGTGTCCTACCTACCTCAAGAGCTGTCCTGAACTGCCCGGCTGCCATGGCATACTTCTTCTGCCTGTAGCAAGTGCTCGCATCTTTCAAGGATACCTGAAGCCATTTATCCATCTGGGGCTGAAAACTCGTGTTTGTTGTTCCTTGACTATCTGGGCCTCCAACCTCCAAGGGCTTGGTCTGTGCGCAGCTGGGACTCTGAGGTTCTAGGAACTCATAGGAAACGTTCTCTTCATCTGTGTAAATCAACTTCATTTCTACTTCTACAAGGCTCTTCAGGGGGATATGGGACAGCAACATGGTTGAAGCTAGGTTCTCTTGCGGCTCTTTCCTCATTACCGTCTTCTCATCGCCCTCCATCTTGCGTTTAAGGCTCAGCCTCTCTAAATCATTACACTGCTTCTCCTTGGCACTGTTACTTCCTGTTTTTAATTTCTCCATCACATTTTCTGCCATCTCGGCTCCCAGAGGGAATTTTACCACTTGCAAATCTTCTAGACTATCGTTCTGATGCTGGGCCGCTATTCTCAACTGCTGAACGGCATACTCTTTTCGACAGGCTTCTTTCGTGATGTTCTCAAAGTGTGTGTTGTTTGCTGACTCCATGACTCACAATCTACACACGCAAATCCTGAGTGGGGAAAAGGAAGCGCAGAGATTTACCATTTGGAGTTCGGCAAACAAAACAGGGCAGAGGAAACATATTGTTCAATTTGCCCACAGCTTTCAAAGGCAGCCATTCAGCTATAACAAAGAACAAAAAGAAAGCTTGCCTGGATTTCAGAATCAGGCTGCCTTTTGTATATCCGCAAATAAGTGTCATGTCTCCAAAGCTTTGCAAAATATATTTTGACTTCTGGTTTTGTCCCTAAATCCATGATCTGCCAAAATTACAGGTGCTCTTTGGAGTTCCATTTATTTGGGGTTAGCAGATGGGTGAGATGTATGAATAGCACTGACTTAATTCTAAAATGAAAAGAATTGGGCTCAAAGTAGCTGCAGTTGGGCAGCATGTACATTTAATAAATTATTATGATCACGTCCAGAGATGGGTTCCTCATGGTTTGGACCAATTCTATGGAACCGGTAGTAACTTGGCGGCCTGGGTCGCTAGAACTGGCAGTGACCCAGGCCTCCCACGCCCCCAAACTGGCTCTCTCAGTGCCACCATAGGCGCTGCCATCTTATTTTTCGCTTCTGCACATACACAGAAGCTGTTTTTGCGAGTGGGCAATGGGGGCTGCATTGCGAGTGGACAATGTCCCCTTGCTTCTCTGGCTGCTGCCAAGCTCCCGAAGCCGCCGGCCTCGGCCGCCACCATCTGGCTCCTCCCACCCCTTCCCCACCTTTAATGAGCCCGGGGTGGGAGAAGACCCTGGGCTCGCTCACGATGGGCTCCAGGCCTGTCCCTGCGGAGCGCCGGCAGCGGTATCGCCATCAATATTGCCGGGAGCTTCCCTCCTCTGCCGCCGCCCCCACAGTCACCGCTTCTGGCCGGGGAACTGAGCACAGTGGATGAAGGCGACTCTCTCGACGGGCCTGAGTACGAAGAAGAGGAGGTGGCCATCCCACTGAATGAGCCCCGCACAAACCAGTGAGTAAGCCCCCCCAACGACCCTCACCCCATCCAGGCTAAGGATTCAGATGAGGAATAAGTCCCGGTTTCTCCCCAAACGTCTCAGTTTCTAGCAACGCTCCCGATGGAAGTGTGTTGTACTGAGCAAGTTCTGAAAGTTTCTTTGTGCCTCCTCTTTCTCTTCCCGCATCCCGTTGGAAGCTGCTTAGTCAACTGCCTGCTTGCCTGGAAAAACTGAAAACCTGACAATTAAGTCTTTCCCCGTCCCTTCGCTTGAAAATAATAAGAAGCTCGCATTTGACACTTTTTCTTCGCTTTTGCCTAAAGCTTCCCAAAGTGGGTGTTTTCTGAAAGCTTAACCTTTTTTGCTGTTATTCTTTAGACGAAAACATTGAGGACTGTTAAAAGATACTGCTCTTTTAACTCAATATTTTCATCTAAGGAATCCATGACTGAAACCAAAAATGCTGTATGAGACTTGCTTGTCTTTTAACTATAGCATTTTCTGCATATAAAGGTTGCTGTGTTGCCATGGTGTAACACACACTTTGTATGCAAAGCTTTTCATGTAAGGTATAAAATAGCAAAAATAGTCGTAACATCTCTCTGAAATAACTAATATATGACCGGCAAGCCACGCCCACCCGGTCACATGGCCGGCAAGCTACACCCACCCAGTCACATGGCTGGCAAGCCACACTCACAAAATAAGCCATGCCCACAGAGTGGTAGTAAAAAAGTTAGGAACCCGCCCCTGGATTACATCCCAAAAACTGGTAAGGGATTCCAAGCTAACAGGAGACTGTTTAGTTAATGGTTCCTATTCATGACTTCTTAACCCATAACTCCAGGCAAATCTACAGTTTTAGTAGATACAAAGATTTTTTTGGGGGTAATCTACCCATTCTCTTATGAAAAGTTTTGCATAAATTTACTTTGCCTTGCCAGTGATGGGTTGCTGAAAACATTAATTCTGGTTATAAATAGTGGGGAGAAAAGGTTGTCCTATCCCCAGTTTTTTTAAAATCTAAAAGAATGTTTCCTTTTCGCCAAAAGAACATATTGCATTATAAATGAAAGGCAGAGATGGCCAGATATTATTCACAGAGAGAGCGTGATTTGCAAACAGCAATTTCTTTCAAATTGGCTTTGCGTGCTTTGAAAAGTGCCTTTATTTGATGGATGCAATTGAGCTGACTGATCTGTGTTTTTTTTGAATTCTTCAAATTCAGACCCTTTCCTTTCCTTTCCTTTCCTTTCCTTTCCTTTCCTTTCCTTTCCTTTCCTTTCCTTCCTTTCCTTTCCTTTCCTTTCCTTTCCTTCCCTTCCCTTCCCTTCCCTTCCCTTCCCTTCCCTTCCCTTCCCTTCCTTTCCTTTCCTTTTCCTTCCCTTCCCTTCCCTTCCCTTTCACTTCCCTTCCCCTCCCTTCTCTTCCCCTTCCCCCCTTTTCCCCTTTTGGTTAAATGGACAATGAAAAGTCGGGGGGGGGGGAATGACAAACAACATGGCAAGTTCTTTCCAAATGAAAAGAGAAATGCCGGAAAAAGTAAAGATATTTTAAACGGGGTAGAGAAAGAAAACCGGGCTGTCAGATTCCTGCCTTTTACCAGGACCTAATTTTAGCTCCTACATGTACAATTCTCGAGGGGTGCTAAGGGGGTGGGGGGGTGGGAAAACTTTCTAAGCGGAAAAATATGAAGCAGTTCCAGACTCCAGGCTGCACGTGGCTCTGTTTTTGCTGCTGTTTCATTCCATCTCACGTGTTGGTTCCCCCCCCCCCGCTTCCCCGATTCAGAGTCTTTTCTAAATCACTAAAGAGCAGGGCGATATTGAAAAAACTTCTGTGGCTTAGTCAGGTTGACACCCCTGGCCCTATTGCAAAACTAGGTTAACAAGAACGACCCCTTTTCGGTCATTGTCATTTGACCCATATTATTTTTTAGTTACTCTTTAAAAAAAAAAAAGCTTTTCTTACTGAAAATGATGTGCCGCATCTTCTTGAGGCTGTCAGCAAGATGAGAGGATTTGTGAGGAAAGTTACTTCTGACAACGTCTTGCAACAAAACCCCCGCTTTAAAATATTTCTTATGGAGGTAGAGGAGAGAAGGAGGAAACCCACCCACTCCAGAGGGGGAGAAAAATGCTTTCCCATATTTTAATGACAGCTTTTTTTTTTCGTGCCTGGACTACTTTATCCATATCTATAAACTTGGGTAGACACGTGGATGATATTGCAGGCAATTCAAAACGGTTGTGATAAAACTACATTGCCACTTTTCATTATTAGCTATCAGAACTAAATCTATTATCATTTTTCTTAGGGGAAAAAAATCCAGGCTGAATTCGAGAGGAATCTATCATAGCAGCAATGGGCGAGTAATTGAGAAAGCTTATTAAGACCCATCTCTAGGTATTAGTTGACCCAAATAGGGCAACCAACATTGCATTCAATCGGTCTGAATATTTATTTTGGGAAGATACATTGGAATAAAAGTATATTGAGGAAACGGTATATTGGAGAACACGGCAATCAAAATATGCAGTAGAAATAGTTGATAAACCCAAATTCATTTATTCAGACAGCTATATAAAGGCCCAACTGGGAAAGATGTCTGTAAAGGTATTAATGATAGGGAGTTTGATTTTTAGAAAATTGGCAGAAAATGTAATGGAATTCACTAATAGTTCAATAATACCACGTAGATGGAAGCCAGAGCTAAAGCGATTTACTTAAAGTGAGAGTCAGACCTATCAAACATTCATTGTCTGTTTCTTTGTTAAATGCCAAGATTTGAGCAGCTGTTGCTATGCCTTGAAAAAAAAATCAACTCTACTGTATTGCAAGATTTGCTTTATTACATTTATTCTGAATTTGATAATTGATTTTTTACTTTATTTCTATCACTGGGAAAGAAGTCTTATAATAGAACAGCTGCCCATATATTTTACCCTAAGAAATGTTTGAATGCATATTGAAACTTCAAAATAACATTGCAAAATTCAAAGAACTGCAAAATAAATAAATAAATCAGAAAGATAACAGCCAATGAATTCACTCTACTAATACATATTTATCTAACAAGCAGAAAACTAAATAAAATTGTTTTGTTTGAATGGACAGAGCAAATAGAATCCTTTTATTTTTAAAAAAATTCTTGACTTGGAAATCAGCCTTGGGGCCTCTATATGCAAAATGTAATAATCCTATTCGTTTAGGGCTTAGGCCAAAGATTTTTTCATTCCAATCCTTTTGCCGCTCACAGTGGTCAACAAATATTTCTGGATTGATTGCATGCGAAGAAGGGAGAGACATAATTACTATATCTCCTGCTGTTGTTCCTCTGCAATTGTTTTATTGAGGCATGGCTGCTCCAATCTGAAATTACTTTGGAATTTGTCAAGACCAGTAGCTCTTGACAGACATATTCTGAATAACAGACTAATAGAATAACAGAGTTGGGAGGTACCTTGGAGGTCTTCTAGTCCAACCCCTTGCTCAAGCAGGAAACCCTATACCCGTGGTGGCGAACCTATGGCACGCGTGCCAGAGTTGGCACGCGGAGCCATAGAAGCCGGCACGCGAGGGTTCCCACCGGCAAACCGGAAGTGCGAAAAAACGCACTTCCGGTTTGCCGGTGTGCTGTTTTTTGCACTCCGGAGGGTTCAGGGAAGCTCCCTGAAGCTCCGGAATGCAAAAAACTACAAAACGGACAAACCGGAAGTGCACTTTTTCGCACTTCCGGTTTGTCCGTTTTGTAGTTTTTTGCATTCCGGAGCTTCAGGGAGCTTCCCTGAACCCTCCGGAGTGCAAAAAACAGCATACCGGCAAACCGGAAGTGCGAAAAAACGCACTTCCGGTTTGCCGGTTTTATCGTTCCAGGCTCCGTTTCGTCGTTCCAGGCTCCGGTAAGTGGGCCTGTGCGGGGGTGGGGGTGTGTGCGCATGCGCAGGGGGCAGCGGGGGGGTGTTGTGCGCATGCGTGGGGGGGAGGGAATGGGTGTTGGCATGCGAGCGCGCGCGAGCGCGCCCCCCCCCTTTTTCGGCACGCGAGCCGAAAAAGGTTCGCCACCACTGCCCTATACCATTTCAGACAAATGGTTGTCTAATCTCTTCTTAAAAACCTCCAGTGATGGAGCACCCACAAGCCATTCCACTGAAAGCAAGCCATTCTACTGATTAATTGTTCTCACAGTCAGGAAAGTTCTCCTTAGCTCTAGATTGCTTGCCTCCTTGATTAATTTCCAACCATTGCTTCTTGTCTTGCCTTCAGGTACATTGGAGAATAGGTTGACCCTCCTCTTCTTTGTGGCGGTCGCTTAGATATTGGAACACTGCTATCATATCACCCTTAGTCCTTCTTTCCATTAAACTAGATATTAAACTTCTCAATGAATGTATCCAAACCTCTTTTAAACTTATGATTATCACCATATTTTGTGGTACTGAATTCCTCAAGCTGGACGGCTGCATATAAATCTCCTTCAGTTCAGAATTTTGGTTTCACTTGATGGTCCCTGGCTTAATCTTTCAAAAGAGAGAGAACAACAATTTCTGCCTGTCCATATATGCTTTAATCATGTTCCCTCTTGTTGGAAGAAATCTGGGTTCAGTTCCAAGTGGGAAGAAAGACACTGGAAATATGGAGGCTGATTGGAAAGATGGTTTAATGATGGACAGAACCACATGGTTTGAAGTCCTGGGTAGCTGACCACATGGAGTGGAGAGTGAGATATATTTTTACCCGGGGTGAAATCCAGCAGGTTCTGACAGGTTCTGGAGAACCGGTAGCGGAAATTTTGAGTAGTTCAGAGAACCGGCAAATACCACCTCTGGCTGGCCCCAGAGTGGGGTGGGAATGAAGATTTTGCAATATCCTTCCCCCAGGAATGGGGAGGGAATGGGAATTTTGCAGTATCCTTCCCCTGCCATGCCCACCAAGCCACTCCCACAGAACTGGTAGGGAAAAATTTTGAATTTCACCCCTGTTTATACCCTCTCTTGGGCTTTGAACTTGCTTCCTGTTCCTGTGAAAGAAATTTATTTATTTATTTATTTTATTTTGCTCATTCTTATAAGCCGCCCAACTCCCGATGCGTACATGCGTACAGCATGTAATCAGAAATGTATTCTGATTGGTTGTCAGACTCCCATGGGGCCATGCAGGGGTAACTTTGTAGGTTGTCTTGAGTCCAAGGCTTGGTTGAATCTTGCTGGGTGATGTAATCTTCCCGGTGCCATGTGGTGAGATGGGTAGAGGGCTAATCCTATTATGTCCTGAGGGTGAAGGTCTTTTGTGTTATAGATAAGCTGGTCCAGGCTTTTGTCTTGTAGATAGGTTGGCACCAGTCTTTCTGGGGCTATTAGCAAAAGTGGGGGCTGCTTTCCAAGAGCATGTATCTCCTTTTCTCATCCAGGGAGGTATAATATTCTGCCTTTTTAATATTTCCTAGAATATTTCATTCTTCTAGGAGGAGGGTGGGTGCTAACTTTCTACACTCTCAAGCATGCTGTTTCTCAACTAAATAATCTCAAACCTTCTCATGTCTGAGCCCTTTGATTATTCTAGTTTTTTTCTTTACATTTTCTTTTTCACAGTGTAGAAAGTTAGCACCCACCCCTCTCCTAGAAAAATGAAATATCCTAGGAAATATTAAAAGGCAGAATATTCTATATATCCCCGGAAACATGCTTTTAGGCAGAAAAAAGACTCACTCTTTTGTCTGCCTAAAACAGCCCCCACCGTTGTCAATGTGCCAGCTCACTCAGTAGCCCCCACTTTTGTCAATGGGCCATTAAGGACTGGGCCAAGCAACAGTCTTCTACATAACAAATAACCATATTAGGAATTGCCCAAAGCCCTTTCATTACACCACACGAGACCTGGGAAGATTACATCAGCCTGGGACTCAGGACAGCCCACAAGAGTTGCCCCAGCATGCCCCTGGGAATCTGACAGCCAATGGGATACATTTCTGTACAGGAACAGGAAACTCTTAGGGCGGGGCCCAAGAGAGGGCATAAAAGAAGGAAATTTCAGCATCTCGACCCTTCTTTCTCTGGACCCAACATCTGGAAACATGTGATCCACCTTTTCTGTTCAGGAGCTCATGCCATGTGCTCTCTGTTCTCCATTAAACCTTCTTTCCAAGCAACTTCCATGAATCCAGTGTCTTTTCCCCCACTTGGAACTGAACCCAGAAGGATATTCCTTACAACAACAGCTAACACAGATCGAGATGCTACCTTAATTAAACTACCTACTATGACTCAAGTTCATTATCCTGGTTAGATACATACCCTATCAGTATACCTATGAATAATTGGAAATTTGTGCTGGTTTTCTTTTAAGCAAGGATTGATCCTTTAAGTGCCTATTCATTTTTGTCTTTGACTATGATTTCTACTAATTTCCATGGAACTGACCTTGAGCTAAACCATCTGTAAGGTCTGGATCTTCCTGGATTTCTTTGAAAAATTGGGGTCATCACAAAGCAGAACATTTTCTAGTTCTATGCCGCTGACCCTGATTCGAGTGGCATATTTTTGCTAAGTGGTCAGCAATTCTACATTTAGTTTCTCAAAGCAGGTGACATGGTTTGTTACAGTGGAGTATCTGAAAATGTCTTAGAATTTCTTCTTTACTTATCTCAATTTGCTTTACTTGTTCCAGTTCCTTTTCTCCAGTCAGTGTAGACTCAGGGATCTAGTCCGTTTGAGTAAGTGCAGATGCAAAAACTTCATTCAATGTTATTATCCTTACAGTTCCTATAACAAGTACCTTTAACAATGCAAATGTCCAAAGATTTCCATTCTTTAGAAGAACACAATTAATCTGTAGGCTAATCCTTTCTCCTTCTACAAAGGCAAGCCTATGAGTGCCAGTAGGATAAATTACTCAGCAAAACAACTGCCCTTCATTTGAGGTTAAATAGCAAGGGCAGAATCCTAGTAGCCTCTGGCCATAAGGAAGAAAAGGAAAGAAGAGTGACATATTTTACAGCCTCTACTCATTTAAAGTGACATCTTTTAGAGCCAACCCCACCATCTCCCGAATTCTGAGATAAATGAGTAATGAGAAAGAAAATGGCATTAATGTTTGATGTTATAAGTGATGTAGGGTTTCCTTCCTAAGCAGGGGGTTGGACTAGAAGACCTCCAAGGTCCCTTCCAACTCTGTTGTTGTTGCTGTTGCTGTTGCTGTTGTTGTTGTTGTTGTTGTCGTTGTCGTTATCATCATCATCATCATCATCATCATCATCATCATCATCATCATCATCATCATTATTATTATTATTATTATTATTATTATTATTATTATTATTATTTACCAGTATATTAATATTTACCTAATAACTTATCAAATGTCCCTACATGGATGTTTGTTTAGATTTTTAATCTTGCCTTTATTATTTTTATAAATAACTCACGGTGGCAAACATACCTAATATTCCTTCCTCCTCTATTTCCCCCTCAACAACAGCCCTGTGATGTGGGTTGGGCTGAGAGAAAGCAATTGGCCCAAAGTTATCCAGCCAACTTTCATTCCTAAAGGGGTACTAGAATTCACAGCCTCTTGGTTTCTAGCTATCTCCCGCTTTCTTTTTAAATCTTTTCCTCAAGTCTAATAACCACCAATCTTTTCTTTGCAACTGTGAATTTGAAAAGACATTTTGAAACCAAATGATACCTTAGGAAATGGGTGTTAAACTCGCGGCCCGTGGCCCAGTTTTGTCATGCACTGGCCACGCCCACCCCCAGTTTAGCGAAGGGGAAAAGGTCATGATACGTCACGTGATGACGATGTAATGACGCAAGTTTGACACCGCTGCCTTACGAGATTGTAACATTCCTAAGAAGGCCTAATCTTGTTTAAACTGGCTATCAATGACCACCAGCTATTGGGTTTAAACTGTCCTTGAGTTTTTCAGTTAGCATAAAAAAAGGGGGGTTGAAATATCTTGGCCTTGCTTCTGGTTGAAGAGAGGAGAAGATAGTGGGGATAAATATCCATCTGAATGCAATGGATTGAAGGTGCATCAATCCAAATTTCCATATTTGGTTGGGGAAAATTAGCACTTAGACTGAGCCTTTTAGCTCTTGATGAATGACCCAACCACTTCCTGGACGGTTTTCTGCTTTAAATATATTGAAAGATTTTCCATTTTATGTATTTCTCTTATGCATTCCTCATATTCTTCTTTTTTGTATTATTATTTATGATCATTTACAGATTTTCTGCCAGTTTCTTTTTTATTCTCCTCATTAGAATAGGCTTTCTAATTCCTGAGAGGGGCCATTTTAATTTTTTTACTCATTTCTGGATGCTATAAGAAAATGGTAAGGGCATCATCCTTGATTGGTTTGACCTTATGTCACAGAATATGTCTTAACTGGGCATCCATCCCTGTGGTTTTAAATAACCTCCCAGACCTTGTGAAGAGAAAGCTTGATGTTTGTTTTCAGTTTTCCCTTTTCCCTTTTCCCAAATGGCATCATCTTGGATCCTTTTAGCAGTTTTTGTATTTGCACGAACAGCAAATGCACTAGCATTTACGTGATAGTATTTTACTAATAGACTAGTTTTAGAGTCTTTCTTAAAGCTGAGGGGATATTCTATGTATACTGAAAGAGGTGGGAAGCATCAACAAATCTTTGCTTCCAAAAAGCTCGGTTTCTCCGGAAGGAGACGTATAATTTCAGCAGGAATCAAAAACCTAACTCCTGTGAGGTCCATCGCTTGCAGAGAGAAAATTACCCTGCTGTGTGCATCACCCTCCTCAATATTTCTACACTCAGACAACAGAATTAAGCCATTGTCTGACAGGTTAACTGTACAGAATGCCAGGGTGTTGTTCACAATGCTTCTTTGTCTGGAAGCTTCTGCTCAGGTGATCCATAAAGGTAGCATTGGAATCATTCTGCTCCACTGCCTAATAGGAATCGGAGTGATAACCGGTAGGAGGGCAATGAAGCCTTCATGCATTGAAAATCAACAGATGCACACCCAGATCCTAGAATTTCCCAGTGGCATGAAAAAGTATAACTCCTCCCATTAACTTTCAAAACTCATCTTCAAGTTATCATCTTCAATCTACCTGGGAGCAAGCAGCTATGTAAGCTGTACAGTGGGTCTGTGGGGTTATCTCTTTTATTTTCCAACATTCTGTTGTATTTTGGTATGACTAGTAAAGATAACTAATATACCGTATTTTTGGAGTATAAGACGCACCTTTTTCCTCCCTAAAAGTGGCTGAAAATTTGGGTGCGTCTTATACTTCGAATGTAGCTTTTTTTCCAGCCCTAACTAGGTGCTAACAGATCTTCCCAGCTCTTACCTTGCAGGCTTTTTCATTGTTACTCTCTCCAAAGAATGTTTTTCCAGCCCTAAGTTTTTGCAGAATTTTTTTTCATTGCTCTACTTGCTCCAAAGAAGTTGTTTTCTAGCCCTAACCAGGTGCTAACGATCTTCCCAGCTCTTACTGGCTTGCATGCTCTTTCATTGTTACTCTCTCAGAAGAAGGATTTTTTAAGTCCTAACCAGGGAATAAAATAATGTGCTGAAGCTGACCAGACTAAGGACGCTAGCCAGATGAATACCTGGTAGGCAGATTGTTTTCCCCTATTTTCCTCCCCAAAAACTAAGGTGCGTCTTATACTCCGGTGCGTCTTATACTCCAAAAAATACGGTAGTTTGAAAAGCATTACCCTGTTTCCCCCAAAATAAGACATCCCCTGATAATAAGCCCAATCAGGCTTTTGAGTGCATGGCAATAAGGCCAAGAGCTTATTTCAGGGTTCAAAAAAATATAAGACAGGGTCTTATTTTCGGGGAAACACGGTAGATAGATGTACATGTAGATGTAGACTTGAACTTTGAACTTTTACCTAGAAGGATGTTTGTTAGTACAAAACATATGTGCATGTATTGAGTGTACATTTGAAATAATTCCTGTATATAACCATGAGATTTTGGCTGACGAAAAATAGCTAGGCAATGGCAAATCACTTCTGAAATCTTGCCCAAAAAAGTGCAGACTTTGTTCTGTGGGGGGCGCAGTGGTTAGAATGCAGTACTACAGGCTACTTCTGCTGACTGCCTGCTGCCCGCTGTTTGGCAATTCGATTCTCACCGGCTCAAGGTTGACTCAGCCTTCCATCCTTCCGAGGTCGGTAAAATGAGGGGGGCAATATGCTGATTCTGTAAACCGCTTAGAGAGGGCAGTAAAACAATATGAAGTGGTATATAAGTCTAAGTGCTATTGCTATTGCTTTCGTTGCCAGAAGTCAGCACTGACTTGAAGGAACAAAAACAAAGTTTTATCAACCACTAATACTAGCTGAATGTAAACAGAAGACTAAAATAGGAAGAAGGCTTCCAATATTATTGTTTTTTTTTTAAGCAACCAGATAGGTACCAGTTAGTGCTGGAACTTTTTTTAAAGGATTGGAAAGATTTTTGGTCAGTTTTAGTAGTGCTAATTTTATAAGTGTGCACAGAGTGTGGTCAACGGCACCTCTATCAACTTTCCTTCAATTATCTGAAAAAGAAATTGTCTCCAGACACAGATGGTCGCTTAAGTATTCTTTCTCCTTAGGCCTTCCCCTTCTTTCATGTCCTACAGACAGCTGGAAGGATGCCAGTGCTGTCACAGACTGATGTTTCTGCATTATCCCATGATTTTGCATCCTTTAAGTTAGCATGCAAGAATGCTTCATTTTATGACCTTCCTTCAAAAACATTCACTAAGCTCAAAGGGCACAGAATGTCGTCATTCGAATTTCTCGCTGCAAGGTGACTCAAACTTCTGTGTCTGCAGCTTCTATGTGACAGCTCAACTACCCTTTTTTATTAGTTTATATTATAAAGTACAAAAATACAAAAGAAAATAGGAAAATAGAGGAGGTGGAAAGGAAGGGAAGGGAAAAGTGTAGACAAAAAAGGAAAAAGAAAGAAAAGGCAATGTCTTCAGTGCAGTGGAATATGATAATAGCATCAAATCTCAACTTCTTATTTTTACATAATAGTGTACACTAGCCATTTCTATAACAACAAATCTATCTAATTGGTAAAACCCAAAATCAGAGTTTCATTTTTCCCGTCTCAAGCACAAAGTCCAGAAGTGGTTTCCAAGGAGAAACAAAAGTAATTATGTTTTTCCTATAATCAAAGCAGTCAATTTAGCCATCTCTGCTAACTCTATTAATATCTCAACTGCCTTTCTGAAGGACTATGGAATCAATGTTCTCCTTGCCAAAGATCTTCAAGACATTCTTTTAAGCCTATTGCTTTATCCTACACCTTAGTAGAATCTTCGGTATCCATTTGAGCTTTGCCTCTGAAAGGTGAGTTACAATGGACCGCATAATGGGAATATGGTAGAAGTACCAATAGGATGAGAGCAACATTTGTGTTTTAATTATGAGGAAAACCAACAACACTGCATATTAGTAACAAGAGCAATTGACTTATATTGAGCTGTAACATTGCTCCAGCTAGCTGTAACTCTTCTGGATCTTTCTGCCTTCAAAACTTATGCCATGTCTTTTAATGAGGAATCTTCTTACATCCATTATTATCAATAAAATATCTTTTGGTTGATTATTTTTTTGCTTTCTAAGTAATTAATAGGGCAATTGATGTATTACTTTGGGATTGCTCCAGCATAGAAAGTCCCCCCCTCCACCCCAAAATTTAATATTCTTATGGTTTATGCAAGCAAGACAGTGAAGATATGACAATGTTTCTGGATTCTATTCTGGCAGGAATAGTTAACACCCTAGAAGATAGGCTCAAGATCCAGATGGATCTTGACAGACTTGAACACTGGGCCCCTATCTAACAAAATGAAATTCAATGTAGAGAAAAGTAAAGTCCTACACTTAAGTAAGAAAAACCAAAAGTATACATATAAACTGGGTGAAACCAGGCTTAATAGCAGTGACTGTGAGAGGGAGCTTGGAGTCTTAATGGACAACCAGCTAAATATGAGCCAGCAGTGTGCAGCGGCAGCCAAAAAAGACAATGCAATCCTATATTGCATTACCAGAGGGATACAATCAAGATCAACTGAGGTATAATACCACTCTATAAAGCCTTAGTTAGACCACACCTAGAGTATTGCATCCAGTTTTGGTCACCACACTACAAAAAAGATATTGAGACTCTAGAAAAAGTGCGGAGGAGAGCAACCAGGATGATTAGGGGACTGGAGACTAAAACATATGAAGAGCGGTTGCAGGAACTGGGCATGGACAGTCTAGCGAAGAGAAGGACCAGGGGAGACATGATAGCAGTGTTCCAATATTTGAGGGGCTGCCACAAAGAGGAGGGAGTCAAGCTATTCTCCAAAGCACCCGAAGGACAGACAAGGAATAATGGATGGAAATTGATCAAGGAGAGATTCAACCTAGAAACAAGGAGGAACTTTCTGACAGTGAGAACAATCAACCAATGGAACAGCTTGCCCTCGGAAGTTGTGGGATCTTCATCACTTGAGACTTTCAAGAAGAGATTGGACTGCCATTTGTCAGAAATGGTGTAGGGTCTCCTGCTTGAGCAGGGGTTGGACTAGATGACCTACAAGGTCCCTTCCAACTCTGTTAATCTGTTAATCTGTTTTTGATTTTCTATCTTTTTTAAAAGAATATAATTGTGTATCACATTCATTGCTGAAGTGGTGAAGTGGTTAAATGCAGCCATTGCAGGCTGACTGTTAGTTCAACAGTTCAGCTGTTCAAATCTCACTAGGCTCAAGGTTGACTCAGCCTTCCATCCTTCCGAGGTCGGTAAAATGAGGATCCAGATTGTTGGGGGCAATATGCTGAACTCTGTAAACCGCTTAGAGAGGGCTGTAAAGCACTATGAAGCGGTATATAAGAAAAGTGCTATTGCTATTGCTAGATATCTATTCCCCCCCCAATAGTCTGACTGAATATGTTGTCTGAGAACTGGGATGACTTAACAACTGAAAGATACACATCATCTCCCTGCATTTCTAATTGATTTTACATTATTTCTTTGCTTTGCATTATTTCTTTGCATTATTTGCTTCCCTTGTTTAGTATATTCTTTGTTTTCACTATGGAAGAAAAGCTAGTCTTGGATACTGCAGAGGTGGGTTCCTCCTGGTTTGGACCGGTTCAATGGAACCGGTAGTAACTTGGCGGCCTGGGTCACTAGAACCAGCAGCGATCCAGGCCTGCCACGCCCCCAAACCGGCTCTCGCGGCGGCAGCGCAGGTGCCGCCATCTTGTTTTTTGCTTCTGTGCATGCGCAGAAGCTGATTTTTAAAAACTGTGCATGCGCCCGCACGGCCGGCAAGGAGCGAACCGGCAGCGAGGAAAATGAGAACCCACCCATCAGGCGCCTCTCCACCGTGTCCTTCACCGCCCTCCAGTGCATGCCCGGCTCCTGATGCAGCCCCGCCCTCTCGAAAAGGCCGGCGTCGCGGTGGGCGGGGCGGCCCGAGCGAAGGAGTCGCATCCATGGCCCTCGGCTTGGGCCGGCGCTGGCTCAGCAGGCTGGGGCCGCCGCCGCAGCCTTCCCGCCGCCGGGACTGGGGGCCCAGCCGCAGCAGCAGCAGCAGCAGGCCTCTCAGCTCGGGCCGGCGGCGGGCGGGCGTCCTGCGTTGACTCCTCCGGCGCTGGCCGGGATGGCCGCCGCGGGCGAGGAGGAGCTCTTCTCCATGAGGTCGGCAGGCATCGTGGCCGCGGGAGAGCCGGCGCGACTCGGGATCCGGTGCAGCGTCCCCTGCAGCGAAGCGGGCGGGCGGGCGGGCGGGGGGGGGGTGGCCCCCTCAGGCGGCGGCGACTGCTGGCCCTTCCCAGTACGGCACCCCCCCCGCTCTTTCCTGCGGCCGGAGCTGCCGGGCTAGCGAGCCTCCCCCAGCCCTGTGCAACCCCGGCCGGCTCCCTACCTGGCGGCCGCTATTTATAAACTGCCCTGCACGCGAACGGCTCTTGTGAAACTTGCCAAACTTGTGAAGAGCCCTTGCAAAGCCGTGCCCGCCGAAAATTGTATTTGTCTTTCCCCCCCCATGAGCCGCGGCCGGCCGTCCCTGCAGGGGAGAGCCCGCCCCCCAGCCCTCCCTCGCCCCTTTCAAAAAATTGGGACTTTTTAAGAGGGCGGGTGGGACGCGGGACAAACCCTTAAAAAGCGGGTCTGTCCCGCCAAAATCGGGACGTCTGGTCACCTTACCCATGCCCCACCTTCCCGTGCATGCGTGACCCCTGCACTGCCCTGCCCCCTGTGCATGCATGCGCAACATCCCATGCTCCCCCATGCATGTGCGCACGACAAACCCCCCCCCGTGCCATGTTTTGGGCCTAGCAGGCCTCCATGAAGCCTCCAGAGGCCGGAAATAGCCAATTTCCTGACTTCCGGTGGGCCCAGTAGCCATTTTTCACCTTCCCCACACTCCAGAGGCTTTCCTGGAGCTGGGGAGGGCAAAAACGGCCTCCCACACCCCACCCCGAGGCCCACAGAGGCTGAAAACACCCTCCCAGAGCCTACGCGAATCCTGTACTTACCTGACATCCAAAACGCGCCGTGTGGAGACTCCTGGGAGAGGAGGGGCAGCGTGGGAGGAGCCAGCCAAAAACCAGCTGGCTGGCACGTGCATGCGTGCTGGAGCTGAGCTAGGGCAATGGCTTGCATGCCCACAGATATGGCTCCGCGTGCCACCTATGGCACGCATGCCATAGGTTTGCCATCATGGCACTATGAGATCATGACCATCATAGGCTCCACTGATTAAATTCAATTGATTTGCATCAGCCCCAAAGCCATCTACTGTAAAGCCAGCTGGCATTCTGCTTCATATTAACAGGTGTTCTGTTTATTTAAATGGGTAAACATTTTAAACCGGCATGGTCTGATCAGCTGATCATTTCATTTCGTAGAGATAAGCTCTGAAATAAAACAACTGTTCTCTATAATTTTCCAGTATCATGGTCAAAGAAGTCATTTACCTGTACAGTACAGCATTAAAATCCCAAAGACATAACAGTCCATACAAAAATGCCTGAGGGTTTAATTTAGGGAAAGAACATCATTCATTCCTTAATTCCCCCCCCAAAATATCTTCTTCTAATTCAAGACCAGACCTTGAGAAAAGATTTTATAATACAATTGGGCCAATATAATAGGGATTTCCCCTTCCTCTTAAACTAGATGGTGGTGCGTGGCAATGTTTTCAAATTTGTTCCTGTGTTAGGATTAAATTTAATCAGCGGGGGAAAAGTTACCTTCTTTCTCTCTGGCTATTATTTCTCCATAACTGTGGCTCAGTTAGTTAGATATGTGCTACATATTATTAATTACCTGGGAGAAAATAAGGAAATATGAAGTTGAAAATCAAAGCTCTGAGGAAAATAGGGAAATTTATTTCTATAGCAATTGGTCTGCAATTATTGTTATTTCTTCTCCATTTCCAAGATTGACGTGGACCCTATTGATAATTGACAAATAATCAACTCAATGGACAATATGTCTATATCATTGAGCATCTCTTATTGAATACTCAACTGCATCTTTGCATGCATGCAAACAGTATACATCTGAACCACGTGGGCCTCTTCTAGCTAGCTCTCCAAATCATCTTTGGATCATTCAAACAGATTTTAGACAAACGTTATGGCTTAGCAATTAAAAGAGAAACAGCGTTAGCATGTACTGAACAAGAAAATGACATGTGTGTGCTGCCTTGAGTTATTTATGAAAATAATAAAGGTGCAATATCAATGAAAATTAATTAATTAATGGACTTCATTGGATCATGCCCGTTTGACCCACCAAGCTAAATGGAAGCGTGGCTGATACATTTGGTAAGTTGCCCACTTCATTGGTGCATGTTTGGGATTTTGCTGTTGGATTGTCATCCTGAATTGGCTCCAACATGTAGCAGGTGGTAGATGTTGCAAGGTAATGAGTCACAAATTATCACAATGTACATAATGAGCCAGTTCTATAAAAGTGGTTGGTTGGAAGCAGACAATCTCGGTCATAATTGGGGATATGTTGCAGGATGTCTGCACAGAGAGAGTGGGGGGGGGAGGGAGAGAGACACAGAGAGAGAAATGTCAAACATCAACAGGCAGGGGTGAAATTCAAAATTTTTCCCTACCGGTCCTGTGGGTGTGGCTTGGTGGGCGTGGCAGGGGAAGGATACTGCAAAATCCCCATTCGCTCCCCCCTCCTGGGGGAAAGATATAGCAAAATCTCCATTCCCACCCCACTCTGGGTCCAGTCAGAGGTGGTATTTGCCGGTTCTCCAAACTACTCAAAATTTCCACTACCGGTTCTCCAGAACCTGTCAGAACCTGCTGAATTTCACCCCTGCCAACAGGGTCATCTTTCCAATGAGTCTCTTCCGAAAGTTTAAAGGGATTCTGCATTTGTGTGCATGTTTAATCAGTAGTGGGTTTTAAAACCCTTTGCTACCGGTTTGTGCTCACGCGCGTGTGTGACACTTCTGCACATGAGCAGAAGCTTCTGCACATGCGCAGAAGCATCCAGGGCAGGTGGGCAGAGCCTCCTGCCGCCGGTGCTACCGGTTCTTAGAATCAGGGCAAATCGGGAGCAACCCACTGCTGGTTTAATGTGACACAATATTTTAATCCTACCTTTTCTCCATGGATCTCAGAGCAGTGTTCAATATATTATCTTACTCATTCTAGTTACATTATAACCCTGGCTAGGTTAGAAAAAATATGAGTGACTAAAGTTTCCAAACATGTCTGGTGAATGTATAGGAGGACCAAATTTAAAATTTTGTGTATTCATACTTTATGCAATTCATACAATTCATACTTTAAAGCCAGACCAACGTTTTATGGATGGATGGATGTAGTAAAGTGGGTAGATAGGTAGGTAAGTATTTCTTTGCTTCAAATGCCAATTCTGTAACGGTGTTTGTTTATTCTTTGATAGTTTCCCTGTAGAACCCAAAGTCCAAGGGAAACAAACGTTTATATTTGATTTTGTTTTGTTTTGCTTTTTTGTATGAAAATTATCGGCTGTTAGTGGGACTTCTGGCCAAAAAACTGGGTTGCATTTCAGTTCAATGACAGCCGTCATCCTTGCCAAGGTAAACTGTCAACATTTACTCACCATACAGGATTGACAGTCCCAGGGTAGAATCCACAGCTCCTTGGTACCCTACTCTTCCTCCGTCTCTTGAAATACAACTGGAATACAACAGACTTTTCATGTGGCGCTTCCAAAGCCAGAGAATGTTTGCAATGGTTTTGAAATGAAACATTCTACCAGCAACTGCCTACAATTCCTGGAGCACAAAAGGAGAAGCAGATGTGGATGCTCGGGTGGGTTCATGCCATGAGTAATAAGAAGTGCCATTTTTACATGGTTGCTGGAAGGTGCAAGGCGTTCAGCACATGATGTGAACGATTCTTGCAATACCCAAAATTAGCCACCCCCAGCCTGAGGCTGTGTAGACGGGCCGTGATTAAGTTCCAAGAAAACCCAATTGCCATAGTAGTAATGGTATGTGAGAATGAGGAGGTAAGGGGGAAGAAATGCTACCTAGGAAACAAAGAAATAAGAGGGAGGGAGGGAGGATAGCTTAATAGTTAAAGCAGTGTTTCTCAAATAGTGGAGCATGCCCCCCTGGGGGGGCATGGAGCGATGCCAGGGGCGCGCGTGTGAACCCGAGGAACATGCGTGCTTCCTCTTGATCGATTCCCCTGGACAGGGAGTGTTTTCCCAGTTGCACGCTGCTCCGAGCCTGGAAGAGAAGGTGGCCAGGCAAGGCAGGGCGGCTGCATGGGTTCTTGTTGTTCTCGGCGGGCGCCACAGTAGCCATGAACGGCATGGCGAACCTGCTGCTGGACAAGGAGGAGCATCCTCTGCAGCTGGGCAAAAGCTTTGAATGGCACCCTAAAGCCTCCTTCCACACCATTCGCTGTGAGTGCCCGGCAGAGGCGGCGCTTATGGGCCAGGCCGGCAACCCCAAAACATCAGCTTGATTAAGCTGGCCTGGCCCCATGTCAAAAGAGGGCCCTAACCACGGTAGCCTATGCCTGCCTAACCGAAAACAGGCTCCACTGAGTTCAGTGTGACTTACTCCCAGGTAAGTGGGTAGAGCAGCCTTCCCCAGCCATTAGTTTGCTTGCAGCTTATAATAAGTAAAATAATAAATATTAACACTAAAATTCCATTGGGGCCCAGATCGGAGAGTTGGGAGGGTGCAAAATGTTTACTTCTTCCTGGGGGATGTAACAGAAAATAATTGAGAAGCACTGAGTTAAAGGAAGAAGCTTAGGAAGGACCCCTCCCAATTGTTCAGGCAATTAAAAATGTCAGCGGGAAGCTTGTACCTTCATACCTTCAAGATTCTGTTAATGTAGCCTAACAATAAAGTAGAATTAGCTCATCTAGTTATGTTTCCTGTCTCAGAGGGTTAACATAAATCTTTAACAATTATATAAACCAACATAATGTAAACCAACATAACCCAACAATTTTTATGTAAGGTTTATATAAAAATCACCTTGACAGGTAGATAACAGATAGAATGTTTAGGTGAATGTTTAGGTATCAAAGAGAGATCCAGTTTGGTATAGTGGTTAAGACACCATACTAAAAACTGAGAGACTATGAGTTCTAGTCCCACATTAGGGACCAGCTGGGAGATTTTGGATTTTGTCCTGCTTGATTGGTTTAGAAGACTTCCAAGGTCCCTTCCAGCTCTGATATTTTATATTCTAGAAAAAGGCAACAGCTGTGTGCTCCTTTATCGACTTTGAGACTTTTGTGCAAGCTGAGTTTTAACAGACTGATTGTAAAAGACTGAGTTTTGAAGACATGTTCATATGGCAACATTACCTTGCAAAGTGTTTGAAGGGGAGAGTTGACCCAAAGTGTTGTTTTGTGCTTGGGGAAGGTGTGTGCTGAAATAAAGTATTGTGCACAGATTTGTTACACTGTGGTGTGTCTGGTCCTTGGGGAGAAAAGAGCCTTCACATGACAAAATGGTGTTTCAATCATGCTTACCAAAGGCCTGGGCGAAGAGCCCATGTTTTCAGGGTCTTTAGAAGCAACAGCAGGATAGGAGCCATTCAAATCTCAGAGGATTCAACACCACCGACAACACTGCTACCCTCCAAAAAGACCTTGACTTTGTGTCAGAATGGTCAAACATCTGGCAACTCCAAATCTCAACCAACAAATGCTCTGTCCTACATATTGGCAAAAAAAAAAAACATCAGAACACCAAATACAAGCTGAATAGACAAGACCTTGCAGACGACCCTCACTCTGTCAAAGACCTTGGAATACTCATATCAAATGACCTAAGTGCCAAAGCCCACTGCAACAACATTGCCAAAAAGGCTTCAAGAGTTGTTAACCTAATCTTACGTAGCTTCTTCTCCGGTAATATCACACTACTAACCAGAGCATACAAAACATTCGCCAGACCAATCTTTGAATACAGCTCATCTGTCTGGAACCCACACCACATATCGGACATAAATACATTAGAAAGTATCCAGAGATACTTTACGAGAAGAGCCCTCCACTCCTCTACTCACAACAAAATACCTTACACAACCAGACTTGAAATCCTGGGCTTAGAAAGCTTAGAACTACGCCGCCTTCAGCATGACCTAAGCATAGCTCATAAAATAATCTGTTACAACATCCTTCCTGTCAACGACTACTTCAGCTTCAACCACAACAATACACGAGCACACAACAGATAGAAACTCAAAGTGAACCGTTCCAAACTTGACTGTAGAAAATACGACTTTAGCAACAGAGTGGTAAATGCCTGGAACTCACTACCTGACTCTGTGGTTTCCTCCCCAAACCCCCAAAACTTTACCCTTACCCTTTACCTCACTGTTGACCTCACCCGACTCCTAAGAGGTCAGTAAGGTCAGCATGCCTACCATACCTGTCCTAATGTTCCCTCTTATCAGTACCCATCTTATGTATATAAACAATGTTATATCTATGTATATTACCAATACGTACTTGGCAAAATAAATAAATAAATAAATAAGGATTCTCATTGCAGAGGGCAGGACCTGCTACGGAGAAGGCGTGCGTCTGGGTTCCTGATAGGTGGCATTGTTTAAATCGAAAGAACCTGGCCCTAATCCTGCCAGATCGGATTGTCTAGGCAGATACAAGAGAGGCAGACATAAATATGCACCCCCTGAACTGGAATATAGCAGCATATTGAAATCTGCACCTTCTCCGATAAAAGAAAGTCCTTGTATGAATACTTTTATTATGGAAAAATACAATGGTATACGGCATGTAAATGCATATTACAGGGAGGGCAACATATAATCAATAGGGCGAGTACACTTACAACTTATCTCCTGTACATATAAAGCACCCTGAAATGATAATACTTGTCTTGTTGAAACTGTGTCAGGCTGACATTATTATTTTTTATGAATTGGGATTTATGCAGTCATTGTAACTTATTCATTTCTTTTCCCTTCTGTACTATATCACTTTTGGTGGAATACTTGCCTTTGTATCATCAATGGAATATCACAAATGGAACTCCTACAATTACTGGGACATTGTAAATGGAAAAATGAATGGAATTAATGGTTTCTCCATCACCAAGGGTTCCTTGTTATATATACTGTGTGTGTATATATATATATATATATATATATATATATATATATATATATATATATATATATATATATATATATATATATATATATATATATATATATATATATATATATATATATATATATATATACACACACACACAAACTCACAGTGTGTGTGTGTGTGTGTGTGTGTGTGTGTGTGTGTGTTTGTAATAAGGAACCCTTGGCGAGGGAGAAACCATTAACTCCATTCATTTTTCCATTTACAATGTCCCAATAATTGTAGGAGTTCCGTGTGTGTGTGTGTGTGTGTGTGTGTGTGTGTGTGTGTGTGTATAGCATATGCATATGTATGTGCATGTATGAATCTATGTGTATATATCTATATCTATCAGGGCTGTCAAACTCGCGGGCCACAGCCCGGATGCGTCATGCGCTGGCCACAGCCATGGCCGGTTTAGCAAAGGAGAAAAAAGTTGCGATACGTCACATGATGATGCCGTGATGACACAAGTTTGATAGATCTATCTATCTATCTATCTATCTATCTATCTATCTATCTATCTATCTATCTATCTATCTATCTATCTATCTATCTATCTATCTATCTATCATCTTCAAGGAGAGAAGCAACTTAGAACTAAGGAAAAAATTCCTGACTGTTAGAACAATTAAGCAGTGGAACAACTTGCCTCCAGAAGTTGTAAATGCTCCAACACTGGAAGTTTTAAAGAAGAGATTGGATAACCATTTATCTGAAGTGGGTAGGGTTTCCTGCCTAAGCAGAGGGTTGGACTAGAAGACCTCCAAGGTCCCTTCCAACTCTGTTATTCTATTCTTTTGAGAGAGGGCATCAGAATTTCATTTTTTAAATGTGTGCCAGTGTATTTACAGAAAAAAATGACAATAAAGATTATCTTATCTATCTGCTGCTGAAGAAGCTATTTCCTACCTTTTCTTAAGAGCTACACTCATGTGGTTCTTCATGAGGGAATGTCCATATGTAATATTTCTACTCTCTGATTTTTCTCCTTAATGTTGCTTTCTATGGCCTGTTTAGGACAACAGAGTCTGTACAGTATATTTATAAGTATGCTCTTAGGGTGCCTCCAATTTGAGTTTGTCTGAGTTGAGCATCCTTAATGTGATTTAGTGTTTCTCTGAACTGTGGTTTATATTTGCTAGCCAATCGGTAAAATTGAAATTGAAGCAAATGGCATTAGATTTCCTATCTGTATCTAGATAAACCAAGGTATTAGACTTTATAATTCCTGTTTTTTCTACCCCCTGTCCTTTTTTTCTTTTTCTTTTTTCTTTTTTAACAAAGGAAGCTGGCTCTTGAAGAGGCATCCACTGGATTCAATTACATGCTTGATATTTTCAGATTTGTTGATGATTCTATTTTAGAGCCACGGTGGCACAGTGGTTAGAGTCAGTGGTTAGAGTGCAGTACTGCAGGATACTTCTGCTGACTGCAGGCTGCCTTCAATTTGGCAGTTCAAATCTCACCAGCTCAAGGTTGACTCAGCCTTCCATCCTTCCGAGGTGGGTAAAATGAGGACCCAAATTGTTGGGGGCAATATGCTGTCTCTGTAAACTGCTTAGAGAGGGCTGTAAAGCAGTATATAAGTTTGTTGCTATTGCTAATCTTAACCAACCTGCCATTAATTAATCAATCATTTGCCTATCTAGTGTCCCAGATGGGGATAAATCATTAGCATTTGTATCTCATATCTTCCAAAATTCTGTCAATACTAGAGGAATATAATTTCAATATAGGTAATGTCAGGTGTGAAAGACCAGGACCACATGTGAAGTTCCAATGAAACTGATTTATTGTTCATGCCTATGCATATGAATCTACTCAACTAATGGTTAGCACTATTTTGGCTCCAGATAAGGGTTAACGGAATTCAAGAAAGGTTGGAATTATCCATTTGTGGCCATGTAGAGATGCTAGGCTGATTCCTCTTTTGACTCCATCCCCAGGTTCTGCCACTCCTTCTCTTACAGGTAGTCCTCTACTTATGACCTCAACTGGGACCAGAATTTCCATTGTAAATCGAGTCAGACCTTAGTTTACAAGCATTTGGGTCAATATTAAAGGGGAGCGAAATGACATTGCCATAGGTCTATACTACAGGCCACCCAACCAAACAGAGGAAGTAGATGAACTTTTTGCTAGTCAGCTAACTAAGGTATGTAGGAAGCACATCACAATAGTAATGGGGGATTTTAACTACCCTGACATCAACTGGGAGACAAACTCTGCTCCAAGTGGAAGATCCAACAGGTTCCTAACAAACCTAGCAGACAATTTTGTTTCCCAAAAAGTAGAGAAGGGAACAAGGGGATCAGTTATATTGGACTTAATTCTCACTAACATAGATGAAATGATAGAAGGTGTTGAAGCTAAAGGAACCTTGGGGGCAAGTGATCATGCAATATTGGAATTCAACATTATGCAAGCACAAGCAGTAGAACAAAATCAAACTAGAGTCTTGGACTTTAAGAGAGCTAATTTCAATAAACTTAGAGAGAACTTGGGAAAGATTCCATGGATGAGAATCCTCAAGGGGAAAACAACTCAAGAAGCTTGGGAAATTTTGAAAAGTGAGATTATAAAAGCCCAGACTAGCACAATACCAATGAAGAAGAAAAATAATAGGTCTCAAAAGAAACCAGCATGGCTGCATAAAGAACTCTCTGACAAATTGAAAGACAAACAGGACAAGTATAAAAAGGGGAAAGAAGGGGAAATAACTAAGGTAGAATACCAGCAAATAGCCCGAGCCTGTAAAGATGAAGTGAGGAAAGCTAAGGCTCACAATGAACAAAGGCTTGCGACAAAAGTAAAAAGTAACAAAAAAAGCTTCTTCCAACATATTAAAAACAAGAAAAAAGTCAAGGAAACAATTGGTCCATTGCAGGGAGAAAGTGGCAAGAAGGTGACAAGCAACAGGGAGAAAGCAGAGCTACTTAACACGTATTTTGCATCTGTCTTTACACAAAGGGAAAAAACAGTCCAACCTATCAAAAACAGCATCACAAAAAACATATTAGGAACACAAGTTAAAATAGGGAAGAAAATGGTAAAGGAACACCTGTCTACCCTAGACGAATTCAAATCACCAGGATCAGATGGATTACACCCCAAGGTTCTGAAGGAACTGGCAGATGAGATCTCAGAACCACTGAACTATATCTTTCAAAGATCCTGGAGCACCGGGGAACTGCCAGAGGACTGGAAAAGAGCTGATGTAGTTCCCATCTTCAAAAAAGGGAAAAAAACAGATCCAGGAAACTACAGACCTATCAGCCTGACCTCAATACCAGGGAAGATTCTGGAAAAGATAATCAAGCAACGAATCAATGAACACCTAGAAGCAAACAAAGTAATAACCAAAAGCCAACATGGGTTTGTCAAAAACAGATCATGCCAGACTAATCTTATTACATTCTTTGACAAAGTGACAAAATTAGTGGACCAGAGGAATGCTGTCGATGTGGTTTACTTGGACTTCAGTAAAGCATTTGATAAAGTAGACCATAACCTACTTCTAGATAAAGTAGAAAAATGTGGGATGGACAGCAACACCATCAGATGGATTCAAAACTGGCTAACCAACCGCACTCAACGTGTAGTGCTCAATGGAACTGCATCTACATGGAGGGAAGTTTGCAGTGGAGTACCCCAAGGCTCTGTTTTAGGCCCAGTACTCTTCAACATCTTTATCAATGACTTGGATGAGGGAATAGATGGGGAACTCATCAAATTTGCAGATGACACCAAACTGGCAGGAATAGCCAACTCTCCAGAAGATAGGCTCAAGATACAGAAGGATCTTGACAGACTTGAGCATTGGGCGCTATCAAACAAAATGAAATTCAATGGTGAAAAAAGTAAGGTTCTACATTTAGGCAAGAAAAACAAAATGCACAGGTACAGTATATGTGGTACCTTGCTCAACAGTAGTAACTGTGAGAGGGATCTTGGAGTCCTAGTGGACAACCATTTAAATATGAGCCAGCAGTGTGCAGCAGCTGCCAAAAAAGCCAACACAGTTCTAGGCTGCATTAACAGAGGGATAGAATCAAGATCACGCGAAGTGTTAATACCACTTTATAATGCCTTGGTAAGGCCACACTTGGAATACTGCATTCAGTTTTGGTCGCCACGATGTAAAAAGGATGTTGAGACTCTAGAAAGAGTGCAGAGAAGAGCAACAAAGATGATTAGGGGACTGGAGGCTAAAACATATGAAGAACGGTTGCAGGAACTGGGTATGTCTAGTTTAATGAAAAGAAGGATCAGGGGAGACATGATAGCAGTGTTCCAATATCTCAGGGGTTGCCACAAAGAAGAGGGAGTCAAACTATTCTCCAAAGCACCTGAAGGTAGAACAAGAAGTAATGGGTGGAAACTAAACAAGGAGAGAAGTAACTTAGAACTAAGGAGAAATTTCCTGACAGTTCGGACAATTAATCAGTGGAACAGCTTGCCTCCAGAAGTTGTGAATGCTCCAACACTGGAAGTTTTTAAGAAGATGTTGGATAACCATTTGTCTGAAGTAGTGTAGGGTTTCCTGCCTAGGCAGGGGGTTGGACTAGAAGACCTCCAAGGTCGCTTCCAACTTTGTTGTTATTATTAATTTTTATAACCATCATTAAGCGAATCACATCATGAAGTAATCACAGGGTGGTTAAGCAAACCCAGCTTCCCCAATGGCTATTTTGCTGGAAATCAAATTGTGATTACCTGATCGCCATTGAAACTAGTCATAAATGTGAGCCAGTTGCCAAACGTTGGAACTGTGATCACGTAACTACAAGAGTGGTACAATGGTTGTAAGTATGTGTACAGGACATAAGTCACTTTTTCTGAGCCTGTCATAACTTTTAACCAATGTTAAATGAATGGTCGTAAGTTGAGGGTTACCTTTATAGCTTTTAGGTGACCAATATATTTTGACCAGAAAAAATGTCAGTAAATGATTTACTGAATGTTTGTGAATGAAACACCCACTGTATTCAATACCTGTGCTCTGACTGAAACTGCAGCTTGAGCAGTATCTTCTAAGATATAAGAGCCGAGGTGGCGCAGCGGTTAGAGGCAGTACTGCAAGTCACTTTAGCTGACTGTGATCCGCAGGTCAGCGGTTCAAATCTTACCGGCTCAAGGTTGGCTCAGCCTTCCATCCTTCCGAGGTAGGTAAAATGAGGACCCAGATTGTTGGGGGCAATGTAAATATACATTGCTTACTGGTGTAAACTGCTTAGCGAGTGCTTGCACTGTGAGGCGGTATATAAATAAATAAATAAATAAATAAATAAATAAATAAATAAATAAATAAATAAATAAATAAATAAATAAATAAATAAATAAATAAATAAATAAATAAATAAATAAATAAATAAATAAATAAATAATATGGAACATTCACAAAAAGAGATCTGGATGATTGTAACTTATCCTCTGAGATTCCTGCTCCACCAAGAGAAATCTGTCTTTGATACAGATTTATTGCAGCGTTTTATCCTGACTGCCCACTCTATTTTGTACTCTGCTGGAGCCTGATATTTAGATTTGTAGTCTGACCCAGCAGGGCTTAACTAATGTCCTCATGATGATGTTCTCACATCAAGCACGCTCTGGCATCGTCTTAAGTTACACTTCGACATTGTGTGTTTATCAATTTTTCACCATATTTGCTGTACGGCCAGCTCAGCATTACCGCCAAATCAACGTGGCGGTAGCAAACTCCCTGCAATCATTTTATAGGCCAATGTATACAGAGTGGGAAATTGATAGTGGTGTTATGGAACTGGGGAAGAGAAAGCAAAAACTGTGTTTCGGAGCCATCCCTATCTTGGTCTGTTCTGTCTTTCAATTTTTATTCTTTCCAACAGAATGCTGGAAAGAAGTTAGATAAAGAGGCTTGGGACTTTCAGCCTAGCCACCTGTCTATCAAATGATCTGTCGGCATTCATCAGCAGGGTAGCTTCTGAAAACTGATCAGAACAGGCCAGCATTGACTATGGGGACAGAATCCAGGAAAGAAATGGCTGGAAAAATTCATGGAACAAGCAGAGATGGCTAAAATTGAAAAGAAAAAAATACATCCTATTTTGTTTCTACGTGCAAACTGCTTCTGGATTTTGTGCTTGAGATGAAAAGAAAATGAAACTTTGACTTTAGGTATTGCTGATTAAATAAGTTTGTTGTTGTAGAAATGGCTAGTACATATTAGATATGTAAAAGTAAAAAGCTGAGGCTGTACTGTTGCGATCATATTCTACTGCACTTAAAGGGTCACAAATCATTGCTTTTCTTTCTTTTTTGTCCTTTCCTCCACATTTCTTTCTCTTCTCTTTTTCCTTCCCCATTTTCCCCACTGTTTTATTTTTCTTTTGTATTTTAAATCTTGATAAACTTAATAAAATTATTATCTTAAAAAAAAGAATCCAGTGAAAAAGAAGTGAAGCTCAAAAATGGGTGTAAGGTCCGGCCTCTCCCCGTTATTCAAGAAAGTAAAGACTCTTGAAACTTGGCATTTCAAAAGGAACCTTTTATTGAACAGGGGTGATAGCAGGACGAAATAAAAGCAGGCTCTGAGATCCCTCAGGCAATACAAGTAGAATAAAAGGAATTAGGAACCCCTCCCAACAGTCCAATGTGGATTCAGCCAATCCGCAGGTGTGAAGATGTTATTGTACCGGTTGCTCTGAGAATGCGATAAGGGAAGTTTCTCTGGGTCATCTTCTGCTGGCTTTCAGGTGATGCAGCCCACATGGTCCTCCCTCCCCTTACATTCCCCAAAAGGCGTGAAAACTCCTATGCGCCTAGGCGCCAGGCAAAAAGGTTATAAATCAATAGCATGCAAGATATAGGGTACATAGAAGAAAGCAATAAAGTAAGGAATGCAAGCCAGGGTCCCCCCTTCCCCTGAAGAATGGCCGATTCACACATCTGACAATGGGTCAGGTTTGGCCAAGGACTATGGAGGAAGCAAACAGGAAAAAGTCTCCCATGGATCCCTATAGAGAAGGCAATTAGGTAGCGTCTCTGAATCTTCATTCTAAGCTCTTTGCTTCCCTCTTCCCTCCATGAGGGATACATGATTCTTAGTACATGCAACTCATCTCATGCTTCCCGGTGCATACATGCATACCCACTCAGAACAGAGCAGAACAAAACAGAGCATTGGATATTCGTTTGTCTGGGATGGAGTACAGACTCCTATCCTAGGCAGGCAGTTGAAACAGAAGACCTCCAAGGTTCCTTCTAGCCCTATGATTCTATGACTCTATGATTCTATGAGAAGAGTATAAACACACACATACATAAGGTATTACTTTATTATTGATAAGAAAATAGAGATACTTCTTCTGGCATTTGTTTGTTTGTTTGTTTATTTATCAAAACATGTACAATATAGCAGGTATGGTATAAACATAAACAAAAGCAAGGTAGGTACAGGTAAATTTGGACAATAGAACAGTAAGACAGGGACGGTAGGCACAATGGTGCGCTTATGCACGGCCCTTACAGACCTCTTAGGAATGGGGTGAGGTCAACTGTAGACAGTCTAAGGTTAAAGTTTTTGGGGTTTGGGGAAGAAACCACAGAGTCAGGTAGTGCATTCCAGGCATTGATCACTCTGTTGCTGGAGTCGTATTTTCTGCAGTCGAGTTTCGAGCAGTTTACATTAAGTTTGAATCTATTATGTGCGCGTGTATTGTTGCGGTTGAAGCTGAAGTATTCATTGACAGGTAGGACATTGTGGCAGATGATTTTATGAACTACATTTAGATCAGATTGGAGGCAGCGTAGTTGTAAATTGTCTAAGCCCAACATTTCAAGTCTGGTGGAATAAGGTATTCTGTTGCAAGCAGAGGAGTGGAGGACTCTTCTTGTGAAATATTTCTGGACTCTCTCAATTGTATTAATGTCCGATATGCAGTGCGGGTTCCAGACAGGTGAGCTGTATTCAAGAATTGGTCTGTTGATTGTTGATAAAGGAGTTGAAAGAAATCTCTGCTTGCTTCCTCTGCATTTTTTCCATTGTATCTGATCAATTCCTGTCTTAAAAGGGAAAATCTGGGAGACAGTACAGTATCCCACAACCCAACATGAAGGGGATTGACACTCAAAGTAAGCTTCGATGTCTAGACTCTAGAATGATCAGTGAGCTCAAAGAAAAATTCAACAGACAGTTGAACGTTTTTCATTCCAAGCAGTAAAACCGATCAATTAACATATAACCTCAAGTGAAGTTTCAGTATTTGAGGTTTTCTGGGGTGGGTGAGGGACAATTAAAAGAACAACACAGTAACACAAGATGAAGAACAAGATGAAGTCTTAAAGAATAATGTATTCCTCATCTGTCAATCTGTTTGCATCATGAACCTACTACATTCATGCCATTTTTGGCAGGGCTAGTGCATATTTCAGGACACATAACAAAGTCACACAGAAAAGTATGCTTGCCCATTTCCTTTGCACCTATGTTTTGATAAAGGCACATGAAGAATGTGTTACTGTGAAACAGATGAAGATTTGCCACTAGAGGGAGATATTGGAGCAATAAAGATACATCCCATTCTTCAAACGCCAATGGGATTGTGTTCACTCTTTTGCCCTGGTTTATTTGATTCCTGATTAGTTGACTAGTTTAGTTGGGGCTTGATCATTCAAATCTTGCCCAGTCAAATGCAGTTCCTTCCATCCAGTGGAAATCAATTACCCAGAACCAGACCAAGGTTGGTAGAAAACGGATGAAACTTGAGCTCCTTCCCCTCAACCAGTTGCATGGTGAGATGTGAAACCCTGATTTTTGCAGAGAGCTTTATGTCTGCCCTGACTCAATCCAGCTTGCCTTATGTTGTAGAACTTGATGGTCTTCAAATGGTGACCATCAAAGTTGACACCAGCCAGAGCATAGAACAACTCAAAGAAGAAGTGCAAGATCAAAAGATGTGGAGAGACCTGGCCCATAGACTTGCCAAGAGTCGGACACAACTGAATAGATATCATCATCATCATCATCATCATCATCATCATCATCATCATCATCATCATCATCATCATCATCATCATTTGAGGACCTTCCAATCATCCAATCAGACAAAAACACACAGATACATTGAATAAGACATACCGTATTTTTCGGAATATAAGACGCACCTTTTTGCCCCCCAAAAGAGGGTGGAAATGTCGGTGCGTCTTATACACCGAATACAGCCATTTTTGGCCTCCCGAAGCCCTGCCCCCCGCATCCTATTTTTGCAAAAAACAGGCCATTTTTTGCAAAAATTTGGGCGTTTTTACCTTCCCCCACCCCCAAGGAGTGCTCTGCAGGCTTCCCAAACCCTCTGCATGCCCTGGTTTTGCAAAAAAATGAGCAAAAAAGAGCCATTTTTTGCAAACATTGGGGCGTTTTTGCCTTCCCCCACCCCCTAGAAGTGCTCTGCAGGCTTCCCAAACCTTCTGCATGCCCTGTTTTGGCAAATAAAACAACGAGCGAAAAATGAGCCATTTTTTGCAAAAACTGGAGTGTTTTTGCCTTCTAATTACCCCATCTAGCATGACTGGAGGAGGAATTCTGGGAGTTGAAGTCCACTAGTCTTAAAGCTGTCAAGTTTGAAGACCCCTGGGTTAGGGGTTAGGGGTGCAAGGGACTTCAAACTTGGCAAGTTTAAGACTTGTGGACTTCAAGTCCCATTCCTGAGCTAGCATGACTGGAGGAGGAATTCTGGGAGTTGAAGTCCACAAGTCTTAAAGCTGTCAAGTTTGAAGTTTGTAAAAAGTGTACATGGTTGTAAAAAGTATTCTGCTACACTGGTATTTTATACACCATTTGGTTCAGAATACTTTTTTCCATGTTTTCCTCCTCTAAAATCTAGGTGCGTCTTATACTCCGGTGCGTCTTATACTCTGAAAAATACGGTAGTTTTAATTCTGCTGTGACCTTTGCATGAAACAGATAGAAACCACTAAGAGGGGACAGACAGAGTTTTGAAACAAGCTCATGTCCCTTTAATATTTAACCTCTCACATTTGCAGATCAATGACTCCATAAGGCTAAAGTTGGGAGGTTATTTTAGTTTGAGACAGCACAATCTCCACCCTGCGATAAGAAGGCAAATATATATATATATATATATATATATATATATATATATATATATATATATATATATATATATATATATATATATATATATATATATATATATATATATATATATATATATATATATATATATATATTTACAGTATATATCAGAATGTCTCATCTCTATTTCCAATGTGTAGCTGGTCTCATGGTTTCAGTAAAGCCTTAAGGCAGTTCACCCAAACAAGATTAAAATAACAAATGATAGTATAGCCATCTCATAAAGTTAGCAAAGCATATATCAAAATCTACATCAGAAACAAACTCAATAGCAATAAAATTCCTCCAGCATTTGCCTCCAGCATTGCTTAGAAACGCAATCAAGGCTGCTGCCTAAAGATAGGCAGAGTGGAGCTTTGTAAGACGTTCTGAAAGAGAAGCACAGGAATAGTTTTTATTTTTTTAGTTTTATGGTGAACCTTCCACAGCACACCAGCTGTAATGGAATGTGTGAATAACCTTGGGGAAAGAGGGGAAGAGATGCTGCCTAGGAATCCATCAAAGAAGAGAAGCAGGAGCCCCCAGTGGCTTAAAAATATCAGAGGAAGAAATTTAGGAAGGAAATGCCCTAATGGAAGAAGCAGTTAAAAGCAGAGGTGGAAAGTTTGTGCTTTACAATAAAGTTTGTAGCCTTACAATAAAGTAGAATTAACCTACCTTAACCTAATTCATCTAATCCTATCTGGTTTACTGAGGAGGGCTGACACAGGCCACCCAAAGAGGTATATGCTTATTTGGGTGCTTTCTTTTGGCTTCTTTTTTTTCTAGATATACCTTCTCTGCTTTTAATGCTCTTTTTGTAAGCTGCACCAAGTTGTCATAGAGTCAGGAAGCCATGAAATGAGAGGGAGAAGGAGAGGGAGAGGGAGGGGAGGGGGAGGCAGAGGAGGAGGGGGAGGGGGAGATGAAGGAAGGAAGGAATCTGTTATGTATTGAATATATATAGTTGTGTTAAGCCCTGCTAAAGTGAAACTGTCAGATAAGAATAACTCTCATCAGAGGCGAAAATAGATCTTTCCCTGGAACTCTGACATTAGAAAAGAAACCGCAGTTTAAAGTTCTAAGTAGAAAATATTTATTTCGGTACAAAAACAATAAAATCTCATTAATCACATCTTAGCTATAAAAACACGTCTTGCTTCTTACAGAAGCTGAAATAGAAGGACGGATCAAAGAAAGGAATGTACACATGCGTACTAGGAACATATTAATCACGTGCTCAGGAATAAACCATTATATTTGATAGGGATGCAGCTCCCTGCATATACATATAACAGGCAATATAAAATCACTGCCTGACAGAAACTAACCTTTTGATTACCCTAACAGTTAACTTCACCTTGCTAAAGTGAAACTAACCTTTAGATGACCCTAACTGTTAACTGCTTTTGGAGGGAAATTTAGAACATTCATATTTGGGCGGGCTTTTTCAAGTATTGTGATTGGTTAAGGCCTTGTGGGCCCAGAGTATAAATTACAGAGATTTGCCTGTTGTTCCACAGTTCCAGTTTTGAGTCAATAAATGCTGTTGTATCTATGCTGGTCTGCTTCTTGCCTACTGAAGCCCACTACACAATAGAATCAGTCAATCTTAGGAAAGAAACTAGTCATTTAAGTGTCTGTGCAGCAGACCCAAGATGTAATAGTTCCCCTTTGCTGGAAATATTTAAGTTGGAATTAGAAAAAGTATAACAAAGATATTTTAGCAACATCTTGCACTTAATATCCAGCACTGAACAGGGATTGAATTAGTTGATCTTGAAGCTTCTCCTAACTCCATGATACTAATGTCAACTTGCAAAGCTTTCAAGTTGCCATAAGTCGGAGTGGGGGGAGAGCTGATGAAGTGGCTGATTGTACTAACTGAAACTACATTCCACAAATGTTTCTTTTACTGATTGTGTCCTAGGTTATCAGAGTCAGAAGGAGGGGTGTGGAGTTCACAGCCTGCCAACGTGGTTCATTGGAGAATGTGATTTATGACATGTCCAATGAGAAGGGGGGAAAACAGGGTCATGAGGGTGCGTAGCCTACGTGAGCTCAATTCTGACTGCATCGGAGTATTGCCAAAATGTTGCTCCTAATAAATCGTTATATTTTTTGGAGTTTGGCTCGTGGCTCATGAATTAATTAGGACATCTTTCGGAAACTTCACAACTATTGTATTTTATTATGAATTTGTGCCTAAAATCTACCAGGTCGTATCAAATTTCCCCTTCTTTTGTTGCCCTGCACAGGAGAACGGAGCTGGAAATCAGGTTAGTGGGGTGGGGTGGGAGTGGGGATTTTGCAGTATCCTTCCCCTGGAGTGGGGAGGGAATGGAGATTTTGCAGTATCCTTCCCCCAGGAGTGGGGAGGGAGTGGGGATTTTGCAATATCCTTCCCCTGGAGTGGGGAGGGAATGGAGATTTTGCAGTATCCTTCCCCCAGGAGTGGGAAGGGAGTGGGGATTTTGCAGTATCCTTCCCTGCCATGCCCACCAAGCCACACCACGCCCACCACACCACGCCATGCCCACCACGCCACGCCCACAGAATCAATAGTAAAAAAAATTGAATCCCACCACTGCAATGATTCACTTAACAACTGTGGTAAGAAAGGTGGTAAAATGGGGCAAAACTCACTGAACAAGTGTCTCACTTAGCAACATAAATTTTGGACTCAATTGTAGTTGTAAGTTGAGGATTACCTGTATAGCTTATCAGTTCAGAAACATACTTTAAAATAGGATTGATGGAATGAAGCAAAGGTTATGTAATTGTAGAGAAACCAATTAAAATTGTGCTACTATAGCTTGCTCTGGATCTAGAGTAGGGGAATCAAACTCACGTCATCACTGCATTGTCATGTGACGTATCACGACTTCTCCCCCCTTCGCTAAACCAGGCATGGGTGTGTCCAGTGCGTGATGCATCTGGCCCAAGTTTGACCCCACTGATCTAGACCAGTGATGGCGAACCTTTTTTCCCTCGGGTGCCGAAATAGTGCGCACGCGCACTATCGTACGCACTTGCGTGCCAACACACATAATTAAAAGCCCCCCACTTGCCCCACCCCCCTGCGCATGCATGCACGACCCCCCCAACTCCCCCGTTTCCCGACTTCCAGTGGGCCCGGTAGGCTCATTTTTTGCCCTCCCCAGGCTCCAGAGGCTTTCTTGAGCTTGGGGAGTGCAAAAACACTCCCCCCCCCGCCACCCCGGAGGCCCTCCGGAGGCTGAAATCGCCCTCCCAGAGCCTCTGCGCAAGCCAAAAATCAGCTGGCTGGCACGCACATGCGCGCTGGAGCTGAGCTAGGGCAACGGCTCGCATGCCAGCAGATATGGCTCCACGTGCCACCTGTGGCACCCGTGCCATAGGTTCGCCATCACTGTTCTAGACCGTTCACAATGGTAATCTATTTTATAATGATACAATATAATAATATTTTAAATCTTTAGAAATCAGCCATAATTATTTTTTATTTGCATGATCTGTCATCCTGAGATGGGATGATTAAGAACTAAATATCTAGGCATTGCTGACACTGACTAAGTGTATGTGTCATGACAACCCGTTTGTTTCACCATCGTTTATGGAATAAGCACATCAGGCCATAAATCACAGTTTACAAATAATCATTTATTTATTGATAACCATCTTTATTGTGTTTATTCTTCTTCCTTCCAATGCTAAAAACAGAAAAATGACATATTGTTCTGTTTTTGTGTTTTTTTATTTTTTTTCCTGTATTGTTCATTGTTTTTCAATGTTGTAACAATTGCAAGCTGTCAGAATTACTGGGAGGCATATCAATTACGACGGTGTTGTTGGATCTTAAAAGGGTGTGCCAATTTTGCCTATTTTACAGATGTTGAAACAATGACTTCCCAGATGTTATTAGAATAGAACTTCCGTGATGACTGAGATTGTCGTTTTCAATTCGGCTCCCTTTGTTTGAGACCTTCGTTTAGGGATTAACCCTTGGTATTGTGGAATTGCAACTTCCTGCCTGTCTATGGAGATTCTCAGGCATCTGGGTCATGGTTGTCCCGAAAGTGCTTTTTCAAGAGAAAACGGGACTTTCTTTGTTTTTCCTTGAAGACGTTTCACCTCTCATCCAAGAAGCTTCTTCAGATCTTCTTCAGAACTGAAAAGAGTACCATTGAGACATCTTTCTGTATCTGACTCTATTAGCCATATTGGCTGGTCTCATTAAAAGAATAAACTTACACATTTGGCTGAAATGGCCAAGATTTCATCATATCTTAAGGACCACTCAAATGAAAGATATATATTGGAATGGAGAAGGTGGACTGAATATATTCAGAAAAAATATCAGATTAGAATAACCCAAACATTTTATTAATGTTAGTTGTTTGAGAAATTTTAGATTATACTTTCAAGTCTTTGGAGTAACAAAGAATTAAGAATGGAAAAGATATTTTTGAACTAATAATCTGTTTTAGTATTTTGTAATTTTATACTTTTCTTTTTGAAATTATACCTTGTGCTTTTTCTGGGAAGTCTGGGGGGTGGGGGGGAGGGTCTGGGGAGGGTGGGGGGGGAGGGTGAGTAGGGGAGGAGGGGTGGAGGGTGGAAGGGGGGGAGAAAGAGAAAAATGTATGTACTTTGTACTTCTAAAACTTTTCAATAAAAAAAAAGAATAAACTTACAACTAGTCATGGAGAAATACAAAACCCTGGACATTTGTAGTGTGTTAATTAAGGTGGAGCCTCTTTAAGTGAATTGGAATGCTTCTTCCCAAATTTGCTGCCACCTTGACTAAGTTCCCATTTATTTCATAAGCTGCCAACTGCTTAATCCTCCATCTTTCTATTGTTATGTTTATTCTTCCATTCATTTTTTTTCAGCCTCCCCTTCCAATCTATTTTTATTTATTCAGTTTCTGTAGCTTCCCATCTCAGCTAAGTTCCCCATCATGACAGAGCTTCAGTATTCTGCATTTCCCGATCTCTGTAGTAGAAGTTTTCTTAGCTCTTTCATTACTTACAACAATATTGTAACTTACAACTGCACTAGTGAGGCCACACTTGGAATATGGTTTCCAGTTCCGGTCACCATGATACAAAAAAAGATGTTGAGGCCCCAGAAAGTGTGCAGAGAAGCACAACAAAGATGATAAATTGTTTGGAGCAGCGGTGGGTTGTTCCCAGTTTGGACTGGTTCTTAGAACCGGTAGTGGCAGTGGTGGGAGGCTCCATCCACCCGCCTGGGATGCTTCTGCACATGCGCAGAAGCGTTGCGTGCACGCGCAAGTGCGTGCGTGAACCGGTAGCAAACTAATTCAGAACCCACTACTGGTCTGGAGGCTAAACCATATGATGAAGAATAAGGCAACTAGGTATGTTTAGCCTAACAAAGAGAGGGCTTATGAGTGATATCATAGCCATCTTCCAATACTTGAAGGATTGCCACAGGGAAGAGAGGGTTGATTTATTCTCCAAAGCACTTGAGGGCATGACAAGAAGCAATGGATGGAAACTCATCAGAGGGAGATACAACTAAACTAAAGTTGGAACTAAAGTTGGAGCTAAAAAGAAATTTTCTGACAGTGAGAGCAATTAATCAATGAACCAACTTGCCTCCTGGACTTGTGGGTGTTCTGTCGCTGGATGTTTTCAAGTAAAGACTGGACAACTGTTGTCCAGAATGGAATAATTACTCCTGCCTTGGGCAGGGGGTTGGACTAGAAGACCTCAAAGATCCCTTCCAGCCTTATGATTCTATATAGATTTTGCTTCTGCTTAATAGATTTATGACAGCTTCAGTAATATCACTTTTTATTTTATCATTCAGGTTATTTAGAAGACACATTTCAGGGTCACTAGATTTCTCATGCACTCTGATGTATTTAATTAATTACCTAATCTGTGTCCAAGTAATCCTGGATCAAACCCACCAAAACTGAATGAAATTCAGTTAATTTTACATTCCATCTCCAATATACTGAACTACCAGGTCTAACTAAGTATAAATCCGCTATGCATAGATTTATAGATGTTGCTGATTTTCAAGACCTTAGCCAGCATAGCCAAGTGTTAAAATGCATTAACATTTGGAAGGCTGCACATTACTTGATATTGGTGTAACCTACCAGCTTGGAGTGGAGTGGGAAACCTAGAAGCCAGTGAATATAATTTTTCATCCTATGCCTCCAGTCTCACATGTATACAGGTGTTGGAATTCATCATTGCAATGTATTTTTATGCAACAACTACAGTAGTATTTAGCCAGTAGATGGCAGGGTTTACAAGTTTGGATCTATGGTATATACTCTATGCTCTTTTGTTCTAAGTAGAGTTTCTTGTTTCCTGTTACAGTGGTATAGTTGAGCAGTAAAGCACATGGTGACTGTACTCTTCGTTTGCTCTCTAACAATAGGCAGTCTTCAACTTATAGCCGGTCATTTAGGAACCCTTTGAAGTTCCAACAGACCTTCTCAGAGATACTTAAGATCTACCTTCAAAGTTCTAATGGCCACCTCCCCCCCCCCCATAATCATATGTTCATATTTTGGGTGCTTGACATCCAGCCTGTATTTATTGCCATTTGTGATTGTGATTTGTGATGGGTATTTTTTTTGCTGGAAACTGGTATTTACTTCCAGTTTCCAGCAAAAAATACCCACTGGGTATAGTGTGTTTGCTTAACAACTGCTGCATTCACTTAACAAGGGCTGCAAAAATGGTCATAAAATTGGGCATGCCGCTTAACAACCACCAAGACTATTGACTGTAATTCTGGGCTCAATTGAGCCAAGGTGGTGCAGTGGTTAAAGTGCAGCACTGCAGTTCAGCAGTTCAGCTGTTCAAATCTCACCGGCTCAAGGTTGACTCAGCCTTCCATCCTTCTGAGGTCGGTAAAATGAGGACTCATATTGTTGGGGGCAATATGCTGAACTCTGTAAACCGCTTAGAGAGGGCTGTAAAGCACTATGAAGCGGTATATAAGTCTAAGTGCTATTGCTAAGTGCTAATTATCATTATAAATCGAGGACTACCTGTACAGATTCCTATCTATACATATGTGCTCAATCAACATGTAAATACTATGATCTTTAGCGGAGCCATAGTAAAACATGGCAGATGGCTTGTTATGTTCAAATACAGTAAGATTGTGAGTTTAAAAGGTGATCAGTCTTCAGATTAAAACAATCAACTCTCATTTTAATATGGCCTTTCGCAGAATTTTTTTTTTAACATCCCACTTCATCATGTTGGATTGATAGTCTAGGCCTCCCCAAAGAAACTGAGGTGAGAATTAATTCTTATTCCCAAATAAAAATATAGGGAAAGCAGTAGGAAAACTAAGATAGGACTAGAGATATGTGAATCTTTAAAAGTTTAACTCATTATTTTCTGTTTTCCATGGCATTTTTTTTCCTGTTAGGATTTCTGCATTACTAGTTTGAAAAAGATGATCATCATGTTGCCCCTATTCTTCCTCCCCCAAACAAAAAAAATTCAAAACCATCTTTTCTAGTTCGTTTTAAAAGCCCACCATGTTATATGTGATGTGATTTTTCTCAGAAACGTAGGAGGGAAAAGAGGAAGGCTTCATATAATTAGTCCAGTGCTGCTGATGCAGCAGCAGCAGCAGGTTTTTAAAAAATCAAATGGAAGAGATCCCTCAACCAAACATGTTCACTGTTTTTTTAAAAAATAAAAAATAATAATCCTCCAGTCCCTCTGAGGATTTGGTGGAAGAGCCTTGGGAAAGGATGAATGCTAGCCTGACTTTTGGCTAGTATAGGTAGTCCTTGATTTATAACCGTTCGTTTAATGACCGAAGTTGCGAAGTGCTGAAAAAAAAGCAATTTAAAACCAGTTCTCGCACATACAACTGTCATAGTATCCTCAGAGTTACGCGGTTGTCATTCCACTGCTTGACAAAAGCATATGTTTATGAGAGTTGCAGCGTCCCTGGTTCACCTGTTCGCCATTTGTGACCTTCCCAGCTAACCCTCTGACAAAGTCAGTAGAGGAAGTCAGATTCACTTCATGATCACATACTTCACTTAACGACTGGGTTAAAAAAATGGTAAAATTGGGCACCACTCCCTTAACAACAATGTTGCTTAGTGAAGCTGTTAAGTCCGGGGATTGAAGAGGCTTGAGACAGGTTTCAAGACAAACAGTTCTTTATTTAACTATGTACAAGATCCAGCAAAGAGCCAGTCTGACAGCTAGCCCTTTTATAGGGAGCTGTCAGATGACTTGACGAATCAGCGGCTTGCATTCTCCTGTTAAAATGGAGGACCTGTTTGTAAGCAGGCACTCTCAATATGTAACAGAAGCCAGTTCTGGTATCAATTATGGCCATAAGTTGAGAACTACCTGTATGTTTTCCAGAATGAGTTCTTCTGTTGCAGAAGTTCTCATCCTTCCTAGTACCTATCTCTTCCCACTTATGACTATAACCATAGTGCTTGTATCTTTACAATTTATATTGTTTTATTTGTTTCCTAGTACGATTTGATTGCTTATTAGTAACCTATGACTATCACTAAGTGTTGTATCTTATGATTCTTGATGAATGCATTTTATTTTTTCTTTATGTACACTGAGAACATATGCACCAGCAGTGGGTTGCTCCCGGTTCGGCCCGGTACTGCAAACCGGTAGCACCGGCGGCAGGAGGCTCTGCCCACCCACCCGGGACACTTCTGCGCATGCGCAGAAGTGTCTCACGCGCGCACACGAGCGTGCACGCGAACCGGTAGTAACAGGTTTTAGAACCCACTACTGATATGCACCAAAGACAAATTCCTTGTCTTGGACAATAAAGAATTCTATTCTATTCTAAAACCACTTCTTCACTTCCTGAAAAAAATTCTATATGCTATAATTTTATATCCCTAAAAGCAACAGAGAAATTTGCTTTTCAAAGAAGAAACAGATGGGATGTCAGGCTGGGTCTCTCTCTCTCTCTCTCTCTCTCTCTCTCTCTCTCTCTCTCTCTCTCTCTCTCTCTCTCTCTCTCTCTCTCTCTCTTCCTCCCCTCCCCTCCCCTCCCCTCCCTCCCTCCCTCCCTCCCTCCCTCCCTCTCTCTCTCTCTCTCTCTCTCTCTGTGTGTGTGTGTGTGTGTGTGTGTGTGTGTGTGTGTGTGTGTGTGTGTGCTTCACAATCCCTTGGAAGCTCACAGCTTGCATTGACTGCCTTCTCAATATTTTTTATCACGAGTGCAAAGGAGGCAGAGCAACCTTTGCCTGTGCGGGAACGAATGCAGCCAAGCTGAGCGGGGAAAGTCTGGATTTTATTTATCTTTTCCACCAGCCTTCCTTTAAGTTTGATGACAGAGAATTTGGGTTTTTTGAAATTCTTTCAAAGGAGAAGAGAATTGGGGTGGAATGTTTTTGCAGCTGGCAACGGGCAACGTTTAAATCTAAAGCAATTTTCAAAGAGGATGAAGAATAAAAACAAGAGCATGCAAATAAGCAGAAGGGTTAACAGTTCTTGCTCCCTCAAAGCCCTCCAGAACAGCTCAGTTTTCAACAGTTTCTGAAATGCCAGCCATGAGGGGTGCCAGACTAGCTTCCCAGAAGAAGCCATTTTATAAGCTGGAGCTGTAGTTGAAAAACATCCTTGGTGGGAACCAGGAGTGGGCTGCTGGGGTTCGCAGGGGTTCGGGAGAACCTCTAGCTAAGATTCTGTGCAGTTTGGAGAACCGCCAAATCCCACTCCTGCCTCAGTTTTGTTCTCAGTAATCTCCAGATATCAGACTAAGACTTCTACACCAAAGTCAAGAGTATCATCAACCTTTGGATACTTTTTCATCCAAAACTGACAGATGACCTCTTTAACACTTGGAAGTTAAACAGCAGGGTGAAAATAATTGAGTCAGGAAAATTTCATGATTGATGGTCTCAAAAGTCATCAAGAGATCCAAGAAGGCCAGGAGTGGTGGCCGTCCTTCGCCAAGGTCCCAGTGAAAGTCAATAACCAGAATTATTAATATTGTAATAGTCAATATACTGTATCATTATTTAGTATTATTCAATATAAAATTATTTAATAGAATACATACTTTTTTCCCATTCAATCATGTCCTATTCTTGGAGATTGTCTGGACGAGTCTCTTCAGTTTTCTTGGCGAGGTTTTCCAGATGTGGTTTGTTATTGCCTCCTACTTAGGGCTGAGAGAGAGTGACTGGCTCAAGGTCACACAGCTGGCTTGGTGCCCAGTTCAGGAGTGGAACTTATATTCTCCTGGTTTCCAGTCTGATGCCTTAACCAAAATGACCCTCTATTTTATTTATTTAATATTTAACATCATCATCATCATCATCATCATCATCATCATCATCATCATCATCATCATTATTATTATTATTATTGATATTAATATTAATTATTATTTTTATTATTTTATTTTTATTTTTATTTTTATGGAGGTAGTTATGTATCCCTGTGGGCCAGGGGTGGGTTTTGGTTTTCTTCACTGCTGGTTTGCTCAGGGACATGCCGCGTGTGCGTGTGCTCATTACGCACTGTGCACGTGCTTTGCGCGTGCACATGCACAGTGCTAAAAACACAGCTTCTGCGCATGCGCAGCAGCAAAAAACAAGATGGCGCCGCCTATGGCGCCACCGAGGGAACCGGCTCGTGGGCATGGCAGGCCTAGGATTTCCGGTTCCAGCAACCCATACCACCAAGTTACTACCAGTTCTATAGAACCGGTCCGAACCGGGAGGAACCCACCTTTGCTGTGGGCAATGTATACAAATGAATAAATTCATGAAGGACGACTCTATCAAGGGCCAATACCCTTAAAAGTAGCAATAGCATTTAAGCTTATATACTGCCCCATAGCACTTCAAAGCACTCTCGGGGTGATTTACAATGTAGAAGCATTATTTGCATATTGCCCCCAAAATCTGGGGCCTCAGAAGAATGGAAGGCTGAGTCAACCTTGAGCCCATCAGGGTTGAACTCCAGGCTGTGGGCAGAGTTTGCCTGCAATACTGCATTCTAACCACTGTGCCAGCACGGCTCCTCCAAACATAATGTTATCCCTATATTGGAAACCATACAAACACTACTTACACAGAGCCACGATGGGAGAAAGGTATTTTCTCCTTGGTTGTTTCAGATTAAGTTTTAATTGAGTACAATAATTCTAAAATTTAATGTGCTCCTTCCTTCTCCCTTAAAGTAGGTCCAGTTTCAACCTTTAGCATCTGTCAGAAAAACTGGAAAATTCCTTGGCTAAAATCCTGGAGACCAGCTACCATCCAATATTAGGAATATTAAACAGCACGGACCCGATGGTCTCTTTTTGGTGCAAGTGTCTGTCCAAGATGTTCATCTGGCTAATGCAATTATGCTCCAAGTGAACTTATCTTGATGTTCAGCATGACTCCGTTCAACCTGCATTGTTCTTTTAAGTGTCAGTGCACTCCAGAGAATCTCACAGGCTTTTCTGAGTTTGAAACCCAGCACAAAATTGTGCTGAGAAAGGTAGTTCTTAAGGAAAAGCATTTCAGCTGAATTAATTATCCCAGAATCAGTCCATTGGGAAACACTAGGCAATTAGCTCAGCTGGCGTTATCTTCGATCACACTTGAGATTAAGAATATTATTCTAGGCATAGCAATACGACCATTACTTGTAACATGTAACTACCGTATTTTTCAGAGTATAAGACGCACCGGAGTATAAGACACACCTAGATTTTAGAGGAGGAAAACAAGGAAAAAACCAAATGGTGTAGTAATATATTATTTAATAAAATACCAGTATAGCAGAATACTTTTTACAACCATGTATACTTTTTACAAACTTCAAACTTGGCAACTTTAAGACTTGTGGACTTCAACTCCCAGAATTCCTCCTCCAGTCATGCTAGCTCAGGAATGGGAGTTGAAGTCCACAAGTCTTAAACTTGCCAAGTTTGAAGACCCTTGCACCCCTAACCCCTAACCCAGGGGTCTTCAAACTTGACAGCTTTAAGACTAGTGGACTTCAACTCCCAGAATTCCTCCTTCAGTCATGCTAGATGGGGTCATTAGAAGGCAAAAATACCCCTTTTTTTGCAAAAAACGGCCCGGTTTTTGGCCATACTTTTTTTGCAAAAACGAGGCATGCAGAGGGCTTGGGAAGCCTGCAGAGCACTCCTAGGGGGTGGGGGAAGGCAAAAACACCTCCGTTTTTGCGAAAAAGAATGGGATGCAGTGGCGGGGCTTCGGGAGGCCAAAAATGGCTGTATTCAGTGTATAAGAGGCACCGACATTTCCACCCTCTTTTTGGGGGCAAAAAGGTGCGTCTTATACTCCGAAAAATACGGTAGTTACATATTTGACTAACTTGGAATCAAAGTTTTGCTTTGGGTCTTTGCAAAGATGTTGAAGAAAACTTGCCAAGAAAACTGTAGGAACCTGTCCACATTGTCTTCCAAGCAAAGCAGCCCAGAGAGGTCAAAGGCCCTGGCATTTTCGATTCAGGTTGAGAAACCTCTTCTTGAGTCATTAAATGTCTGAGCCTATAGTGCTGTTTGATAAGAAACCTCTTTTGAAAATTAATTCACCTTTGTGTATTCCAGCAAGAATGAGTAGAAAAACGCCAGGAGTTGGGATGGGAGAGTAAGGGGATCTTAAAACAGCTATGCAAAATGCATAATAAACAAGGGTTTCTCTCTCTCTGTGAAGAATTGTAATAATTGTCTTATATTAAGAACAAAACATCTACAAGCAAACCCCCTTTTTTAATGATGCCACCATCAAGGTGCCACTGAAGTTTGGCAAGAACTGGTAGGCAGTAAGAATTTATTCAGCTCATTGCATTGAAATGTCCTTCAAGGCATGCATCCTTATTTCTCTCAACATGATCTTCTGCTCACCAAAACTAGAATAAACCAGAAGCAACTCTGTTATAAAGAAACATTAACTGATCTTTGCTGAAACCCCCACACACCTCAAAAAAGAAGAGTGAAAAGGGAAGCTTGCTATGGATGGACCCTGCCAGTTAAGGAATTCTGGCAGGTGGGGTGCAGGAGAAGTAGCCTTTCTGCTGTGTTTGTTTCAATAATCAGAACCACAAATTAAGTTGTAGACATTTGCTTTAATCAGTGACTAAAGGACCTAAAACTTTAATAGATTCCCAAATGAGAACTAGCAAATGATCAGTGACCAGAACCCTACACCACCAGGCTGAAAGTTTGTCTACCAGCAAAGATGGAAAAGAAAAAGAATTAACCTAACCCTAACCCTCAGAACTTGTGGCTATCCCAACTGGGTCTCTACCAAATCCTGCTGAAAAAAGACACAGCAGGTGCTCCTCCATAACACACAAAGAAGAGAACAACAAAAGAAGTAATGTTGTCATTCCATATGTTGCAGGAATATCTGAAAACCTCAGGAGGATTTTCAACCAACACAATATACACACACACTTTAAACCCAAAAATAGACTAAGGCAGAAGCTTGCCCCCCCCCAAGGATAAAACACCCAGACACAAACTGAACCATGTGATATATGCAGTACAATGCTATGAGACATGTGCAGATATGTACATTGGAGAAACAAAACAATCACTTCACAAATGCATGGCATAGCATAGGACAACAAACCCATCAGGACAAGATTCATCATCTGCATTTCAAAGATAAAGGTCATTTTTTTGAAGACAGCAAAGTGCACATTCTGGATAGAGAGGACTGCTGGGTTGAAAGGGGTCAAAGAGGCTATCTACTCCACTGACAATGCTGCTACCCTACAAAAAGACCTTGACTATCTGTCAGAATGGTCAAACAATTGACAACTCCAAATCTCAACCAACAAATGCTCTGTCTTACACATTGGCAAAAAAAAATCAGAACACAAAATTTAATCTGGGTGGATATGACCTCATAGACAACCCTCACTCTGTCAAGGACCTTGGAGTACTCATCTCAAATGATCTAAGTGCCACAGCTCACTGTAAAAGCATTGCCAAAAAGGCATTAAAAGTTATTAACCTAATCTTGCGTAGCTTCTTCTCCGGTAATATTGAACTACAAACTAGGGCATACAAAACTTTTGCTAGACCAATTCTTGAATACAGCTCATCTGTCTGGAACCTGCACTGCATATGTTATGTCTGCGTTGGCGCGAGCAGAGGCTTATCCTCCTGCTGCGTAAGTGCGAGACGTATTTTAATGATATTGGTTAATTGGCTGACAGTGCCTTTAAAAGGGTTTTGTCAGCCGGGAACGGGATGTTGGTTTATAATGAAACCTTATCTTAAATAAACAAGAGTTGCTGGAAGTTTGGCTCTTTGCCTGATTTACTACGCCCACATTACACTGGCGACGAAGGAGGAATGCTGGGCTCTGAGCCAACACAGAGAATTGCTGATTGAGAGGTCGGAAAGATTAAAGAGGCACGCGTGAGTGGCGACTGTTTGTTTTGGAAAGAGAATGGCTAACCCCCCACAGTTTAATACTAATACTAATACTAATACTAATACTAATACTAATACTGATACTGATACTGATACTGATACTGATACTGATACTGATACTGATACTGATACTGATACTGATACTACTACTACTACTACTACTACTACTACTACTACTACTACTACTAATAATAATAATAATAATAATAATAATAATAATAATAATAATAATAATAATAATAATAATAATAATAATAATAATAATAATAATACGATAAAAGAGGCGTTGACTCAAATGGGCTCCGGTCACCTTCAGGAGAAACTTGATAAGTATCTGTTTAACCAACACGTCACTCCCTGTGTCACCACTGGAAGGAACCCAGCCGAATTACTTATGGGTCGCCGTTTCAGAACAAACTTAGACAGAATACACCCCAATTATTCGACAGAAACCCTTACAGACTGGGAAAGTAGGGTTAGAACCTTTGAGCAAGGTGATCGAGTCTACGCCTGGAATTATACCAGTCAACCCATATAGGTGCCGGCACAAGTTACAGAAGTCACGGGTCCCCATTCATATCGGGTGGAGCTTGAGGATGGACAACTGTGGCACCGACATATTGACCAGCTTCGGAGCTGAGTGATGGGGACAGCCGTCAGGGAGTTGGAAACAGCAAACCAGGGTGGAAATCCAGAAGAGTGAGAGGGACGACAATGCAGTGAAAGGGTATCTGAAGGGCTGGGGCCAGTGCAGAATGAAACACCTGTTATTGAGGGTCCATTGCCATGGAGTCTGTCTCGCTCTTCTCTGTCTAAGGGATATGCCCAGGGGGAGCCCCCAGAGAACGATTGTGAACCATCTGAGGTAGTTGAAGAATCGTTGAGAATGCGGTCGATGTGTGAGGGCCTGATAGAAATACAGGAGAGACGCCAGTCGACACAAAGTTGTCGCAGACCAATGTATCCAGATGATTATGTTTGTGGTGTATGAAGTTTCCCCAGGGAAGGGGGAAGGGGTGTTATGTCTGCACAGGCGCGAGCAGAGGCTTATCCTCCTGCTGTGCAAGTGCGAGACATATTTTAATGATATTGGTTAATTGGCCGACAGTGTCTTTAAAAGGGTTTTGTCAGCCAGGAACGGGATGTTGGTTTATAATGAATCCTTATCTTAAATAAACAAGAGTTGCTGGAAGTTTGGCTCTTCGCCTGATTTACTACGCCCACATTACAGCATATCTGACATTAATGCAATTGAACAAGCCCAGAGATATTTCATGAGAAGAGTCCTCCACTCCTCTGCTCACAACAGAATACCTTATGCCACCAGACTTGAAATTTTGGACCTACACAACTTACAACTTTGCCATCTTCAATCTGACCTAAGCATAGTACATAAAATTATCTGCTACAATGTCCTACCTGTCAATGAATACTTCAGCTTCAACCACAACGATACACATGCACACAATAGATACAAACTTATGGTAAACTGCTCCAAACTCAATTGCAGAAAATACGACTTCAGTAACAGAGTTGTCAATGCCTGGAATGCACTACCTGACTCTGTGGTTTCTTCCCCAAAGCCCCAAAACTTTAACCTTAGACTGTCTACAGTCTACCTCATCCCATTCCTAAAAGGTCTTTAAGGGGCGTGCATAAGCGCACCAGCGTGCCTACTGTCCCTGTCCTAATGTTCCCTTTTATTCATATCCATTTCATGTATTCATAATTACGTTTTTATATGTTATCTAATACATGCCTAATGAAATAAATAAATAAATAAATAAATAATAAATACATTAAGATTGAACAGTCCTCTCTCAACAGAGGGGAAGGAATACGGCACTGTTTATCTCCTGTTTACAACACAGGGCTTTCAGCAGTTCCAAGAAGGCTCCATTCCCATTTGCACTACTCAGGTGACCCTGAGGGCACAGATAAACCTCCAAGTGGTCTCAAGGACTCTTAGAAAGAGTGCTAATAATTAGATGACTGCAAGGAATATAAATCCTTCCATTCTTCACCATTCAGTCACAACTGAAGAAGTTTTTTGGATGAAAAGTGAAATGTCTTCAGGCAAAAACCAAGAAAAGTCCAGTTGCCTTTTGAAAAAGCACCTTTGGGTGCTAGAATGTGCTGAAATTAGTAAATTATCTATGGAACTAAGAGAGAGAGAGAGGAAACAGGGTATTATAAAATTTGGGATAGATGGTATGATTGGCTCGAAAAGAAAAGTAAAATTAATGTGTAAACTAAGATAAGAATGAAATGTGTTAAGGAATGAGATAAGAAAGAAAAAATGTGATAGATGTAACCTTAAACTTTAATGGTTGTAAAATAATGTGTATAATGTAAATAAGAGTATAGAATTATGGGATAATAGGTAATAGTGTATATATTGAATAGAGAAAGATTTAAAAAAATGTTTAGGTATATAACAATAGCCATAGTTAAGAAAATACAGAAATGAGAAGGAAAGTACTGTGGTGTAAAGCTGTATTAGTGGAACTATATTTTATGTATATGTGATGTACATGTTTGTTTTGTATGTTGTATTGTATGTTTTTTAAACTGGAAAATTGCAATAAAAATATTTTTAAAAAAAGAAAAAGAAAAAGCACCTTTGCAAAGAATCTCTATAGGCAGGGCAGGAGGTTAGACTAGAAGATCTTCAAGGTCCCTTCGAACCCTATTATTCTATGTTCTATGCCAAGAGAAGGGAATGTTTTTGAGTAAGTTCTCAATAATTATTATTCTTTGCAACATTTCTTCTACCTCCCAATTTCAAAGAAGGCATGGTTGTGGTATCATCAAAAGAAGGAGGGCTGATATTTCCAATGTTTTGTAGATAGAGAAGATCTAAGATTTTTTTAAAAGCAAAATAATTGTGTCAAGCGTAGAAGAATAGAAATGTACCCTTTTAGTCTTTGCTTAAAAAAAAACCACATGAAAAATCATGCAACTGAAAAACAGCTTTCTGGTTTTGCTGGCGTGATTTTTAGAGATTTGTGTAGGATTCTCCCCCAAAATATGACAGTGGCTTGCCAAAACCTGAAAGGAATTGCCATACTACATGCCACGCACTTTTACTGTATCATATAAAAATCAATGCTAGCCATTTAGTATTGATTCTAATTCTCTCTGCAAAGCTGCAGTCTTCTTTAAAATTGAACTTTGAGTTTTGTGTCTTGCTTACATTAGAGTATGACAAAGCCTCAGAAATTTGCCTTTATATAAATAGACCAGATCAATATTTCTGAAGCTGGTATCTTCTGTATGGTGGTTTGAAGCTCCTATCATGCCAGTTTCTAGAAGGTATCAGCTTGAAGAAGACTGATAAAGATACAATAAATAACCAAAATGATTTCCTAAAGCTTTGGATTTTAATGATGAGCTTAACATTTTCAAATGTTAGAAAGTGCTAGGTTTTTTTCTTTTCTTTTTTAGCTAAATCTTAATCTTGTTACAATACAATAGTTCTATTACTAGTATTGTATGTACATTGAGAGCTTACACACCGGAAACAAATTCCTTGTGTGCAGTGGTGGGATTCAAATTTTTTTACTACTGGTTCTGTGGGCGTGGCTTGGCAGGTGTGGTGTGGCTTGGTGGGCGTGGCTTGGTGGGCGTGGCAGGGGAAGGATACTGTAAAATCTCCATTCCCTCCCCACTCCAGGGGAAGGTTATTGCAAAATCCCCATTTCCTCTCGATCAGCTGGGACTCAGGAGGCAGAGAATAGATGGGGACAGGGCCAGTCAGAGGTGTTATTTACCGGTTCTCTCAACTGCTAAAAAATTCCGCTACCGGTTCTTCAGAACTGGTCAGAACCTGCTGAAACCCACCTCTGCTTGTGTGTCTAATCACACTTGGCCAATAAAGAATTCTATTCTATTCTATTCTATTCTATTCTATTCTATTCTATTCTATTCTATTCTATTCTATTCTATTCTATTCTATTCTATTCTATTCTATTCGAGGTAACCTAGTCAAGTCAAATTGAGATTATTCCCAGTCAGTTTGGAATGTATTACCCAGTATTGGAAGACATATTTTATACAAAATAGAAATTGTTTGAATTGGTTTGGTTTTAATGATTTTTCAGATCATGTAAGAGCTAGAAGAGATTGATGTAGGAAAATATTTGTAGCTCAGGGTTGAAATGAGAGCTCATTGGTGCTTTCTGAGCTTGTTAGTTTTCTTGTAAACATTTCATTACCAAACTAGGTAACAACATTGACAATGTTACCTGGATTGGTTATCCAATGTCTGCAAAAAGACCATCAAGTTCAGAGAGCATCAAGGACCTCTCCGATAGAAGATAGCCAGTTTGGTATACGTAATAGTTAAGGCATCAGACTAGAAACTGGGTGACTGTGAGTTGTAGTCCCACCTTACCTTAAATCAGGGGTGAAATGTGAAAAATTTCCCTACCGGTTCTGTGGGCGTGGCTTATTTTGTGGGCATGGCTTGGTGTCTGGTGGGTATGGCTTCAGGTGGGTGTGGCTTGGTGGTCAGAGAGAATATAAAAGGTAGTGCCTTTTGAAGAGGAAGGATCCCAAGCAGCATATTGCATGTTTTTCACTCCGAGCAGCCTGGACTGAAAAACGCTGCTGGGAGCGTTAAGGCGGCTTGTTAAGAAGGCTTAACAAGCTCCAAACTCTGACTGCAGGTGGGCAATTTTGAGGGCAGGCTTCTTTTCCAAGGCCAGTCATAGAGGGAAACAGATGAGTGCACCAGAGTACCGGACTTCCACCACTCCTGCAGGGAAGGCAACTTGCCTGCCTGAAACAACCTTTGCAAGCTGTCCACTGGGACACCGGGAAGGCAGGCAAGCTGCAGAGCAGAAACTGGGCTGGGCAGGACGAGCAAGAGGCAACAGGGGACCGGTTCGGGGGCGTGGTCAGCCAGCTATCGCTGGCGGTTCCACGAACCAGGCCACATGTCTGCTACCGGTCCTCTGGAACCGGGCCGAACCAGGAGGATTTCACCCCTGCCTTAAATCCAACTGGTTGACCCTGGGCCAGTCACTCACTCACTACGAAAGAAGCAATGGCAAACCACTTCCAGAAATCCCAAAAGTGCTTTTTTCAAAAGAGAACTGGACTTTGTTTTTTCCTTGAAGATGTTTCGTTTCCCATCCAAGAAGCTTCTTCAAGGAAACAGCCCAGTTGCCTTTTGAAAAAGCACTTTTGGCACAGCCATGACCTGGATGAATGAGAATCTCCATAGACCCGTGATGGTGAACCTATGGCACGGGTGCCACAGGTGGCACGCGGAGCCATATCTGCTGGCACGCGAGCTGTTGCCCTAGCTTAGGTCCAGCGTGCATGTGGGCGCCCGCCAGCTGATTTTTGGCTCACACGGAGGCTCTGGGAGGGCGTTTTTGGCCTCCAGAGGGCCTCCAGGGTGGCAGGGGAGGGCGTTTTTGCCCTCCCCAAGCTCCAAGAAAGCATCTGGAGCCTGGGGAGGGCAAAAAATGGGCCTACCGGATCCACCAGAAGTTAGGAAATGGGGGAGCAGGGGTGCGTAGGGGAGCATTGAATATGGGTGTGGGCACGCGGACGCGAGCGATAGCATGTGCACTATTTTGGCACCCGAGGGAAAAAAGGTTCGCCATCACTGCCATAGACACTTCCAAAAATCTTGCCAAGAAAACTGCAGTGACAATATCAGGCAGTTGTCAGGAGTCAAGACTGACTCGAGGGCAACAGAACAAAAAAAAACCAGATAGTGAGTTAGCATAGTACCACAACTAGTACATTAGAATAGAATATCACAACTAGTACATTAGTAAATAGCTTTGAGTTCAATTTCTACTTAACTTTCTGGTTGGTTTCACACATAATGCTTAATCATAAATGCATGCTAACAACACCCAGCATTTCCATTCTAACCATATTATGAATTAACATAATGGCCTTTTTCACAGAAGAAAAGTCTAAGGTAATGACTGTTTTCACGCAATACACTAAACTGCAGATTATTTATCTTTATTTTAGCCTAATTCAGCATGTTCTGAACTCACATTTAAATTACTTTGGATTGGTAATTGCATTTTGCCTAAATATTAAGTACGTGGGAAGACCTAAGAGAAAGAAAAAGTGTAGAATTTGTTGCAGGAAGAACAAATTAACAACCCAATAAGGAAAATAAGCATGCTGTTTTATTTTATTGTTTTTATTTATTAAATATGTTATCAATATGCGATGAGGAGTATCTCTCTGTCTTAAAACAGAGTGGTAAGGTGGGCAGGAACATCAGCTCTGAACCATTAACATACCATTACAGTCACCATAGTTGGCAACAATGAAAATGCATGTTATCTCAACAGATTATTGTTCTAGTATAGCTTAGCAGAGAATGTATAATTTGGTATCTTCTGCAGAAAAATAAATGCAACAAAAACAAAACAAATGTAACACAGTTTGAACTTAGAGCTGTATTTATTCCCCCAAATAATAATGCCTGACCTCAACTATTATACAACTATGACTGGAGCCCTTGCAGCAATAACTGAGCCACGATGGCACAGTGTGTCACGCAGTGATTTTATATTGCCTGTTACATGTATATGCAGGGAGGTGCATCCCTGTCAAATATAATGGTTCATTCCTGAGCACGTGATTAATGTTCCTAGTACGCATGTGTACATTCTTTCTTTTCTTTTGTACTATGCTTCGGACGAGGCAACACCTTTTATATAGCCAGTATGTGATCTCATTATTTTTTTGTATCAAAATAAATATCTTATTCATTAGAATTATATTGCGGTTTATTTTGGCAATGTCAGAGTTCCAGGAAAAGATTCAGTTCGCCTCTGATAGGAGTAATTCTCCTTCTAACACAGTGGTTAGAGTGCAGTACTACAGGCTACTTCTGCTGCCTGCCGGCTGCCTGCAATTTGGCAGTTCAAATCTCACCAGGCTCAAGGTTGACTTAGACTTCCATCCTTCTGAGGTCGGTAAATGAGGACCCAGATTGTGGGGGGAAATATGCTGACTCTGTAAACGGCTTAGAGAGGGTTGTAAAGCACTGTGAAGCGGTATATAAGTGCTATTGCTATCTAAAGGAGTCCCTCAATATTTGGAAATTTTGAATTTATGAGACCTGAGTACCCTAATTTTACAGAAAAACCACCCCGCTAGGAACTGCCTATATTACCAAACTTTAATAAGTCTTAGGTACTTGGTTAGGACTTAGGTACTTGATTAGGTTTCCACCAATCTTACACTGTGAATTAACTATAGATTAGTAATTATTAATAATTTATTTATTTATTTATTATTTTTATTTGTGAGATTTATATACCGCCTCACAGTGCAAGCACTCTCTAAGCGGTTTACACCAGTAAGCAATGTATATTTACATTTCCCCCAACAATCTGGGTCCTCATTTTACCTACCTCGGAAGGATGGAAGGCTGATTCAACCTTGAGCCAGTGAGATTTGAACCGCTGACCTGCGGATCACAGTCAGCTAAAGTGGCCTGCAGTACTGCCTCTCACCGCTGTGCCACCTCGGCTCAATAATAATAATGTCACAATGAAACAGACTTTTCTCAAACATTCTTTGGCAACCTTGTCACTTAATAAGTGCAAGGACACTACACTTTCTCATAAGAACATCTCTTCTCCTTTGAAAAAATTTTTCAAAAGCAAATTCTCTTTCATCAAATAGCAGATAGGAAGAAAATGTAGGAGAATTTTCCTGCACTTCATTACTTTGAATTCCCCTTGGGTTTAAGTCCATATTCCTAAAGTGACTGTTTATCTTTGTGAAATTGTTAATTTTCCTGCCTTTTTCCCTTTCTTTTGGAAAGATTTCTATCTGTCCAAATCAGAACACAAGACAGATAGCAACCACCACAGAAGTCTGTGTTGCTGGACTTTTCTTTCTTGTTTGACAAGGTCATAATCACCAGTTTACTTATTTACTTACTTAGGGTTAAAAGCTGCTTTAATCATGACCAGGGGTGAAATTCAAAAAATTTCCCTACCGGTTCTGTGGGCGTGGCTTGGTGGGCGTGGCAGGGGAAGGATACTGCAAAATCTTCCTTCCCACCCCACTCCTGGGGGAAAGATATTGCAAAATCTCCATTCCCTCCCCATTCTGGGGCCAGCCAGAGGTGGTATTTGCTGGTTCTCCGAACTACTCAAAATTTCCGCTACCGGTTCTCCAGAACCTGTCAGAACCTGCTGAATTTCACCCCTGATTCATGACCCATCTTAAGACGCTCATTCACTAATTTCCTTTAAAACAATATATGGAATATCAAGAAGATACTCACTTCATGCTATATCAAGAAAGCAAGAACACAACATATCATTACTATAGAAGGGACTTAATCCCATATGTTCCCAAAGGATTTCTGGATTTCTGCCCAGGTGCCCTTTAAGGAGAACCATCTCTGGCAGGGGTGGGTTCCTCTTACCTGGCTACTGGTGCACTGCGCGCACATCATCATGTTTCACGCGCATGCACGCTAACTATGCACGCGCATCCCCTCACGTGATTTTGCTTCCGCGCATGCGTAGGAAACAAAAAAATCATCAAAAACTCGCGAGGTGATGCGCGCACACGATTTTGGCGATTTTTTGCTTCCGCGCATTGCTGAAATCTCGCACGCGCGAGCGTCCCCTCGTGAGATTTTGCTTCCGCGCATGCGCAGGAAGCCAAAAAAGGCCAAAAATTCAGAAAAAAAGATGGCGTCGCGCAACAGACCGGCAAAGACGGCACCGGAGCCGTCGTGCACAAATTGCGCAATCGGCGGGTCCCTACACTGGACCGCAACAGTAGGAACCCACCACTGAATTCTCTGGAGACATCATGGAGAAAATCATCTATGTAGTTGCTAGGAGTTGAAAATGTCTTGATGACACATAATCAATCAAACGATCCTTAAGAGAGTGTGAAGAAGAAAACGAAGACCTTCATAGAAGGTTCAAGTCACATCCACTAATCACCAACTGTCCTAACCTTCTACTTGAACACATTGTTTCAGATCACACTCATTGTCTTTTTCTTTGCGGTTACTTACGTTGCATGACAAGAGGCTTCTGATCACAGAAAGCAAAGTAGAATTGTCAGTGATTCCCTATTTCTGTGAAGTACATGGAGTGAAGGCTCATTCGTCCTATTTTTCATCCTATGCCATGGAATAACCTCCCACTGTAGAATTGTCAGCCTTTCCAGATGAACCAGGCAAGAAACACCACCAGATGAGCTATTTCGACTTTAGTGTAAGGCTATATTAACAGAATCTTGCAAGTCTGAAAGTACAAATCTCCTGTTATCTCCTTAACAGCTTGAAAAATAGAGAGGCTCCCTTCCGAGTCTCTTTTTTCACCCGCTATACAACTGTGAGCTGTATACCTCTCTTATCTGACTGTTCTGTGGGCAGTATTTCTTCCCACTGTCTCTCAAGCTCTTTCTCATACTATATGCTATTACAGGAATCACAATCAGATTAGCCTCACAGTCTTGAATTTATTCTGGAGGGCCTACACAAAGGATAGGATGCTCAGGCTCAACAGAATCTATAGTTTTTTTTTAATTCCCGGGATTAGCATTTGGCTTTTAGTTTTATTTTCGCTTTTACTCCATGGAAGCTTTAAATTTAAATACTATTTGTTGTTGTGCAAATGATTGAGGGTCTGTTTTGATTTTTGCAGCGGCTATAAATTAGATGATAGATAGATAGATAGATAGATAGATAGATAGATAGATAGATAGATAGATAGATAGATAGATAGATAGATAGACAGACAGACAGACAGACAGACGATGGATGGAGAGCTAGTTAGCTAGTTAGCTAGTTAGCTAGACAGACAGACAGACAGATAGGCACTATCATATATATATATATATATATATATATATATATATATATATATATATATATATATATATATATATATATATATAGGTTTTATCTTCCTTTTTTACTCCACTTATTTAATTTTAAAGTATTTATTTATTAACTATGAATTGTGTTGGGCATGTTTTCCATACAGAAATTGGCATATATATGCAGGTCATATTACTACTACTTTTGTTACTGCTACCATTACTATTAACAGTAGTATTACTAGTAATATAGAGAGGGATTCTCTTCCTTGCCTCCTTCTTATTTGCAGAGAGCATCTCATTTTGCCCTTTTCATTGCTTGTAAAAATCAAGCCCATGTAAATGCCCCCCTGCTCCAACAAGGTGTGACCTAACTCATCCCATCCTTTAAATGACTGGCATAAATGATTATTCCAATTGAGCCACAGCAAATGTTCTTGGTCCTTTGCAGCTGGATCTGCAATGGGTTATGGCAAGCCACTTTTCTCTTTTCAAAGAAATCTAAATGCTGTGAGCTGAAAGTCAGGCAATAAGGACTTCAGTTATAACAGAATAAAAGAGTTAGAAGGGACCTTGGCGGTCTTCTAGTCTAACCCCCTGGTCAAGCAGGAAACCCTAAAACATTTCAGAAAAAAATGGTTGTCCAATCTCCTCTCCTCTCCTCTTCTCTTGCAGCACCCACAACCTCTGGAGACAAGTCATTCCACTGATTAATTGTTCTGTCAGGAAAATTCTTCTTAGTTCTAGATTGGTTCCCTCCTTCATTAGTTTCCATCTGTTGCTTCTTGTCCTGCCTTCACGTGGTTTGGAGAATAGTTTGACTCCCTCTTCTTTGTGGCAACCCCTTAGATTTTGGAACACTGCTACCATGTCACCCTGGTCCTTCTTTTCCTTAAACTAGACATACCCATTTCCTGCATCTGTTCTTCGTATATTTTATCCTTCAAAATAAGGTAATCCCTTTTCTGTGCAGTTCTTCTCATGTCTTTCTTATTGTCCTTGTCTGAAGATATGTCTAAATCGGTTCAAAAGTAGAAATGCCCTGGGTTTGGTGCAACATATATTTGTGTTCTGGATAGTGAGATGGGTGGCATATAAATTTAATAACATAAATACATTTCATCTTCCAATTCAGTTCTGTGGGTTTTACTTTCCAGCAAGTGTAGGGAAAACTGAAGTATTTGGCTGTACCAGACTATGAAGATCTCTAGACCAGCTTAGATATGGTATTCAGTTGGGGCATTTTATTAGACAAGAAACTTTTGTGAGCTTGAATCATATATCAAACCCAGGGGTGAAATGCTACCGGTTCGGCCCGGTTTGGGCGTACCGGTAGTGGCGGTGGCTGGTGGTTCGGAGAACCGGTAGCGTGGCAGCGTGAGGCTCCGCCAACCCGCCCGGATGTCACCATTTTCTTTTTTTTAACCGTCTGCGCATGCACAAAGCAGAGGGTGAAAAAGTGCATGCACGAGGGGAGCGTGGGTGAAAAAGTGCGCGCACACGAAGCGTGCACTTCCAAACCAGTAGGGAAGGCAAGTAGATTTCACTGCTGAGATTCAAACCTCTTGAATAGAATGCAGTATTCAGTGAAAGTTGAGAAATGATATACCGTATTTTTCGGAATATAAGACGCACCGAAGTATAAGACGCACCTTAGTTTTGGGGGAGGAAAACAAGGAAAAAAGGCCTCTGCCTCCCAGCAATTTGCCAAACAGCAAACAGCACAGATGATATACACTGTTTGCTGTGTATTTCTGTGCATGTGTGCCTGACCCATAGAAATGGCAAAGAATTGGAGAAATGTATATTATGGCAGTATATTAATCCCAGAAAGTTTTCTTACATGTAATCACACTAACTCCTCCTAATTATTTAAATACATCTACTCCAAACATGACTAAGTCAGGGTTTCTCAGCTGGCTTATTTTAATACTAATACTTAATACTAATACTTAATACTAAAATAGGAGATTTCAGATTATACTTTTACAGATCTTTAAAATTGATGTGGCCTTCTGGAAGTATTCTCTGCTATTTGAAAGAAGATACAATAGCACTGGGCCTCTTCAGAGCAAGCATTTATTTTAAAAAGCTTCTTCATTTTGTTAAGTTGTCTAGAACAATAATAAAGCAGTCTTTAAAAAATAAGTCTAATAATTTGAACACTCTACAAACATTTAACAAAATAACATATTAACAGAATCTGCCTGTACCTAGGATAGAACTCACAACCTCCTGATTGTGAGGCAAGAGCTCTATCTCTTGAGCCACAGCAGCTCTAGCTTGCCTTCTTGCAATTTTAGCAGTCTAATATTGCCAGCAGTTTATCTCCCAGCAATATGTCTCATCACAGCCACCTTAGTTTCAGTTTCATTTTACCACGTGGCTTGTAAGCCTCAGTCAGCTGTAGGTCGGGAGACAGATCATCTCTTCTTGTGCTCTTCTTGTGCTTTGCCCTGTTTGCTGCAAAGAGGTAAATTGCTGGCAGGCAGAGGCCAAAGGGTGGGGGTGGCTGGGTGGGGCTACATTCGGTGTATAAGACGCACCCAAGTTTTCACCCTCTTTTTGAGGGTAAAAAGGTGCGTCTTATACTCCAAAAAATACGGTAAATATTTTTTCTCTGCTTGACCTGAGCAGAGGAGGAAAACAGAGTCCCCATTCTCCTTTTAATATTACTGGCATTACATAAATGTGACTCTAGTTATATTTGATTTATATGCATCTCAGATGAGAAGCCTAGCCTAAACTCATCCTTAGCCATGCAATTTCAGAAGACGAGTGAAATTTTGTTTATGGCTTCTTGTCAAACGCAATAAGAATTTAATAGAAAACTGGAAGTTAAAAAACTTCGTAAATTTAATAGTTGAACCAGCCCAAATGGACTATCTCTTTCCTGTTTATTCATTGCTATATAGAAACTCTGGAATATGAACCCAACAATATGAACCCAAGCTACGGTATGCATGTAGCTGGCTTACCTCCTGATTGGGATTTTTCTCAGCCCTGCCTGGGGCTGGTCAAAACTGGTATCATTTCCATGCAAAGTTAGAGCCAGTTTGGTCCAGCGGTGGGTTGCTGCCTTACCGGTGCCAGTGCGCTGTGTGCACATCTCCACGCTTTGGGCATGCGCAGAAGCAAAATCTCGCCGAAATCTCTCGCGCACATGTGTCCCCTCACGAGATTTCGGCGCGATTTTCGGCGCAACCCAAAATCACCCAGAAAAAAGGGCGACGCGTGCGATGGACCGGCAGAGAGGGCTCCGGAGCGGTTGCGCAATCTGCCGCTCCCTACCGGAGCTGCGCACCAGGCAGCTCCGGCAGGAACCCACCTCTGGTTTGGTCTAGTGGTTAGAGCACCAGACTAGAAGTCATCAGACTGTAGTTCTAGTCCTGCCTTAGCCTTGAAAGCCAGCTGGGGCCAGTCCTCTCTCTAACCTTGATCATAGGATTGTTATGGGTGAAAATAGGAGGAGGAAGATGTGTTGGATATGTTCGCCGCCTTGAGTTATTTGTGAAAATAAAAGCGAGATATAGATAAACAAATAAATAAAGTAGGGTTCCCCCCAATGAGATAGCCATTGCACATAAGGATTTTTGGTATACATTTCACCTTTTCTTGTTTCAGTATACAGAATCACTCCATATATGTATGGTATGGGGTACTGTCCCCTTCATTAAAATGAACTGGGAATGCACAATGGGTAGAAAACGTTATACCTGCACTTCATCTATATTCTATTTAATTAGTTAACTTCCTGGAGTTCTTCACAGAAATACTTTCTCAGAACTTTCAGTTCCTGGGAAAAGAAAGTTTACAATAAATGTAATATTTGGCTATAATTGGAAGGATCCAATCAAGACAATGATTGCACATGCAATCAAGAAATAAACATAATTAATCAACCTTCTACTTAGCAACAGAGGAGGCAACGTCCTATGTGAGAATTATGGTACATTTAGGGATTATTTTTTTATATTGTCTATTTGGGTCTATGTAAACTCAGAAGAATTAGAGTTTTTCTGTTCCTTCCTTCCTTCCTTCCTTCCTTCCTCCCTCCCTCCCTCCCTCCCTCCCTCCCTCCCTCCTCCTCCTCCTCTCTAGCTCTCACAACATAGAGAATAAAAGTGGACAAATAAGCACAGATTTTTTTTGGTAGTCTCATGCAGATTACCATGCAGATGTATGTATTAATTATTATAATCATGTTTATTTTATTTATTATTTATTTATTTTGTCAAACATGTACAGGATAGTAGTTGTTTGTATAAACATAACATAAGTAAAAAAAAGTACCGATAAAAGAGGACAATAGGACAGTAGGACAGGGACGGTAGGCACAGTGGTGCGCTTATGCACGCCCCTTACAGACCTCTTAGGAATGGGGTGAGGTCGACTGTAGACAGTCTAAGGTTAAAGTTTTGGGGGTTTGGGGAAGAAACTACAGAGTCAGGTAGTGCATTCCAGGCATTGATCACTCTATTGCTGAAGTCGTATTTTCTGCAGTCGAGTTTGGAGCGGTTTACATTAAGTTTGAATCTATTACGTGCTCGTGTATTGTTGCGGTTGAAGCTGAAGTAATCATTGACAGGAAGGACATTTTGGTATATGATTTTATGAACTACATTTAGATCAGATCGGAGGCGATGTAGTTGCAAATTGTCTAATCCCAACAATCATGTGTTAAACTACGAAGA
>JALIGW010000005.1:66504466-66531966 GCA_023053685.1 Diadophis punctatus similis
TGAAAATGGTAGGTTTTCTTGACATTAATAAAACATGGGCAAGTTTAAATCTCCAAGGCCTGGTGCATTGGCTTCTTTGCCCACAGAAGAAACCAAGGATGGTCTGGTTGAATTCATATTCATTGTTTTGAGGAACCTTGAAGAAGCCCAAATGACTGGAGGAAAACAAATATTATCCCTATGTTCAAAAACAGGAAAACCACACTTGGAATACGGCATCACCACAATATAAAAAGATGTCAAGAATCTAGAAAGAGTGCAGAGAAGAGCAACAAAGATGATTAGGGGACTGCAGGATAAAACATACAAAAATGGTTTCAGGAATTGGCTATGTCTAGTCTAATGAAAATAAAGACTAGGGGTGACATTATAGCAGTATTCCAATATTTAAGGGGCTGCCCCAAAGAATAGGGGGTCAACCAAAGCATCTGAAGGCAAGAGAAGAAGCAATGGATGAAAACTAATCAAAGAGAAAACCAATCTAGAACTAAGGATAAATTTCCTAACAGTTAGAACAATTAGTCAGTGGAACGTCTTGCCTTCAGAAGTTGTGGGTGCTCCAACACTGGAGGCTTTTAAGAAGAGATTGAACAACCATTTGTCTGAAACGGTGTAGGGTTTCCTGCTTGAGCAGGGGGTTGGACTAGAAGACCTCTAAGGTTCCACCCAACTCTGCTATTCTGAAAAAGGATTTTATGGAAAACTGCTCCTATAGAGATATAAAATTATAGAGATATGTTGATACATAACTGAAAAGGGTATATGGAAATAAAGCAAACCACAAAACAAATAATTTACAATTATTTTGCAAATAAATTTTCAATTATTTTGAAAACAATGGTAGATATCACCTTGGATTTGTCAGCAACAGGTATTGGCAAGCTGACCTTATCCCATTTCTTTTATTTCAACAAAACACTTGACAAAAGTACCTAAGAACATCCTAATTAGCAAGCTAATTGAGTGCAGGCTGGGTGACACAACAATTAAGCAGATACGTAGCTAGTTCAAAAAGTGGTATCGAAAGAGTTCTCATTAATAGCACCTCATTGAAAGTTCAATCCTTGGCCCTATATCCTACAATGTTTTCATTAACAACTTGAATAACAAGTTGGAACATATGCTGATATCACATCATTGACTGGCATTGCTAGTAGGTCAAGAATCAGCAAAAAAAAAATCAAATCAAATTATTGATTTTTTTTCAGAAAACCAGTCTCATTTCATCTGACAGTTCAAACTATTTTAAAATCTAATCCTTGAATCCAATTGCTTCAACTGATATATCTTGATTTGAAGAAGAAGAAAAGCTCTTCATACATATAAACAGAAATGTCTGATTATTCCCAAACGATTCAAAGGTACCCAGTTGAACTCGATTATTTGAATGAGTGTTTTTATTCAGTTAAGAAAATCAATTTGATTTCGTGATCAAACTGACCTCCTTTCAAACTCAGAACCACATATTTGCATAGATAGACCTAATAGCTTATACTATGGAAGACAGAAATAATGGTTTGGATGAGAGGTAGAAGGAACACTCATCAATTTTGCAGGTAACACCAAATTGGAGAAGGTAGCAAAAGCCTTAGAGCACAGAAATGAAATTCAAAATTATCTTGATAGGACAGAGAAATAGACTGAAAATAAAAGTGTGATATCCAACACACACACACACACACACACACACACACACACCACATCTATCTATCTCTATCTCTATCTCTATCTCTATCTCTATCTCTATCTCTATCTCTATCTCTATCTCTATCTCTATCTGTCCATTTTGTTGCAAGATCCAATCTGGGTCAGTCACTGGGACCAGAGTTTTAGTCTTCTGAGCTTTCAGACTCATGCTGGAGCCCATCCTCTGGTCCTGATGACTTGTAATATTTAATTGTTTTTGAGAAAGGGAAGTTCAATTTAGTTTTCAAGTATCCACACTTTCTTGGACATTTGCATGAGGGGGCACAAAACTTAGCTTGTCTCCACGCTTTTCTTTTTTTAAAAAAAATATATAAATGGTATTGTGCTGTGCAGCCCTTGCTTAAAGGAAGTGAAAATCACGGAGTCTTCTATTGTACGGAGCTGAAAATTAATACATATATCAGGTACATCCAAACTGTTTGGATTATTAAATACAGTGGACCTTTGACACCTTGTGGTGAATTCACTTTCAAAATGGCTGCTAGAAGATTTCCCTCCTCCCAAGTGGGAGGGGACAAAGCTTGTTTAGAAAGCTATCACTTGCTTACTTGCACCCCTAAGTAGGACATTCTCTACTATCTCTGGGCAGATGGAGAGAAAAAAGGTGGCTCATTCATTCTTACCTGAACTGTCAGGACCATTGATGTGTTCCAATTCCCACAAGGATGACTTCAAAAAAGGACATTTAGTGTGATTGACACCCTTGGTTTAATTTAGGTGTCAAGATTCCCAACTTTCCATAGAGGACTGAAAATTCAATTTCTTCGGGTTTGTATTTTCACTTATTAGATAAAAGGGTTTCCTTGGACACCTGCATTTTGACTGCAGTCTACCTTTGTCCCCCACCCTCCAGAAATTGACAAATCTATTTAGAATGATTTAATTGGGATTCCTGCATCGAACAGGAGATTAGACTCAATAGCCTAAATGTTCTCTTTCACCTGAGTGATTTTACAAGCCCATGATTTAAGATTTGAAATTAGTCATTCAATTTCCAGAACAGAAGAATTTGAGAAAATGATGTCAGACCTGAGTCTTGAGAAACTAAAAATGAAGTGAAACTCAAGGAGCAGAAAGAATAAAAGAATGAAATATTCTGTATTGTCAGAATAATGGGAGGACCTGGTTTAGAAATTTAAGAAAGGAATATAATTGTTAGCTAGTCATTAGAACCAAATTATAATATAATGCATGAATAATATCATCTTCTGTGGCTAAAAGTGCTGAGACCATTCAAACTTGAGATGCTGCATCAAGGATAGCAAACTGCTTTAAATCTCTCTCTCTCTCTCTCTCTCTCTCTCTCTCTCTCTCTCTCTCTCTCTCTCTCTCTCTCTCTCTTTCTCTCTCTCTCTCTCTCCTTCCCTCCTTCCCTCTCCCCGCCTCTCTCTCTCCCAAAATCTTAGTCACATATTCTCTCAAATGCTGAAGCCTGCTAATCCAGCAGCCTTTGTCCAATTATAAAACAACCTCCAGGTCAGCTCAATTTAGTACTTGCTTTGTTATCACTTGGTGCCAGGAAAAGGCTGTGGATTCTCTCAGAGGTTTTAGTCCTCTGTATATTTCTTCTCCTCTTTTGTGTTTTTTTAAAAGTCTATTTATTTCTGTGATATTGTCATATCTTGTAACGTCTGGTTTCACCTTTATCTTTAACTGATCCATCGGTGACACTGCAATGCAGTTTATGAGAGTTTGGCATTTTCTGATCTGTTTTTATTGAGAGTTATTATCTTGAGGAAGTCAAAGCATTTTTAGAAGCTTTTTTTTTCAACAGTCCAAGGATTGTTGTGGTGGCTATTTTTGTTGGTGTTGTTATGCTTAGTTTATGTTCTGTTGAGTAGGTGAATTCCTAGCAGGAATGGGAGGGTGCAGTCCATATCTCCTCCCATAACTGTTGTCATCTTATTTATTTATTTTATTTATTTATTTGTGAGATTTATATACCGCCTCACAGTGCAAGCACTCTCTAAGCGGTTTACACCAGTAAGCAATGTATATTTATATTGCCCCCAACAATCTGGGTCCTCATTTTACCTACCTCGGAAGGATGGAAGGCTGAGTCAACCTTGAGCCGGTGAGATTTGAACCGCTGACCTGCGGATCAGTGTAAGCTAAAGTAGCCTGCAGTACCTGCCTCTAACCACTGCGCCACCTCGGCTCTTCATATGGCATCTTGGAAGTGCATCTCTTTAGTAGCTGCCCCAGTCCTTTGGAACAGCCTCCCACCTGAGATCAGAAATCCTCCAGCTTCCACCTGGAGGTACCTTCCCCTACTTTCCAGAAGATTATAGCCTTCCAGATGGGCCATTGCCCAAACACTGGGTGAGGGTGGGAGTTGGTCTGGCACCTGGAGGGGATGGTACCTTTCCTTTTAACTATGCTTTATGGATTATTGTGAGCCATTGTGAGCCAGAGTCATTGTATGAGATAGGCAGCCATCTAAGCCCTATTAATTAAAAAAAATCCACATGAACCATTTTCTAGACGATTCAAAACCATTATCACTTGTGCAGTAGCCAAATTCGATGAAAAACGAATTGCAGTGGAATTTCTGCACCTTCATTATGCCTTATCTTTCATTAAATGATTTTTGACCTCCATTCTAATCCATCAAGTTTGTGACCACTTGCTCTGGATAGAACTCTGAAATTTTGCCGGCATTCTTTGCATCCTATAATCTGTATTGTCCAATTTTTTGGGGATTGAGGCAGTGGTGAAATCCAATTTTTTTTCACTACCGGTTCTATGGGTGTGGCTTGGTGGGCGTGGTGTGGCTTGGTGTGCATGGCTTGGTGGGGGTGGCAGGAGAAGGATACTGCAAAATCTCCATTCCCCATTCCTGAGGGAAGGATATTGCAAAATCTCCATTCCCACCCCACTCTGAGGCCAGCCAGAGGTGGTATTTGCCAGTTCTCTGAACTACTCAAAATTTCCGCTACCAGTTCTCCAGAACCGGTCAGAACCTGCTGGATTTCACCCCTGGATTGAGGATCACAGCTGATTTAGAGTGACATGCCACTGTTAAAAAAATAGGTATAGCCTAGGAAAAAAAGTCAGCAAGGCATGAATAAACATTTGAATCGGATTGCAACTTAATAAAATTGTACCAGCTAAAGATTGTTAATATATGACACCTTTATTCAGGTAATAATCCTCCCCTATGCCAAAATTTTAAAAATGCAATTCAGCAGCAAAGTTTGGGAGCAAGAGGTTATATTTTGGCTTCATGGCAAATCTGCTACCAGCCATGCCACAATAGCAGGCGGGCTTCCTAAGAGCATAAAGGATTCACCAGAGCGCAAGAAAAGTCCTCTTGAATCCAACCCAAAGCTTCTTAGCTCAATGTTCAGGATCTCACAAAGCCAACTAGACAGGCTTTGCAGTTCACTGTAGTTCACAAACCTTGACAGAAAGGTGATAGAGTTCTTGTTAAGTGGCTTCTGCCCCATTTAAGACCTTTCTTGCCACAGTTGTTAAGTGAATCACTGCAGTTATTAAGTTAGTAACAGGACTGTTGAAGTAAATCTGGCTTGCTTGTCAGAAGGTTCCAAAAGGTGATCACATGATCCCAGGACACTGCAACCTGATTAGGGTAGGAACTGATTGTCAAGCATCCAAATTTTGATCATGTGACCATGGGGATGCTGCAATGGTTGTAAGTGTGAAAAACAGTCACAAGTCCCTTTTATTAGCGCCGTTGTAACTTCGAATGGTTTCTAAACCAGGGGTGTCAAACTCAAGGCCCGCGGGCCGCATCCGGCCCATGGGGGTGCTTAGATCTGGCCCATGGAGCCACCCTGGAAACAGCAAAGGACCAGCCAGCAAAAACAGAGCTCGGGAGGACTGCGTGTAGTCCTTGCAAACTCTGTTTTTGCTGGCAGAAAGTTGCAGAGCACTCAGGCCAGTGGTGAAATCCAATTTTTTTTACTACCGGTTCTGTGGGCGTGGTTTGGTGGGCGTGGCAGGGGAAGGATACTGCAAAATCTCCATTCCCTCCCCACTGTGGGGCCAGCCAGAGATGGTATTTGCCGGTTCTCCGAACTACTCAAAATTTCTGCTACCGGTTCTTCAGAACCTGCTGGATTTCACCCCTGACTCAGGCTACCACAGGCGCCCCCAACACAAATGGTGTCGAGCTGGCCACGCCCACCCTGGCCACACCCACACCACTCCCCCCGAGGTCAAACACAACCCTGATGCGGCCCTCAATGAAATCGAGTTTGACACCCCTGCTCTAAACAAATGGTTGTCAGTCAAGGGCTACCTGACTTACAGGTAGTCCCTGACAGCGCTCTCCTCCATGACTGTGTAGTCTCACCTTTTGGACCTCTCTATCTGGGAGACTGTCTTTGCTTCTTTTTTTTCTGATTTTTTATTATTTTTTTATTACCATACATACATTTTCACATATTTATCATCTCATTCCATTCTTTTACAAAATCTTTACAAATATACTGTACGCGTACATGCTGTACGCCACCCTGAGTCCCTTGGGAGTTGGGCGGCTTATAAGAATGAGCAAAATAAATAAATAAATAAATAAATAAATAAATATTCTATATTTATCTTATTGCTTTATTAGTTCAAGGTTGCTTTTTTAACATCCTCCCTTTCTATCTCATACAGCCCTTCCTTCTTCCTTCCCTCCCTCTTCTTCCCTCCCTCTCTCCTTCTCCTCTTCCCTCCTTCCCCTCCTTCCCTCTCTCCTCTCTTCTCCCCTCTTCTCTTCTTTCCTCCCCCTCTCTCTTTCTTCTTTCTTCTAACTCCTCTCTTCCCTTCCTCTTTCCTTTGCTGTACTTTCTCCATTTTTCTTTCTCTAGTGCTTCTGGTGGTTTTGTTAGGTACCCTCTGTAAACTCCTCCACTTGAACCAGGCAAAGACTGGGATATTTGCTGAATGCAACATATCCAAAGCAGATGAAACAAAGTTCGGTATAATTAATATATTACAAGCAAGGGAAAAAAAAGAGAGAGTAAATCTCTAGGAGGAAATGGCAGGATGTGGGTGGTGTGCTACTGCCAGTTGCCTAGCAATAGTGTGTGTGCACTGGGTGAGACTGACAGATATCACCCACTCAAGATTGCTGGATGCCGACCTCCACCACAGTCTTGTCGCAGGCAAGGAACCAAAGAAAAAGAAAAGAATAAAATTTTAGAGAAGTAAAATCATGGGATCTCCCACACTTCAGCCTCCCAACAGCAGCCGTAAAGGCCGTCTTTGGAACAAGCTACGAAATAATTTCTTGTCCCTCTTTCCTTTTTCTCAATGTGTGTAAATAGAAACATGTATTTAAAAATACGATTCCTAGTCATATCCCTATGGACTTGTGCAAGTTTGAGGTAATAAGATCCTAGAATTAAAACGGCAAATTAGTTTCATAATTTTAATGACTCATATTGCATTAATTCCAAGTAGGATGAATAGAAAATTCTCAGGCATTATAACTAATTACGATGAGATTATAGTATTCTTGATCATATAAGCTAATATTAAGATATAACCCAGTCATTTTTACCATTTTTTTAAAAACCGCATCTGTCTCACTATTTCCATATATTTAACTTTTTAGCCTTGATCAGAATATACCTAGGGAGAATAGCAAGAAGCAAAAAGTGTTCTTAACTTTGGTAACTGTTCTCTTGTGTTCCGCAGTTCATATATTTCTTCAGAGGAAGAAACAAATGGGTCAGTAGAAGCAGCAGTGGCAGACAAGGAGGCCAATTTAGAAAGGGGATCCCATGGAGGGTATTTGGCCTGAGATCTTTCCAGGTCTCTATTTCATGATTTGTCAAACAGGTTCGATTAAAACATCTTCATAAAAATCAGGAAATTCATATGCTGCTGGGCCAAAGTGTAGGAGAAGAAGAGGCAGAGCTTGGGGGGAAGAGTCAAGAGAGAATGCAGCCTAGAATTGTTACATGTTCACAAATGCTCCAAGCCCAGGCCCCTTTGAATTTCATCGAGTCTTATCTAGTGCCAATTTAGTGCTGACCATTAGTTGACTAGATTCATTTGTATATGCTTCAATAAGTTGTTTATGCTGAAATCTTATCAATGGTCCTGATTTTTTGTGTCTGACACAAAGGTTTTCATTACTGCTGACTTGGCTATCCCTAAAATCCTGTCTGTGCCTGAACAAAAATGGTAGGGCATTGATAAAACTCCTGGCAGACTATTTCCGTTGAGATTTCCATAAAATGCCTGAGAACTGGTCTGGATTTCTAACTGAGTAGAGGTGGTTTTTTAAATATCTCTATTGTTTGCTGCCTAGAGTTTAAGATGAACAGCTGTTCATGTAGTCCTCAACTTACAGCCATTCAATAACCATTCAAAGTTATAACGGCACTGAAAAACTAATGATTTACAATCAGTCCTTGCACTTACAATTGCTGCAGCATCCTAGGGGTGGATTCCACTTACCTTTGCCACCGGTTCACATCGCGACGTTTTTGCGCGTCCCCTCATGCGATTTGGCTTCCGTGCATGCTCAGAAGCAGGAATTAGCCCGAAACACAGCTGTGCTTCGGGTGAAGAAATAAAGGTCAGAATTCACCCGTGGACAGGCAGGAGGGCACTTTTTCAAGCCGCAGAAGGGGAATAATTTGCACAAAATCCCCCCCCCAAAAGATGGCGGCATGCACGGAACGGCACCGACAGTGCCGTCACCAGCCAGTCGCTACTGGTTCGGGTGATCTGGTCCGAACCGGGAGGAACCCACCCCTGCAGCATCCCCAAGGTCATGTGATCAGAATTTGGGTAATTGGCAACCAGCATGTATTTACTATGGCTACACCATCTCAGGATCATGTGATTATCATTTGTGATCTGGTTAGTTGGCTTCCCACAAGCAAAGTCAAGGGGGGGGGCAGGTGGATTCACTTAACAACCATGTGATTCACTTAACTGCAGTGATTCACTTAACAGCTGTGGCAAAAACGTCATAAAATCAGGGATGATTCCTTAACAACCGGTTTGCATAGTAATGAAAATTCTGGTTCCAATTGTGGATGTAAGTCAAGGACTACCGGTACTAGTATAAATGTTTCCAAACAAACAAGTGTGCAGTGGGCTTATATCCCCAATCAAGGTAGGTGAAGTTATCTACCTGCCTATTTAAAAAGTTAAAGGTATCTACCTACCTATTCTAACAGATGCTAAGGACAAATACTGTTTTGCATTTTAGCATACTGTTGTTATAAGCCAGGACAAAAATCTGCCTTTTCTGTATTCAGAGCCACACACATTTTTATAACATATATTGAATTATTTTTGCTGGGTGGTTTTTTTTTAAACTGGGCTACTGGTTATTTAGGGTGCTATAAAGGATAAAATGGCTGAGAACTTTAGCATAAGTGAGAGAATTCAATAGCATCAGAAAGAAAACGTTTTATAGGCCAATATTTCTTTAATTAAAAACAGCACAGAAACATTAGCAATCCTAATAAAAAGGAACAATCAAAGAAATATAAGAGGCCAGTTACACATAAGGCTGGAAACTAGGAGACTGGGAGTTCTAGACCCATTTTAGGCCGAAAGCCAGCTGGGTGACCTTGGATCCAGGGATGGGTTCCACTTACTTTCACCACCGGTTCGTGTCGTGATGTTTTGCGCGCGTGTGCGCTCATGCGATTTCACTTCCGCACATGCTCAGAAGGTGGATTTAGCCCGAAACACCGCTGAGGAGCAGTGGTGGGTTCCTACTGGTGCGGTCCACTCTATAGCACCGGTAGCGGCCCTCTGGTGACATCACAGTACCGGTGTGGTCGGTTGCTGGTGCCTGGGCGCCGCCATTTTTTTAAAAAAAAATTTACATTTTTTTAAAAAAATTCTTTTGCGCATGCCCAGAAGTTGAGCTTCCGGCACTGTGCATGCGCTGCCTTCCTACCCCACAGTGAGTCCAAGCAGGGGAGGTTGGCTGAGGGAGCACGTGAGACGCTGAAAGAACGGGCGGCAGGACCTATCTCAGTTCCCCTTCCTTCAGGAGTCTGAGAAGCCACAAACGCGCAGTGATGATCCTAGGCATTTTTGCAAGTTCGAGGCTTTTCGAGCTGCTGAGGGGAGGGGGAATGGGCAGCAGGAGCCTAGGATCATCGAATGGGGAGAAACATTCAGGCCGGACAGAGCCTCCTAGAAGAACCGCTGCCGCGGTCTTGCTGCTCCCGCTGTGGGGGGCTGCTTTGTGGGTGGGCAATGCCCCCCTACTTCTCCAGCCGCTGCCAAGCTCCCGAGGCCCACGCCCACCCAGTCACATGGCTGGCAAGCCACACCCACAAAATAAGCCACGCCCACAGAGTGGTAGTAAAAAAATTAGGAACCCGCCCCTGCTGAGGAGCTTATCAGCTATGCTTCGAGCAAAGAAATAAAGGTCAGTATTAACCCGGGGGTGGGCGGGAGGACTTTTTTCAAAGCACAGAATGCTGTGAAGCCATGCAAACACAGAAAAATCAGGAGAAAATTCAGAAAAAAAGATGACGGTGAGAACGGACCGGCACAAACAGAACCGGATCCATGACGCCAAAATTACATCACCAGCGGGTCACTAACAGTTCAGGCGATCTGGTCCAAACTGGGAGGAACCCACCCCTGCTTGAATCCATCTCTATTTCTTAAGCCCTAGGAAGGAGGCAATAGCAATCCACTTCTGAAAAACCCCAAAAAACTGCAGGGACTTGTCCAGGAAGTTGGCAGGAGTCAAGACTGTCTTGAAGACACACATTCATATACATAATCAAAGTCAAGTTGTTTTCAGTCCACCTGTCCAAAAATGTCTCAGTTGTCAAGCAGATGAATGTTAGCTCTTGAATAAATCTTCTCTAACTCACTTCCACCAGTATCCTGCATCCAAAACATACCAATGTCCTCCAGTATATGACATGGAAGCCAGTTTGGTCTAGTGATTAAGACACCAGGCTGGATAGGAGGAGACTGTGAGTTCTAGATCTGCCTTTGTTGCAGCCAATTCTGCTTACCAATTCAGGAAAGAAGACCACGAAGGGTAGGAGCAACACAGGTTTATTTGCACAAAGGTTCAGAGCATTCACATGACAAATTCTGAACCCCGGGCTACGCCCAAGGTGTTACTTTTATTCCTTTTTCTCTCCTAGCCTCGCCAGAGGCGTTACTTTAAACTACCAATAATCCTTTTACAGAAATAGAGAAGTATACATACATGTTCATAATATTGCATTTCAGAACATTTATCTTACATCATCTGCTAGTTTCGGTACGCTTCTTACAACATGTTCCTTTACATTGTACATTGGGCAAGGTCTCGGTACTTTCCACTGACAAAGAAGTTGACTTCTGCAAATTCACTTTTTACAGACAGATAAGAAATGGGTTATAGGTTATAAGGTAAATATCTTTGGTTATTATTTTATAGTAGATGCCCCCCTGCCTCACCTTAGCCATGAAAACCAGCTGGGTGACTTTGGACCAGTCACACCAGTCTCTCTCAGCCCAACCCATCTCACAGGGTTGCCATAGTGGGGAAAACAGGAGGATGAAGTTGTGTTGGATATGTTTACCACCTTGAGTTATTTGTAAAAATAACAAAGGTGGGATACAAGTAAAATTGAGATGAGATGAGATGAGACAAGACAAGAGAAGATAAATAAGGCAATATATGATATGATGTGATAAGATAAACATGGGCACCGCATAGAAATTTCATCAGCTGGGTTTGAAACGTCACCATGCATTGATGTGAAATAGTAACCAAACTCTGAAATTTCAACTGGAATTTGGATGGTAGATAATTGGGATGATTCATGTCTCTATCAGTTCTGATTCCCAGTCTAAGGAGCCGAGGTGGCGCAGTGGTTAAAAGCAGCACTGCAACCTACTTCAGCTGACTGCTAGTTCAGCAGTTCAGCTGTTCAAATCTCACCGGCTCAAGCCTTCCATCCTTCTGAGATCGGTAAAATGAGGACCCAGATTATTGGGGGCAATATGCTGAACTCTGTAAACTGATTAGAGAGGGCTGTAAAGCACTATGAAGCAGTATATATAAGTCTAAGTGCTATTGCTTTTGCTCAGGGGTGAAATCCTCCCGGTTCGCTCTTACCTGTTGGTCGCCGCACAGCCGAACAACCTGGTGGTGTTCGCGGCGCGGGACTTCCCCCACCCGCTTCCCCCGCCCACCTTTGCGTTCTTTTGCCCTCTGCGCATGCTCAAAGCATATTGGACATCAATGCAAAGACATGGACAGCCAATAGCTCAGGTAATGGGACATTAGACGGTCATCCCAGTAGCCAAGTTCGGTAGCAAAGTTTTAGGGCAGTGATTCTGAAGTCAAAAGGAGGAAAAAATATCTTCCTTGCTCTGTAATTCCAAATTAAGCAAACCTTAGTTACTGTAGCTACAGCTCAGCAAATATACATTTACATATCCTTCAGTCAAGGCAGACAATTAAAGCTGTGAATTAATGGGAATGTGTGGAGTAAATGAGGTTGGGAAGATTATTGATATTTTAGCGAGGACACAAATGATGGTAATGCCACTAACATTAATCAGGAATGTGATGAACTGCCTTCTTCTTCCATGCCAGAAAGTTACAAAGACATGCACAACTAAGAATCACTGACCGTAGGGCCATAAATTACAGACTACTAGCAGTGTATTTCTTTTTTGAATCCAATACATTTCCCAACACCTGTGTGCCTCTTAGAAATCACACCTGCCTGGTTCTAAATTATTTCTTTCTTCTTTATTTTCCATTTTTGGCAGCAGTGTGTTTTAAGATATTCATTTCTGAGATTTCATTTTAGTTTACTTTTTATATTTTATTTTAAGACAAGTGGAAGAAAAAGAACAAATGAGTGGCTACATGGGCACTTTTTAAAAGGTAATTGTTAATTCTATTCACACGCTATTGAGCCATGAAATGGGAATACGCAGAAATGTTAATTTGGTTTAGCAAAAGCAAGTGACAGCACATCATCATATACAACCCTAAAAAAAAAATGAGGATCTCATTCAAGGTCATAATGTTTCCTAATTTTCTGTTCTAATTCAGACCCAGCAACCTTTCTTCATTGATATGGTTGGGGATGATGGAAAGTGTAATCTGGATGGCAACAGATTAGGAAGGACTGTGCTAAAGTATAAAATAATACCGTATGTTTTTTTTTTCAGCACTAAAGGAATCCTTGTATAATGCAAAGGTAAAAGGTAAAGGTTTCCCCTGCCCACTCATTTCCGGTTCTAGGGGATGGTGCTCATCTCCGTTTCTTAACTGAAGGGTCCAGCATTGTCCAAAGACATTTCTGTGGTCATGTGGCCAGCATGACTATACATAGAAGGTGCATAGAATGCTGTTATCTTCCCACCGAAGTGGTATCTATTTATCTACTTGCTATCAGGATTCCAAGTAATTGACCTCTAGCAAACAAAACTCTGAGGTGGGTAGATTCCTCAAAGAATAGCTTTATTGGATATATCATATTGGCACAGATCTGGTGAAAACCGACTCTAAAGGTTCCTGTGGTTTTCACCTAATTAAAAGTAAAAGTTTGTCACTTTCTCAAAACAATCAGTCACATGGTCCAATCATGGCGTTCTCTGGTTGCCTGGTGACATCTCTGCTCCTTCCTCTGACCAGGTGTGAGAATGTCCTTGATTCCCAAGAGAAAGTATTTTGTTTTGGCTACAAAAGACCAGCTATCTCAAATCCCCCCCCTCTCTATTCCTCAGCTCCAGTGTGGCAACACTGAAGCTTCCAAAATTGCTTCGGTCAGGTCAGCTTCAGGGTGGACACTTGCATTTGCATGCTTTCAATCTGTAAACTGGGCAGGAGATGAGGCAAGTAATGGGAGCTCACCCCATTGTGCAGTGCTCGGGTCTCGAACCCAGGATGTCAGCTCTCCAGCTGACAAACTCAGCATCTTTAACCAATGAGCCATCCAAAATCAGATATGCACATTTCAAAATTAATAGATTTTTAAAAAACATTTCCTTGCCAAAATAAATTACCGGCAAATATAATGTATGATGTATACGATTGTATAACTATGCATGTAGCAATGGCATAACTATTTTTTTTACATTATGTATATATTTATTTTCTATTTGTACCAAAGCCTTCCCAAGATGGAAAAATAAATGTGAATAAAGAAAATATAGGACAAATAATATGCTTTAAATATTGTTTACATTTTATCTCTTTTTTTTGTATATTTAAGTTTAATTTTGTATACCTTCTGTGAAATTGGTTTTTGTCCTGAAGAAGGAAAGGAGCCCCAAATTTCTATCATGTCTCTGATGATAAAAACCCCAAGAAATTGGCAATATTGATTTTTGTCAAATATTTTATTTTTATTTTTATTTATTTTATTTATTTGTCAAAACGTGTACAAGATAACAGGTATGATATAAACATAAACAAAAGCAAGGTAGGTACAGGTAAATTTGGACAATAGGACAGAAGGACAGGGACCGTAGGCACGATGGTGCGCTTATGCACGCCCCTTACAGACCTTTTAGGAATGGGGTGAGGTTGACTGTAGACAGTCTAAGGTTAAAGTTTTTGGGGTTTGGGGAAGATACCACAGAGTCAGATAGTGCATTCCAGGCATTGATCGCTCTGTTGCTGAAATCGTATTATCTGCAGTCGAGTTTCGAGAGGTTTACATTGAGTTTGAATCCATTGTGTGCTCGTGTATTGTTGTGGTTGAAGCTGAAGTAATCATTGACAGGTAGGACATTATGGTAGATGATTTTATGAACTACATTTAGGTCAGATCGAAGGTAACAAAGTTCTAAGCTATCTAAGCCCAAAATTTCAAGTCTGGTGGAATAAGGTATTCTGTTGCGAGCAGAGGAGTGGAGGACTCTTCTTGTGAAATATTTCTGGACTCTCTCAATTGTATTAATGTCCAATATACAGTGCGGGTTCCAGACAGGTGAGCTGTATTCGAGGATTGGTCTGGCAAATTTTCCTTTTTAACTTTTAATTACTAGATGGGCAGCAGAGCTGTGAGAGAACTTTCCCCCTCACATGATAGGGATGATGGGAGGTAGCAGAAAGAACAACCAAACAACTACCACAGTGTAAAGATAAAAATACCCAGAAGCTTCTGGAATATGAGGTTTGAAAACCCCAATCTTTCACTTTGCAGATTTAGCAAAAAGATTTACCTACTTCATTTGCCATCAACAAAAATTTTAAGGTAAAAGGACAAGGAAAATTGCTGAACCTATGAGGAATTAAACATTACAAATAATCATATCAGTTTGTAGCCATAAATTTGGAGCTTTTTATCAATAGAGTCCTAGCAGCAGTGGTGGGTTCCTACCAGTGTGGTCCACTCTATAGCACTGGTAGCGGCCTGCTGGTGACGTTACAGTACCGGTGCGGTCGGTTACCGGTGCCTGGGTGCCGCCATTTTTTTAAAAAAAAATTTAATTTTTTTTAAATTTTCTTCTGTGCATGCCCAGAAGCCGAGTTTCCAGCACTGCTCATGCACTGCCTTCCTACCCCACAGTGAGTCCAAGCAGGGGAGGATGGCTGAGGGAGCGTGTGAGACACTGAAAGAACGGGCGGCAGGAGCTATCTCCATTCCCCTCCCTTCAGCAGTCTGAGAAGCCACAAAGGTGCGGTGATGATCCTAGGCATTTTCGCACGTTTGAGGCTTCTCGAGCTGCTATGGGGAGAGGGAATGGGTGGCAGGACCTATCTCAGTTCCCCTCTCTTCAGCAGTCCGAGAAGCCACGCCCACCCCATCACATGACTGACAAGCCACACCCACAAAATAAGCCACGCCCACAGGGTGGTAGTAAAAAAATTAGGAACCCACCCCTGATCTGCAGTATTTTTTTTTTACTCCCAGCTGCCATTTGTAGTAGCTACAAGAAAGGAACAGAACAAAACAAACAACTGTAGACAAGAATGAACCCATGAATAATAATGAAGTGAAATCCTGAGAAAGGATGGAAGATTTCCCCCTCCCCTTTCCTGGGCAAAATTCAGTTGAATGATCTCTGTGGTTTCTTTGCCTGTAAAAAGGTTATATAATTTTGGAAGCACAGCAATACCCTGAATGGATTTTCATTCAGTTCAGGTTTATTCCTGGCTGATCCGTTCTTGAATACTTAGGGGGCCAGTGTGAGTCATGTGGAATTAAGGAATGTCCCTGAGGGAGGAAAAATAATAGTGGTGGTAATGCAAAGGATCCTGCAGGGACATTTAGGGCTGTAGTGGTTATTAGTAATCCTGGTTATACAGCAGCAACCTGCCTTCCCCCAAGTCTCAATGAAAGGCAGTGAGGGGTTATAATTAGAAAAATTCTTCCAAGAATAAGACAAAGGATCTCCATGTCAAATAGTTTTGCCATCTGGCTTTTTAACTCACCCCCGAATGTCAGACAGAATCTTTAGATCTGGGCCAGAATGGAAGAGGTCCGTGTATATCTTTCACAGTACATAAGCCTGAAATGGACTTTGTCCATTGATGTACAGTAGATAGATCAGGGGTGTCCAACTTGTGCCGTCATGGCGGCATCACATGATTTTCCCCCCTTCGCTAAACTGGGCGGGGGCGGGGCCAGCACGTGACGCATCCGGCCAGTGGGCTGAGAGTTTGACACCCCTGAGATAGATGAAAAGGAAAATGGTAGCGGTCTATGTAACAGGAACAGATTGTATAGAGCAGGAAATGAATTGGGAAGGGACCAGTGGTGGGTTGCTGCTGGTTCGAACCGGCTCTCCTGAACCGGTGGCGGAAATTTGCCCCCGCTCGCCAAACTGACAGCGATGGATGGATGGCCACGGCCCCGAACCAGTCCTCCGGTTGCCTCTCATTGAAAGTAGCTGGCAAAGAACCCTCTGTGCATGAGCAAAGGCTTCTGGGCATGCACAGAGGATCATTGCCCCGACATAGGCGCAAAACACGATGCGTAGGCACAAAACATGATGCGAACCGGTAGGGAACTGGTAGGGAAGGTAAATGGAATCCACCACTGGATGGGACTGTTGGCAAACTCTCAGCCAGCCAGTCAGGCAGGTAGGCAGGGTCAAGTAGGGAACTAGTCTTGAGTTCTTGTGCAGCTTCAAGAGACATAAGCATGACTCTCTCTAAGTTCCAAGAGACCTTGTCTGTTTTTCCCAAGGGATGGCAAGCAGTCTAGGGAGCCTGTAATATAGGTAGAACACAATAAAATTGCTGACTTGGACTTTTCATGAATGGATCCAACTGCTGAGAGGACCATGTCTGGCAATTTGAAGCAATCTCTCAGGTGTCTCTTATTCCAGTTTCTTTTGGAACTCCTCAGCATGTCATCAGAATATGAGATTTGAGTGATCTTACCTCTGAGAATTTGCATGAAGCTATATTAAATTCTCACCTCTGAGAGTTTGCATGAAGCATTCTGAGGAATCTCGTATGTTATGTGTTAATGCTACATGTTTACATTCACTTACTTTGTAGAATCTGGGAATGTTATCTAATAATACAGAAGATGTTGAAATAATAGAAAATATTTGTAGCTCAGGTTTTAGATTTTGGCAGTGGTTTGCTCTCCAAGCTTGTTTCAATTTAGTTTCTGAATGTTTCATTACCAGACTAAGTAACATCATCAGCATAGCATTGTCTTGTCCTATTCTCCTTAGCTTATAAATGTCTTGTGTGTCAATGTGGTCATTTGGTTGGTTGTTCGTTTAGAGCTATATTTCAATTCTGAGCAGCTGATTGGTTCTTTTGTTGATTTTTTTGAGCAATCAACAAAAGAACCAATCAGCTGCTCAGAATTGAAATATAGCTCAAACCAACCAACCAACCAACCAACCAACCACACTGGCACATAAGACATTTATAAGCTAAAGAGAATAGGACAAGACAATCTTGCTGATGATGTTACCTAGTCTGGTAATGAAATGTTCAGAAACTAAATTGAAACAAGCTTGGTGAGCAAACCACTGCCAAAATGTAGAAGATTCTCTAACATTGGCAGATGTTGTGCTACTGAATACCAGGCAGAGTTTTGAAGGTGAAAAATAGGTTCTCTGTAGCAAGATTAATAATAATAATTAACAACAATAAAAATAAAACATCAACGTGATCATATCTCAGAAATGGTTACAAAGATGGATGATTAAAAGGAAGATCCTGATGAACAATAGATAACTGCGGAAGTGACTGCCGCCGAAGGCTCCTGGATTGGGGCTGAAAGGCAAAAGCTGAAGCAGTATGCTCCGTCCCATATTTGGGTAGACCAGGTTGCCCTGAAAGACCGGTCTCACCGGAAAAACACTTAATCTCTCCCCTGGTACAGCCGACAAAGTGAGGAGACCATAGAGGTTAATAAATCTGCCTAATATGCAAGCAGCCCGGGTTCGAATCCCAGAAGGATATGGCTAGCTGATGAAAGCTAAACAGCTTGAAATAGTCTCTCTTTATTTCTTTGTTGGTAAATTTAAATTTAACACAAAATAGTTTGTCACGGAAGCGACTGCCTGCGAAGGCTCTTGGATTGGGGCTGAAAGGGGAAAGCCGAAGCAGTATTTGGGTAGACCAGGTTGCCCTGATAGACCAGTCTCACCGGAAAAACACTTAATGGACAACCATGTAATCAAACAAGGGTGTCAAACTCGATTTCATTGAGGGCCGCATCAGGGTTGTGTTTGACCTCAGGGGGCAGGAGTGGGTGTGGCCAAAGTGGGTGTGGCCACCTCAACATCACTCGTGTCGGAGGCGCCTGTGGTGGTCCGAGTGCTCTGCCAGAGAAAACGGTCTCCCGAGGTCCATTTTTGGGTGCAACGGCCTCCTGCAACCCTCTGCCAGCGAAAATGGAGCTCGGGAGGGCCGCATGCGAGCTCCGTTTTCGCTGGCAGAGTCACCACAAGCCAGTCCTTCACTGTTTCCAGGGTGGCCCCGCGGGCCGGATCTAAGCACCCCGTGGGCCGGATCTAAGCACCCCGTGGGCCGGATCTAAGCACCCCGTGGGCCAGATCTAAGCACTCCGTGGGCTGGATCTAAGCATCCTGTGTGCCAGATCTAAGCACCCCGCGGGCCAGATCTAAGCACCCTGCAGGCCAGATCTAAGCACCCATGTGGGCCAGATCAAAGCACCCCGTGGGCCGGATCCAGCCCCCGGGCCTTGAGTTTGACACCTCTGTCATAAAAGATTCGAGTAACCAAGGTTTTCAGAGCACAACTTCTGAGAACTGGGTTTTGTAAGGTGGAAATTTCCCCATGTTTTCCTGTGGATAGCTAATACCTACATTTAAAAAAAAAACCCTCTCAGAGGTTCACTTTTTTCTGCATCAGCATTACCCAAATAAATCTCCTGGGCACCATTTAGTTAGTTTATACACTCTCAGGAAAACAGTGTTCGAACCTTTCCTGACCTTGCAGTTTATAATCAAAGTCCAGAATATTGGCCAAGCTAAGAAGGAACAATTTAATGCTACTGACTTGCTAAATTCCTTAGTTTAAGGCCTGTCTTCTGCTTATAAAATCTGGAAATCCCACTGTATCCAAGTCTGAAATTTTGGGGATTACCAACTAGGTGAGGCTAAAGGAAGCAATTGATATAATGCAACTCATTTTCTCTGTAGCATCCCCTTTTGTCTTTTTTTTATTTTCCCCATTCTTTCTCCCAAATAGCAGTCTGTGGGGAAGAAATGATCTGCTCTTAAGAGGAATCTGATGAATAGACCTGCATAGAATTGCAAGTATTAAAATTATTTTGATTGATTGGAAATGTGGCTGGTTAATTGAATCACACTTTTAAAAAGAAAGAAAGGGAAAAAAAGGAAAAGAGGAGAAATTCCTCGCCTCAGAGACTGCCACTTTGGTAAATCTTTAAAATCTTAAACTGATTTAATTTGAACATATAATTATAGGGGAGGAAAATTGGAATCCAGAAAGAACTAAATCAGTGTTTCTCAATTGATAATGTGTTACACAATTGGGGAATTGTGTGGACTTCAGTTCCCACAATCCCCCAACCAGCAGTCTGGGAAATTGAAATCCACACATCTTAAATGGGCAATACACTAACATATATATTAACAGAGTTGGAAGGGACCTTGCAGGTCATCTAGCCAGGGGTAGGCAATGTTGGCTCTTCTATGACTCATGAACTTCAACTCCCAGACTTTCTGAGCCAATCATGCTAGCTCAGGAATTCTGGGAGTTTAAGTCCACGAGTCATAGAAGAGCCAACTTTGCCTACCCCTGATCTAGTCCAACCCACTGCCCAAGCAGGAGACCCTACATCTGCCTCTACCTAGGATTGAACTCACAACCTCCTGATTGTGAGGCAAGAGCTCCACCTCTAGGCCAGAGCTAGGATATTCTAGAGCAGGGGTAGGCAAAGTTGGCTCTTCTATGACTCATGGACTTCAACTCCCAGAATTCCTGAGCTAGCATGATTGGCTCAGAAAGTCTGGGAGTTGAAGTCCATGAGTCATAGAAGACCCAACTTTGCCTACCCATGTTCTAGAGGATCTAGATCACAGCTTCCTTTTTTCTAGATCAGCATTGCTAGGGAATTCTGGGAAATTGAAATCCACATACGTTTAAACTGCTACACAGGAACTGTGAATGAGGGAAAGAAAAATGCTGGACTTGTAGAAATCATTGTTTCTTTGATGTGAGTTGGACAGTCAAGAATTGATGGGATGCCAGTTTGCAGTTTCAGAATTCATGCTGATTTGACTCAAACTGCTTTGAGATTTAATTTGAAAAATAGATTTCTCCATAAATTATAATAAGGAATAATTCAATAAAAGGAAGAGTCAAAACGTTTACCGCTCCTTTATTTATTTACCAGATGATGAGGAAAATAGCAGAGATGGTAGATTCTTTAGATGATGTTGACGTTGACAACTTTCAATTGGGTAAACTTCTGGAATACTTCTCCCCCCCCCAATGCAATTAATTTTGGAAATATTCCTCCAGTTTCTCCATAAGTCAGAAATAGTAAGGCTGAGGAAATGGAAGAATCTTCTAATTCTCTTAAGTCTCTAAGTCCACTAAGAAGTTCTGTGGAAACAATGCAGAAAGTTCTTATTCAATTTTAAGTTTAAAATTTTTGAAGATTTTTTTTAGACAAGCCCTAACTTTTCTGTTTGCTTATCCAAGCTGTCAGATTTGACATGGCCCTGCAGGTTGACAGAGGTGATTGATAGTCTCTAATCTTCAGTATGGTGACAAGCTGATGAAGATTGGCCTCTGGAGAAGACTTTGAAGAATGAGCATTGATTTGTTTTTGAGGCTAGTGAAATTTGCTGCTTCAGTTACTTGTTTTCTGGAGTCCTGGGAAATTTGGCCTACTTGCTGGGCAAGTTTGGCCCCTATTTGAGAAGGACTCCTCATTGCTGGCTTTGATAGAGATGCCATGGCAGGTAGGACATACTGAAAATCTTGGCTTCTTCTGGAGAACTTTTGGAAGACTAACCACTGACTTGCCCTTTTGAATTGGGATGCGTGTATGGGCCAACACCTATGGAAGTTAGCTTGACTCCTTTACTTCTTACTGAGATCATGCATATTTTTATTATAGAATTTAATACAAGAGTGCATATTGCAACTCTGAACTGATATTCAGAGTGATGAAAACTAAATTACTTTCTTTTATTAGCAGAAGAAATAGCAGGATCGAAGTTTGAGGCTGGCTACAAGCTTGAGTTGAGAAAGTCAAACCAATGTTTGACCATCTCCACCCCGTTGCAATTCAGGGAGGCAGTGGATGTGATGTGCCGTTGCCTGGATGATGTTAGGATCTGGATAGGAAGGAACAAACTCAAGCTCAACCCTGACAAGACTGAATGGCTTTGGATGCTGCCTCCTAAGGATTATACCGACTGTCCCTCCTTGGTCTTTGGGGGAGACAAATTATCTCCCTCAGACCAGGTTCGCAATCTGGGGGTGCTCCTAGATCCACAGCTAAAATTAGACCAACATCTTACTGCTGTGGCTAGGGGTGCCTTTGCACAGGTTCGCCTGGTGCACCAGTTGCGACCTTATTTGGAGAAGGAGGCTTTACTCATGGTCACTCATGCCCTTGTCACCTCTCGATTGGACTACTGTAACACGCTCTACATGGGGCTACCCTTGAAAAGTATTTGGAAACTGCAATTGGTACAAAATGCGGCTGTGTGAGCTGTGGTGGGTGTCTCTAGATACACCCACGTAACACCCACCACCTGCATTGGTTGCCCATTGGTCTCTGGGTGCAATTCAAGGTGTTGATTATCATATTTAAAGCCCTACATGGCTTAGGACCAGGCTATCTCCGGGACCGCATCCTACCTCATACATCCCTTCAACCCTTCATAGGTCCCACAGAGTCTGTCTCCTCCAGGTCCCTTCAACCAAACAATGTCGGTTGGCAGGTCCTAGGGGGAGAGCCTTCTCTGTGGGAGCTCCGGCTCTCTGGAACCAACTACCACCAGAGATCCGAACCACTCCCACCTTGCTGGCCTTCCGGAAAGCCATTAAGACATGGCTCTTCCTGCAGGCGGGGTGATTGAGACTGTTGCTTGTGTTGTTTTTTATTCTTTTAATTGCTGTTTTATTGTTGTTTTTTATTATGCTATAGCTGTTCTTGTACATGTTGTATGCCGCCCTGAGTCCCCAGGGAGTAGGGTGGTATATAAATAAATAAATAAATAAATAAATAAATAAATAAATAAATAAATAAATAAATAAATAAATAAATAAATAAATAAATAAATAAATAAATAAATAAATAAATAAATAAACAAACAAACAAACAAACAAACAAACAAACAAACATTAACATTGCTGTCCCCCCAAAAGTTCCAAGTAGGTTAGGTGATAAAACTCCTTGGCTGGCCCACCTTGTCAATGTCAGAGAGCCCATCACACTGCTCAACACACCCTTCTCTATGTATGGAAATGAACTTGCTTCATTGTACAGCATCCATACTGACCCTACTGAAGCAGGAGAAAAGCCATTAAATCTGCCAAGCTCTTTGCCAGGCTACCAAACCCTTTGTAGTCACCTGAAGTGATTTGCTGCATTGAAGCCACCTCTGCTTTGATTCACAAATCAGCTTGGATGGGTTGATCCAGTCGAGGGTTCATTAATTCCAAGCAACCCCCTTGAAGCTTCGCACAGCCGAGATAAATGCTGTTTCTGCATTTTTACTTTCCGCTACACTTTCATTGCTTTAAGAGCTGCTTTTTTTCTGCCATTTCCATATGCAGATTTAAAACAGATGTCAATCAATAATGTCTCAATCAGTGTAATGTTTTATGCCTGTAACTCAGAAGAGAACTCAACTGCCAATTCTACGGAGTTTATTCCAGATTGCAGTCTAAAATTATTGCCGTTGATTGGCTATTTACTTCTTTGTTTGGGTGATAACCTTTGGGTGATAGACTTCAACAAAGCAGTTTAAATCTCACAGTGCAGAATACTGAACAACTCTAAAGAGAAAAGAATGCAGAGTCAGGATGATACCTTATCTCTGTTTGAGGTGTAAATCTAAGGCACTCCGGAGATCTGTAGGGCCTAGAAAGACTTGCAGTCTTTCTCAACCTTGGCAACTTTAAGATGTGTAAGTTTCAACTCCCAGATTTCCCCAGTTAGAATTCTGGGAATTTTTCATGCTGGCTGGGGAATTCTGGGAATTGAAGTCCATCCATCTTAAAGTTGTCAAGTTTGAAAAACACCAAGATAGAGGGGTAAGGATTTATTTTTTGCTCCTTCTTTTCTGCCCACTCTTTGTCTAAGGAATTGTTAATGTGAGTTCCAGTCTTCTGCTTTCCAAGCACACATGCACTAAGTATTTATTTATTTTATTTATTTATTTGTTTTTGTCAAGTACGTATTGGTGATATACATAGATATAACATTGTTTATAACATAAGATGGGTACTGATAAGAGGGAACATTAGGACAGGGATGGTAGGCATGCTGGTGCGCTTATGCACGCCCCTTACTGACCTCTTAGGAATCGGGTGAGGTCAACAGTGGACAGTCTAAGGGTAAAGTTTTGGGGGTTTGGTGACGAAACCACAATGTCAGGTAGTGAGTTCCAGACATTAACCACTCTGTTGCTAAAGTCGTATTTTCTACAGTCAAGTTTGGAGTGGTTCACTTTGAGTTTGTATCTGTTGTATGCTCGTGTATTGTTGTGGTTGAAGCTGAAGTAGTCATTGACAGGAAAGACATTGTAGCAGATAATTTTATGAGCTACTCTTAGGTCATGCCGAAGGCGACGTAGTTCTAAGCTTTCTAAGCCCAAGATTTCAAGTCTGGTTGCGTAAGGTATTCTGTTACAAGTAGAGGAGTGGAGGGCTCTTCTGTTTGACTCTTCTTCTGCTAGGTTAGTGAGCTGGATGCCAGAACAATGATGGCGAACCTATGACATGTGTGTCAAAGGTGACACACCATAATATTTTGGGTCACATACAGTGGTGGGCTGCTGACGGTTTGGAATGGTTCAGGTGAACTGGTAGTTCCAACGATCAGCTGGCCCCACTCACCTGCCCCTGCACTATCCTGTCCTATATTTCCTTCTTTCTGGCTCAGCTGATTTGCATGGCACAGCTGATTTCCCTGCCTCCACTGTTCTATTTACGGGGGCTGCCTTAGAAGGTACCTTTGCTGTCAGATAGGAATTTTCCTACCAGAGGCGATCTTAGGATCTTGCTTCCTTGAAGTCATTCGTACTTAGAAAATAAAACCGAGATTCAAATCTAATTAACAAAATATTTATTTCGGTACAAAAGTAATAAAAAAATAAACCCTTAATAAGCTACATCTTCTCAGCTAATGGATTCACGTCGGCCTTCGGGCAGGCATCGAAGAAGAAGGAAAGTAGGAGTAGACAAAACTCCTGGAATGCACGCATGCGTAGTAAAACATATCACATGTTTGCTTGATTAGAAATACAATAAACCTTAGAAAACAGTAGAGATGCACAACTGGCAATTATTCACATCGTGACATTTGCATAATTTTGGGAGGCTGTAGAAGCTGTGTGAGAATGGTGTCTGCTCTTGTGTGGCCTCCAGACCCTACAGAATTTGTATGACAGGACTGTGCTCTCGCTCCACCTCTAGAAATTCCTAAAACCCTGTGGGAATGTGGCCTGCTTTGTTGTGTTTTTTTGAGGCTGCAGAGGCCACAGAACGGCATTCTCCAAAGCCGCTTCATGAACTTGCTTAATGTCAGGTGTGCTTCCATTCAAAGTCCAGGAAATAAAAACCCCAACTCCATGTTTATAGAGATGAGTACTTTTACTAGACAAGAAGTGATAGCAACAAAAGGAAAGCAAGTTCTGAAGCATAAAGCACGCAAAATACATATATACAAAGCACCCCAAAACCCTCCCTCATAACCCCCCTGGGCAACCCAGCCAATCCTCATGTGCCGAGGTGTCATGTGGGTGCACGGCCCACCTGGCCGTCCACATCTGGTCCGACGAAGCCGTTGACCTTGAGCAGGCAATAAACATGTCTCTGAAGCCTGGTAGAACTGATGAGAACTTTCCTCCCCAGGGCACTATCAGAGACAAACCGGGACACCTCCAGCAACTTCCCAACCCCCCCCCCCCAATACCTATCCTCCCAACCCCCCGCCCACCGTTTCTTATGACAGCCGAAGCAAGCAGAACTTTCAGCGGCTGACAAAAGACCTGGTGTAACCTGGAGCTGCCTCAAGTAGGCCTCAGGAGTCTGTCAAGAGAAGAACAGTGGTAAGAGGAATGTGGCAGATTCTGGGGATCACACACATGATTAGGCTGTATTTTTTTAAATAAACAAATATATAAATCATATTGGGAGGTGTAATATGCCAGCAGAGTCCAGTTAGGTATTTTCCAAATTTTTAACATGCTGACCCCAAAAGGTTCGCCATACTGTGTTAGCCTTTGCCTATCACTAAAATGATGTAGGCCAGCAGTTCTCAACCTGTGGGTCGTGACCCCTTTGGGGGTTGAACGACCCTTTCACAGGGGTCACCTAAGACCATTGGAAAACACATATTTCCGATGGTCTTAGGAACCGAGACACCGCTCCTCTATCCATCTCCAGGCAGGTCCACCCACATGCAAATAGACTACTGCAAAAAAAACCTGTACCATGGGAACTTCTGAGCATGTGCAGAAGGCGAATTTCCAGCACTGCGCATGTGTTGCCATCTTGTTTTCAGGGGTTTTTTTTTTGCAATTTTTTTTAAAATCGGCACTGCACATGCATGTGCGCACAAAGCGCCCACGTGCCCACAAAGCATGGCCATGCAGCGCAGGAGGAAGCGAACCAGCAGTGAGGTAAGTTAGACCCCCACCTCTGAGTTTCCTAATAATTTTATTATTTTATGGTTGGGGGTCACCACAACATGAGGAACTGTATTAAAGGGTCGCAGCATTAGGAAGGTTGAGAACCACTGATGTAGGGGAAGGAATGGCAGAATCTGAGGCTGGAGTTAAAAAAGAGATCAGCCTAGAATCCCTGTGTAGCCACAAATGGACTAAGTCCAACAAAGCGCGCACACACACACACACACACCTGAATTCCATTGACCCTTTTCTAACTCTTAGCAAGTGCTAACCATTAGTTGAGAAGATTCCTGTACATAAACTGTTTAGCAATAAATCAGTTTAACTGGCCCTTCATGTGTGAACTTGATCTTTTATGCCTGACAAATATATATCCAGTATGTGAGTATCTTTCCTGTTACAGTCATCAAACCTGCTTCACAAATTGTTGCTTAGATTAGAACCTGCTCTCCAGAATGCTCACAACACTTCAACATCCATCCATTTCCACACTGAATAATTTGTAACTGGCTTTGGTTGCGGAACAGGTGGTATCTCTGATGCAGAAAGAAGTCATTTTGATTGCATTTATATCATCTATCTGTGCCATCTTTAAAGAGAGGCTAGCAGATGCCATACCTGTCAATTTTTAAAAGGATTTTAGCATTATACATTCAAAGAAAAAAAAAGTTGTACATCAAAATGAAGAAGCCCAATTGTGGAACACAATATACTATATTATGATTGTGGGTATACTCTGTGTGTGTGTGTGTGTGTGTGTGTGTGTGCGCGTGCGCGTGCGTGCGTGTGTGTGCGTGTGTGTGTATCATTCTCTCACACACAAATTGTTTTCTTTAACAGGTTAAGTATAAATACGTACTTGTATGTTTATATAGCATCATCATCATTTTAGCCATTCTCTATCCACTGCATGAAGGCCTCTTCTGCAGTCTGTTTCCAACTAATACGGTCCTGAGCTTTCTTTTGCCAATTGGACCCACAATACTTGCTGCCATTGGTCCATCTTGTTTTAGGTCTCGTTCGTGGTCACTTTTTATCAAATGGGATCCATTCTATGACTGCCTTGGTCAACTTGCCATCAGTCCTCCTTCTTATGTAACCAGCCCATTTTCATTTTCATTTTCATTTTCATTTTCATTTTCATTTTCATTTTCATTATTTCCATTTCCATTTCCCTCTCTCTCTCTCTCCCTCCCTCCCTCCCTCCCTTCTCTCTCTCTCTCTCTCTCTCTCTGCAGTTTTGACCTTTGCAGCATCCCCATGATCATGTGATCAAAATTCAGATGCTTGGCAACTGTGCCCCAAAGTCATGTGATCACCTTTTTATGGCCTTCTGACAAGCAAAGTCAACGGGGAAGCCAGATTCACTTAAGAACCAGGTTACTACCTGCAGTGATTCACTTAACAACTGTGGCAAGGAAGTTCATAAAATGGGGCAAAACTCATTTAAAAATGTCTCACTTAGCAACAAAAATTTTGAGCGCAATTGTGGTTGTAAGCAGAGGACTACGTATACACGCATATACAGCATATCTATG
>JALIGW010000005.1:66539466-66809466 GCA_023053685.1 Diadophis punctatus similis
ATCTATCTATCTATCTATCTATCTATCTATCTATCTATCTTCTATCTGTCTATCTATCTATCTATCTATCTATCTATCTATCTATCTATCTATCTATCTATCTATCTATCTATCTATCTATCTATCATCTATCATCTATCATCTATCTATCTATCATCTATCTATGGTATCTATCTATCTACGGTGTCTATTCTATCTATCTATTTATCTATCTATCTATCTATCTATCTATCTATCTATCTATCTATCTATCTATCTATCTATCTATCTATCTATCTATCTATCTATCTATCTATCTATCTATCTATCTATCTATCTTACAGTCACAATCATGACTGTATAAATTTATACCACAATCAGAAATAACAAGCAAAACAGATTTTTAACTGAGATGTTCTTTTCTATCTGGAATTGTGTTTCCTTTTGCTCAACAACAGTGTCAGCAGGAAGGAGGGGAAGCAAAAGCGGGTGGGGGGAGGGGGATTCTGTAGATCACATCAAAGAAGTTGAGTACTAACTTAAATCAGACTTAGAAGATGAAGTTATGGGTACACAAGTACCTTGTTGTGATTGATTAAAAAAAAGTCACTGAAGTGAAGTCACACAGCTTGGCATAAATACTCCTGGGATTTATAAAGAAGGGTACATGGAATGAGTCTTTGGAGGAAAATAGAAAACAACTTTCTCAAAAAGTTGATATACTACAGCAAAGCAGGATTAAGTTTTTTATGGCTAAGAGAAAGGCTGGTATCAGGTGATGTCTGGACTGACTCATCCTGCTTTCTAGATGCTTAGCTTGTTCTCTTCTTCTATACAAGGAGTCCTCATTTAATGACTGACTCAGATAGTGACTATTTGAAATTAGGAGGGTGATGAAAGAGTGAAGGCAACCAATGTCTGCATTTAAGACAATAAAAGCTTCCCGTGTGAAACTGATTAAGGTCTGGTCAGTTTCAGACAGCTTGCTGCAGGTGTTCTAATCAAGGAAATAAGGCCAGAGAACTGAGCTTGTTAACTTGCAGTTAGTATTTTGTGCTGCTCTGAAGAAAAGCAGTACAGGAAGTGATAGCTTATTCTTTGTCCTACAACAGCGGTTCCCAACCTTCCTAATGCCGCGACCCACGCCCCGTCCCCGTGACCCCACCATGACCCACCCCGCCGCCGCCATTTGGGTTCTTTTACCCTCTGCGCATGCGCAAAGCTTTTCACTGGGAGCTTTTCGAGCCCTGTTGCGAAAGGCATGCGCGACTTCGGCGGGGCTGGGACAGGCGGCTGCCTGGAGAGAGCCATCCCCTTCGTAGAGTCTCTCCCGTCTACCTGTAGCATTCGGGGCGAAGGGGGTGGCTCTCTCTGGGCAGGCGCCTGTCCCAGCCCTGCCGAAGTCGTGCAGGCCTTTCGCAACAGGGCTCAAAAAGCTCCCAGAGGCAACACGCGAAGCGAGCAGAGACCTCGCCCGGATCTGGAGACTTCACCCGGATGCCGCCATTTGGGTTCTTTTACCCTCTGCGCATGCGCAGAATGCTTTGCACATGCGCAGAGGGTAAAAGAACCCAAATGGTGGCAGCTGGGTGGGTCGCGGGGCGCGGGTTGTGGGGCGCGATATGGCCAGGCTTGTGGCAGTGGGGGGGAGATGAGGATGCTGGGGCAACCCCTGGGAAATGGTCATTCGACCCCCAAAAGGGTCATGACCCCCAGGTTGGGAACCACTGTCCTACAAGGAGGCAGACTAAAGTGGGGGTGGGTGGGAATAAAGGGTCAATCAGGCCTAGGGCACTGTACAAGACCAAAATATTTGAATGACAGAAGCAACCAGTGCTATCAGCAGAGTCTCTCTCTCTGTGTGGTCTGCTTAATGATTGTGTCACCAGAACAAATTGCAGTCACTAAATGAGGACTACCCGCAATATTTTTGATCTTGCTCCCTTGTGCCGTTGCACCCTGGTCCCTTGTGCCATTATTTGAAGAAAGCATACCTTTGAAAGCAGGCTGTTTTTATTTATTTATTTATTTTTGAAAACCCTGCAATTAAAGGACCTTCCTTTGTAAGTTAGGACATCTGTGGTACTCTTCTCCTTGATAGGTTATATTTCTGCATCTGGGCAACTTGTTATTTATAGGTAGAACTGTTCATTCATGCTGAAGACCCACTGGTGCCAGTCCTAAGCAAATCTATAATTCCTATGAGCATGATAACAGTGTTCCAATATTTGAGGGACTGTCACAGAGAGGAAGGGGTCAAGCTATTCTCCAAAGCACCTGAAGGCCAGACAAGGAATAATGGATGGAAACTGAACAAGGAGAGGTTCAACCTAGAAATTAGGAGAAACTTTCTGACAGTGAGAACAATCAACCAATGGAACAGCTTGATATACAGGTATTTGCAAGCTATTTGTATTAAAAAATAACACTTCTCTCTCTGTCTTGACCTTCTTCTTTTAAGAAAGTAATACACATGACTCTATTCCTTTATTTTATGAAACCAAAGTTTCATTCAACTTTCAAAGATTTAACCTAGAAAGTGAGGAGGAATTTCCTGACAGTGAGAACCATCAACCAAAGGAACAGCTCGCCTTCAGAAGTTGGGGGAGCTCCATCACTGGAGGCTTTCAAGAAGAGACTGGACTGCCATCTGTCAGAAATGGTGTAGGGCAGTGATGGCGAACCTATGGTACGCGTGCCACAGGTGGCACGCGGAGCCATATCTGAGGGCACGTGAGGTGTTGCCCTATGTCAGCTCCAGCGCACATGTGCATGCTGGCCAGCTGATTTTCGGCCTTCTTTTCGGCTGTTTTTCGCCGTCCCCAGGGTTCAGGAAAGCCTCCTGAAGCCTGGGGACAGTGAAAAACGGCCCAACGGCCCAACCAGAAGTTCGTTTCCAAACTTCCGTTTGGCCCGTTTGGCCATTTTTTCACTCTCCCCAGGCTTCAGGAGGCTTTCCTGAACCCTGGGGAGAGCGAAAAACAGCCCAACGGGCCTACCAGAAGTGCGGAGGCTTCAGTGAGGCCTGTGCGCATGTGCAGGGGGGGAAAGCACAGGGGATTGAGCGCATGTGGGGGGCAGCACACATGCACAGGGGGGAGGGCATTGCATTATGGGTGTGGGCACACGCACACACGCTATCTCGCACGCACGCACCCTTTTGGCACCCGAGCAAAAAAAGGTTTGCCATCACTGGTGTAGGGTTTCCTGCTTGGGCAGGGGGTTGGACTAGATGACCTACAAGGTCCCTTCCAACACTGTTCTTATGTTCTGCACTGTTACCCACCAGATGCAAGTAGGAAGCGGGCGTCACAAACTTATGAATTATTCATGAGAAGTGTGGGTTTTAAAACCCAGCTCTGCAGATCTTCCAGAACTGCTTGAGTAGCATCTGATGTCGGAGGAGGACATTCGCCAGGGCTATTAAATCTTCAACAGTGGCTTTAGCATACACAGAACAGCCGTGAATGTTCTCTTCACAAGTGTTCTGGCAAAGCCATTGCACTGGAGACGTTGATGGGAAAGTAAACGATGGAATTTTTTTTCCGGCATGCAAAGTGGGTAAGCTCAGAGGATTTTTTTCCCCGAATGCAGAGTGAATCCCAGGGCTACAACTTCTTTTTGGAATGCTCGTGTCTTCCTCTTTCCAGTCGAGGCAAGCTCAAATTTACAGGCTGCTACCCGATCTATTCTTTGATTGCAAAGGAGAATACGCAAGTGCTTAACATTAGCGCTCTGCAAAAAATATAAACGGCTTGCTTCCAGCCCACCCACTCCCTGAAGTTTTTGTTCAATTTATTGGGTGAAGAATGGTTTTCAACATTTCAACACACCTTCGATCTGACCTAAGTGTAGCTGACAGAATTATCTGCCACAATGTCCTACCTGTTAACGACTACTTCAGCTTCAACCGCAATAATACACGAACTCACAATAGATACAAACTTAATGTAAACCGCTCCAGACTTGATTGCAAAAAATTCGACTTCAACAACAGAGTGGTCAATGCCTGGAACAGTTTACCTGACTCAGTAGTTTCTTCCCCAAACCCCAAAACTTCAACCTCAGATTATCTACCATCGACCTCACCCCATTCCTAAGAGGTCGGTAAGGGGCGTGCATAAGCGCACAATTGTGCCTACCGTTCCTGTCCTAATGTACACATATATTCATATCTCTTTTACTCTTATTCTTGCTTGTACTATTACATATATATTCAATCATGTTTTACTGTTTATACTTTGCTTATAATCATATATGCTTGACAAATAAAATAAATACAAAAATATAAATGTCTTTCAAAAGAGAAAGGGATTTCGATGCAATGGGTGAATTGCAAGCTTTTGCAGTTATTTATAATTTTCTAGGGCCACCCAGTTCATTGTAACTCTAGGCAGCATATACCGTAGATCAGGGGTGTCAAACTCGATTTCATTGAGGGCCGCATCAGGGCTGTGTTTGACCTCAGGGGACTGGGGCGGGCATGGTCAGGGTGGGTGTGGCCAGCTCGACGTCATTCGTGTCAGGGGCGTCTGTGGTGGCTCAAGCACTCTGCCAGAGAAAAGGGGCTCCCAAGCTCCGTTTTCGGCTGTGGCGGCCTCCTGCAACCCTCTGCCAGCACGTGGCCCTCCCAAGCTCTGTTTTCACTGGCAGAGACACCGCGGGCCAGTCCTTCGCTGTTTCCAGGGCAGCCCCGCAGGCCAGATCTAAGCACCCCATGGGCCGGATCCAGCCCCCAGGCCTTGAGTTTGACACCCCTGCCGTAGATTAAAAGCAAAATCCCAATACACAGCCATTAAAAAAGGGGAGAATATGCAGGTAGTTCTTGCTTAATGACCAGTCACTTAGCAAGTTAGGACAGATACCCACCAAAAGCTACTTACAACCCAGTTCTGAAATTACAATGGTGAGCACACACCCTCATTGTCCCATGACCATATTTTGGATGCTTGGCAATCGGCTCACCTTTATAACCAATTAGTGTGTTCTGCAGTCATGTGTCTGCAATTTATGTTGTTGTTTTTTTGTCAGTTTCTGGCCTTTTCAGCTGGTTTCTGGCAAAAATTGCCCAGAGGAATGCATGAACTCACTGAATGGCCACCATGCTCACTTACGAGCATGATGTTCACTTGACAACTGTCGCGCGAAAAAAACAGTTGTAAGATTGAATCCAATCACATGGGTGCATAGACTTACAACAGCCCTGACTTACAGCAGAAATTTCAGGCTTCGTTATGGTTGTAAGTCAAGGACTACTTGCAACACAAATATGACAAACACTCTGCTGGGGTGAGAATAAATCTCATAGAGGCGATGTGGATCTTTGCTTGGAATTCAGACAGTTAGAAATAAAGCCGAGATTAAAAGTCTAATAGAAATATTTATTTCGGTACAAAAACAATAAATCCTGAATAATTACATCTTTGCTAAGAAAACGCGACCGTTCAGGTCAGAGCCAAGTCAAAAGTGATTAATGGTGGATCAGGAATGTGGACATGCGTACAAGATCATATCACGTGTTCTGCTTGTATTGGAATATACCATAATATTAGAACAGGGGTGCATCACCCTGCATAGACATACAACTGACAATATTCACACCGTGACACACTCTGACCTATTCCAGATCTTCATGCTTTGTTTAAAGCAGGGGTCTCCAACCTTGGCAACTTTAAGCCTGGCGGACTTCAACTTCTGGGAGTTTAAAGGATAGCAGGATCAAGGCTGTTCAAAGCTTATTCCAGGGATAGACCCATCAAATGGCACTGCTTAACAGGCGAGATCCAGAACATATCCTCTCTGTCAAATCTTATGGATAGGCAGAAACAAAGGACGACAGGTGACCCTTGAAATAACCAGGTCTTTTGTCAAGAAGGACTTTATAGATGACAACCTGCACTTTGAATTGTAAAAAAACTCCCACAGCAAAATTATTCCATGGGTTACTAAGCTACATGTCAACGTTCCGACTGATGAACCCCACCAAAGCAAGCATGGCTGAGACAATCCGATCTCTTTATGCAAAACATTATTGAGTATATCATATTGGCAAAGATGAGGGCAAAACCAGATCTAACTATTTCCCGCGCAAATCCACATAGTTAAAGTTCAGGTTCTCCCTCCCCCATTAGACCAGGTTACATTGTCCAATGGAGTCTCCTGGTATTGTTGTGAGAGTCTTTTGACTCTGATAAATACCTGCTGAAGTGTCATTGGTTCTCACGGCTGCCATCTTGATCTATCTTAAGTTCTATCTACTCTTTCCCTCTCCCCATAGTTCATTGGCAAGCTGAGAAGCAATAGTAGTTGCAACAGCAAAAGCACCTTTTGAAGCTTGACACTACATGCATAAATGCTTGTTCAGACATATTCTGGACCAGCTGTAGCTCGCAAGTAGTCTTCAGTGGCAGCCCTAAGTAGAGTGACTTGCTATAATCCACATGAAAGTGACTGTGAGAAGGTCTTCCAGTTCAGGAAGGGTCACAACTGACCTATCAGATGTGCAACGGTCCTCCTGGCCACAGCTGCCACCTGCATTTTTCTATGTAAGAAAACAAAAAGGCAGATTCAAGTGGCAAAACTGATCCCTGCAAAGAGGAAGAGGATGAAGAAAACTAGCATGCTGTTCCTGTCCTGGTATTCCCAATGATGGACAGAGTCCCATCCCATGCATTACTTTCTTTTTTAAAAATGTTTTTATTTTACATTTTCCCTTATAATACATCGCATTTTCCATTTTACAATGACAGTACATCTCTTTCTGGCTCTTTCCTTCTCCTTTCCTCTCTTTCCTTCTCCCCTCCCCTCCCCTCTCCTTCCCTCCGTCCTTCTCCTCTCCTCCCCTCCACTTCCCTCTCCTTCCCTCTCCTTCTCCTCTCCCCTCCCTACTTCCCTCTCCTCTCTTTTCCTCTCCTTCTCTCCCTTCTCCTCTCTCCTCTTTTCCACTTCCCTCTGCTTCCCTTTCTCCTACTCCTTTCCTCCCCTCCACTTCCCCTTCTCCTTTCCCCTCTCTGCTTCCGTCTTCTTCTGTCTCCTTCCTTTTCCTCTTCCCTTGGCCTTTCTCTCCTCCTCTCCTCTCTTTTTTTCCAGGACCATGCATCAATTGTGAGAAGCCCCTATGGGAGTTTAGGCTGCTTTAAGATCTTTCCAATAGAGCTTACATGCATACTTACAGGTGTTTCAAATCACATTTTGCCCTTTGAATCCAAATTGCTGAAACAAAAATAATCGCCCAACATTCCCATTAAAAAAAAAAGCTTGATGGATCTTCAAGAAACATCTAAAATACATGACAATAGAGTCAGTACGTCAATAAGTTCATGGAGGCAAGAATTCCAGAACACAGTAGCCACCACAGATAAGGCCAAAATGTCAGTACTCCCAGGATGGCATTCTGTACTGTACCGACACACCTGCCTGTAATTTCAGAGGGCGAGTACATACATACATAACAGAGGTGGGTTCCTGCCGGTTCGGACCGGTTCTATAGAACCGGTAGCGGGAATTTCCCCCTGCTCGCTGAACTGGCAGCAATGGTTGGCTGGACACGCCCCCGAACCGGCTCTCTCGGCGGTGCCATAGGCGGCGCCATCTTGTTTTTTTCTTCTGCACATGCGTAGAAGCTGGGTTTTTAGCACTGCGCATGCATGCGCGACCCCGCAAAGCATGCGGTGCGCCCATGCGGCACGCCCACGCAGAGCATGAGGAAGAGAACCGGCAGCGAGGTAAGCCAAAACCCACCCCTGATACATAATAGTGAAAGCTGTCTATTAGGTATTCTGGGTCCAAGTTGTTTGGGAAATTTAACATCCTACATAAAATCCAGATCCTAGTTTAGTAGCTAATTAGTCACCAGCTAGTAAATCATTTAATTGTTAAATACATAGGTGAGGAGAAAGCTTCTTAACTGAAATCAAATTGAACTTTGTCCTGAGCTCTTGATTAATCCCTTATGTTTTTAGAGTGTTTCTCCTATTTTCATTCAAGAAAGACATCCCAAATCCTGCAGCCTTTGACTCAAAATTGAGTCACACTGAGGAGGTATAAAATCAAGAAGGGGGATCTATACATTTGTGTGTCTGTACACGTACAATGTGTTACTGCTTTCGACCTCTCATTTTTGGAAGTTTCTCTTTCTACTGAGACATTTAGTCTAAATGTTGAGGCAGGGGGAGCAAAATAGCAGCAACACAACAATGAATGAGATTGGTAATGAAATATAAACATGAAGCAAGAAGTGGTTGTTTGGATCATGAAAGGCAATCTTTCCAAGCATTATCTCACCTTTCGGCTCTATCTCACAGGTGACAAAGAAGAATTTAAAAACAAGATTCAAAATAATTTTCTCATTTACACATTTAATACTTAAGTTTTAAAAATTCTAAATGGCTGTGTATGAGCTCACATGAGAACACAGGAAGCTTGCAGATTTGATTATCTTGCAAGTTTGGGCTTTTAAAAAAATGTCTGTCTATCTATCTATCTATCTATCTATCTATCTATCTATCTATCTATCTATCTATCTATCTATCTATCTATCTATCTATCGTCTGTCTGTCTGTCTGTCTGTCTGTCTGTCTGTCTGTCTGTCTGTCTGTCTGTCTGTCTATCTATCTATCTATCTATCTATCTATCTATCTATCTATCTATCTATCTATCTATCTATCTATCTATCTATCTATCTATCTATCATCAGCCCTGGTGGGGCAGTGGTTACTATTTCAGGCTAATTCTGCCGATTGCCAGTAGTTTGATCCTGACCAGTTCAAAACTGACTCAGCCTTCCATCCTTCCAAGGTCAGTAAAATTAGGACCCAGATTGTTGGGGGCAATATGCTGACTCTGTAAATTGCTTAGAGAGGGCTGTAAAGCACCACGAAGCAGTATATAAATCTAAGTGCTATTGCTATCTATCTATCTATCTATCTATCTATCTATCTATCTATCTATCTATCTATCTATCTATCTATCTATCTATCTATCTATCATCTATCTATCTATCTATCTATCTATCTATCTATCTATCTATCTATCTATCTATCTATCTATCTCTATCTATCTATCTATCTATCTATCTATCTATCTATCTATCTATCTATCTATCTATCTATCTATTTGATCTGATCTGATCTGATCTGATCTGATCTGATCTGATCTGATCCGATCTTGTGTTACAACCCCCAGTTTAAATACACAAAAAGCTGAGCTGAGCGCCTCATTCTGATAAAGTGGGCAAATCTGGCATGATGAATATCTGCTATTATTTGTGACATGCTCCCCAAAGTCAAATCTGACCTTATAACAGGGAATATAAAGCTTCAGTGAAGCATTGCACACCTGCAAAATCAGCAATCCACTTAACAAGGAGGAGAAAGACAAGGCAATTTGATGCACATTTCAAAGAAGAAAGATGCACGTTTTAAAGCTATGCTTCCACTCAATTGAGGCATTAATCCTCAAAAATAGACTTTGCCAAATTACCTGAAACTATGTGAGATGCTGCAGTGATATGGTCAATCAACAGCACATGCCAGCATAAAAATCAATCTTTTTGTTCAAACCACAAACCTAAAGGAAATCAGAAAAAAGATCAACCAAGAAAGTACAAGAAAATAGCACTGGATAATTTCAAATGCCTGGATGGGGAAGATGTTTGCATGATAATACTGATGCACAGAACTGGTATCTAATGCTATCAACTGATGGTAACACAGCAACTACAATTTGGTTTGCTAAACCCCCAAGAAGAAGTAGGTGCTGAGCATAATCATTTGGCATCAGACAAGCTTGTAACTGATCTTATTCTGAGATACTTTTTCAGCTCTTCAAAATGTGTGGCAAACCAGAGAATGAATTCTAAACCACTTTACATCTGAAATGTCTCCAGTTTCACATTAGGATTACATTTTACTCTATATCTATGCACAGGTTCACACTACAGCCCTGTACGGCAACCCCAATGAGTAAACGATGAAGGAAAATATTTTGGGACCAGCAAAGCTAACTTTTCGTATTCCTGAATGTACCTGTTCGCAGTTCATACCAGAGCTGCTTCTAAAACCTATTTTAATATTTTAAGAAATATTTTAATATTTTAAAAAAACTCATAAGGTGACAGAATGGTGGAAGATGCAGGACAGATGAAAATAAAGACTTCTTCATATAGTGTTTGGTTGAATTAGCTACATGATACAATGCTGGTCACTAACCAGAACATGTTTAAAGGAGAGTGAGACCTAAACCTTCATTTTACCTGCTTTCTTAGGCTACTAGATTTTGCCTTTGCAACATATTCATGAATTTGGGGAGAGAGAAGACTACTCCCACTGCTGTATCCCCATATAAGGGCATAAACTTGAAGACCTTCACAATGTTAGCCAGTTTGGTCTAGTGGTTAAGGCACCAGGCTAGAAAGCAGGACACCGTAAAGTCCTGAAGTATATAAACAATGTTATATCTATGTATATTACCAACACCTACTTGACATAAATAAATAAACAAACAAACAAACAAACAAACAAACAAACAAACAAACAAACAAATAAATAAATAAAGTCTGTCCTGAAAGGGAGCTGGTTGACTTTTGGCCAGTCCCTCTCTCTGTCAGCCCAACCCACTTCACAGGATTGTTGTTGAGGGGAAAATAGGAGGAAGAAGATCTATTAGATATGTTCCCCACCTTGCATTATTTGTAAGAATAATAGACAGACAGACAGACAGGCAGACAGACAGAGATATAGATAGACAGAGATATAGATAGATTACATAGATTACATAGGATAGATAGATAGATAGATAGATAGATAGATAGATAGATAGATAGATAGATAGATAGATGATAGATAGATAGATAGATAGATAGATAGATAGATAGATAGATAGATAGATAGATAGATAGATAGATAGATAGATAGATAGATAGCAATAGCACTTAGCACTTCATAGTGCTTTACAGCCCTCTCTAAGCAATTTACAGAGTCAGCATATTGCCCCCAACAATCTGGTTCCTAATTTTACCGACCTTGGAAGGATGGAAGGCTGAGTCAGTCTTGAACTGGTCAGGATCAAACTACTGGCAATCGGCAGAATTAGCCTGAAATACTAACCACTGCTCCACCAGGGCTGAGATAGATAGATAGATAGATAGATAGATAGATAGATAGATGGATGGATGGATGGATGGATGGATGGATGGATGGATGGATGGATGGATGGATGGATGGATGGATGGATGGATTCTGTGACCATGAAACAAGAAGCAGCTGTTCTACAAATTAGAGCCATGTGGGATATGGCCTCTTATTCCATGTGTTTGTAGTGTCATAGATACAGGATCATGAACACTAGGTGTAGACAAAGTTGGACAAGATTTTTATATCCTTGGTGAGCATAGATGATGCAAGTGAAACAAACGTGTTTCAGGATCCATGAATCCTCAGTTGTCATGTTTTAATTGCAACGATTATTCTGAAGACACTCAGAGTATGAACCGGTCTAGATATGGAGGATCTGGCCTTTTCTTTCACTTACTGTAACTGGAAAGGTTTACCATTCCATCTTAGGTCCCATTTACACATGCCTCATGTAATTGCCTGGCACCTGATCCACCTGAATTGCGTAATTGGTCATGCCCATGAAGCGATTATGACAATAATGAAGATCTGCTAAAATGCTCATTGTAAACCTAAACATTTTCTATAATTATCTTTTTTTAAAATATGTTAACATCTCCCCTTCTGTTTCATAAAACAATTTAATCAAAATTTTCTGTCTTTCTTACTTCATACATTAGCATATTAATGCCCTACTACACACACATAGACATTTATGAGAAAAAGAGAGAGAGAATGATTAGACAAAGCTGAACCAGAACAGCAATTGACTGGGCTTAAATCCTAGCCTCACCTTCTCATTTGGCATAAATCACTTAGCAGATGGGAAGATAATCCAGGTTCATCACACATTCTGTTTTGGGGGATCATCCCATGTTGCTTGAAACATTATCTTTGCAACAGAATGAATTGTAGTCTATTCCACTGGTTAAGAGAGATAAAGCCAGGAAGCTAAATGTTATGATGACGGTTATTGCAAGAATTGATCTCATGCCCATATCAAACACTGATCAGTGCCAATGAATGCCACAGAATGATGAGGGAGGCATAGAAGTAATTCATTTGGAGAACTGCATTGCCAGGCAGTGATTGACAACAATGCTTTTTATTTTTTTCCTACTTATTTGGGCTTATTACCGGATTTGGCTGGGGCTGTTTTCAGGAATTTTAAACTCTTTAGCAAAATAGCTTCAGTGAATCCTAATTCTCCATTGATGTATCACTACCTCTTCCAAATACTACATCATCTAAAAAGAGGACAAATATGTACCTTCAGTCTAGATGTGTACATCTGGATCCAGAGCTGGCATATACTGGATTTAATGGGATTTATTCTAGTCAAGAGGTATTGACATTGCTCTAAATATGAGTAGTCTGGATCCAACCTTAATTTAAATAGAAGCATAATAGATTTCTCCATAATGAGAAGATGATAAGTAGACATTTAGCATGAATGCTACATTTTCTGCAGCCAGCCTGAGCCTAAAAATTAATGGTCCCTCTATTTTTGTGTGAAAGATTTGGTTTGAATAGATCTTCAGATAGAAAAGCCTTCCCAGGGGTGAAATCTGACAGGTTCTGGAGAACCGGTAGCGAAAATTTTGAGTAGTTTGGAGATACCACCTCTGCCTGGCCCCAGAATGGGGTGGGAATGGAGATTTTGCAATATCCTTCCCCTGCCACACCCACCAAGCCACACCCACCAAGCTATGCCCACAGAACCAGTAGTAAAAAAAATTGGATTTCACCACTGCTTCAGACAGTGGTCCATTTGAAAGAGAAAACAGTCTATGGCAGTTTTTCTCAACTTTGGCAGCTTGAAGATGTGTGGACTTCAGCTCCCAGAATATATTAAAGTTTGTTGCAAAATCAAAACCAGAAGCGCACACAGATAACTGATTCAGCTGGATTCAATAACTTCTTTATAAACATTATATATATATATATATATATATATATATATATATATATATATATATATATATATATATATATATATATATATATATATATATATATATATTTACAATACCATTAGCAGAGTTCTTCTTCAATCAGTTACAGGTAAACACAAGCAGGAGAGCTAGTTTCATTTCAGCAGAGTTCAGAGTGGAAGAGTACAGAGTGGAGACTGTAGCCACACCCAGCCTTAAGCTTAAATTCCAGTTTTGATTCTCTGCACAGACTCAGAAGTGGTTAGCTTCTATTGGCTGATTCATTTGCTATGCCTATTCATTGGCTAACCTTGTTACCATTGGCTCTCCCAGTTCATGAATATCTTAACAGAATATGCTTGGACTTTAATTCTGGAAGTGAAGTCCATACATCTTCAAGTTGGCAAGGTTGAGAAACACTGGTCTATGGCAGTGGTGAAATCTACTTTCCTTCCCTACCAGTTCGAAAGTGCTTGCTCTGCTCGCATGCGGGCTTTTTCGTCTACACTTTAGTCGTGCGTGTGCTTTGTTACCCTCTGCGCATGCGCAGAACACTTTGAGCATGGGCAGAGCATTAAAAAATGAAAATGGTGATGTCTTGGCGGGTGGATGGAGCCTCATTCTGCCGTCGCTACCGGTTCTTTGAACCACCACCAGCCGTTGCTACCGGAACGCTCATACCGGGCCGAACTGGTAGCATTTCACCCCTGGTCTGGGAAAGAGAGGCACAAAGACTTATTAATACTTCCTCTGATCTGGGGAGAAGACCTGGAACAGGGACACCAGTTATGTGATTTATCATAGCAATAATAATCAATTAAAAATGACCTGTGGACATGTAAAAAGCAAAAACCTGATAATATGCCTTTAAATTTATTACACCAGCAGCATAAAAAAAAGACAAGCTAACCATTTATGAATACTTGTTGAAATCCACTGGTATTTTTTCTGAACCAACCAGACCTTTATCATATAATTTTAAAACTTTGCATTGCTTAGAACCTGCAATAATTGATTTTGTAATGCTATATAACATATTTCAGGGACGCGGTGGCTCAGTGGCTAAGATGCTGAGCTTGTCGATCAGAAAGGTCGACAGTTCAGTGGTTCGAATCCCTAGCACCATGTAATGGGGTGAGTTCCCGTTACTTGTCCCAGCTTCTACCAACCTAGCAGTTCAAAAGCACGTAAAAATTCAAGTAGAAAAATAAGGACTACTTTGGTGGGAAGGTAAGACCGTTCCGTGCACCTTCGACGTTTAGTCATGCCGGCCACATGACCACGGAGACGTCTTAGGACAGCGCTGGCTCTTTGGCTTTGAAACGGAGATGAGCACCACCCCCTAGAGCCGGAAACGACTAGGACGCATGTGCGGGGAAGCCTTTATCTTTACCTTATAACATATTTCATTTTTTATTCCAGACTTGTTGGATATTAATGTCCTTTTGTTTTTTTTGTTTTTAAAATTGGACAGCATTTTACATGAAACCGCTGGGGGAGATCATCCGTAGACACGGGGTGAGTTTTCATCAGTACGCTGACGACACCCAGCTGTACATCACCACCCCGTCTCAATTCAGTGAGGCAGCTGATGTAATGTGCTGGTGCCTGGACGATGTTAGGACCTGGATGGGGAGGAACAGACTCAGATTCAACCCCGACAAGACTGAGTGGCTTTGGATATTGCCTCCTAAGGACCATGACAACTGTCCCTCCTTGGTTCTCGAGGGAGGGAAATTAATTTGGGGGTCCTCCTAGATCCACAGCTAAAATTAGACCAACATCTTACTGCTGTGGCTAGGGGGGCTTTTGCACAGGTTCGCCTGGTGCACCAATTGCGGCCATACTTGGAGAAGGAGGCTCTACTCACGGTCACTCATGCCCTTGTCACCTCCCAATTGGACTACTGTAATGCGCTCTACATGGGGCTACCCTTGAAGAGTATTCGGAGACTTCAGTTGGTGCAAAATGCGGCTGTGCGTGCTGTGGTGGGTGTGCCAAGGTACACCCACGTTACACCTATACTCCGCCAGCTGCATTGGTTGTCCATTGGTCTCCGGGTACAATTCAAGGTGTTGATCATCATCTTTAAAGCCCTTCATGGCTTAGGATCAGGTTACCTTCGGGACCGCATTCTTCCTCATACTTCCCTTCGACCGGTTAGGGCCCACAGAGTGGGTCTCCTCCAGGTCCCGTCAGCCAAACAATGTCGGCTGGCGGGCCCTAGGGGGAGGGCCTTCTCTGTGGGGGGGGGGCGTGCTCTGGAACCAACTTCCCCCAGAGACCCGAACCATCCCCACCCTGCTGGCCTTCCGAAAAGCCGTTAAGACATGGCTCTTCCTGCAGGCAGGGGGTTGAAACTAGTTCCAACTGAGCTCTCCCCCAGTATGTTTGATGGTGAATATTTTTAACTGTTTAATGTTTGTAACTTTTTAACTTGGTTTTAATTGCTATTTATTATCTGGTGTTCTTATACATTGCTGTATGCCGCCCTGAGTCCCTCGGGAGTAGGGCGGCATAGAAGAACCAATAAATAAATAAATAAATAAATTTACCCTCTATAAGTTTCTTCTTCTGTACATGCAAAGCTTCTGCTAAGGCATTAGGACTAAACAAGAAATTTAACAAATGCTTTAATTGTATATATGGCCTTCAGTTTTTCCAGTAATTGAGCAGGAAATCCAGATAATGTTTGAACTGAACTGTGATTGTCATAATATTGATCCAACCATGTACCTTCCAGCACTTATGGATTTCCTAGGGTAAGGCAGCTTTAAATTTGTTAATATAACTCATGACTAAATATCGCCTAGGATCAAATATATACTGCAACTTTCTAATGCCCTCCAGATGTGTTGGACTCCAATTGCTACATTTCAAATCTTTTGCTGCCTGAAAATTGCTATAAAATTGAAATCCAGCACATCTAGAGGATTCAGGATGGATGAGAGCAGATTTACAGTAGCTTTTCTCCTTTTTAATAATATGCCCAAATTCTGGAAAATAGCATTTTTATTATTTTTTATTTTTACACTTTTATCATAATTCATAGAAGTAAGTGAATTTAGTTTGGGTATTGAGTTTTCATTGTACACATAATCCTTGTCTTACAGCCATTCTTTTAGTGATTGTTTGAAGTTACAACAGTATTGAAAAAAGTGACTTAAAATTTTCTATGGAGATTCTCTGTCATCCAGGTCATGGTTGTCCCAAAGGTGTTCTTTCAAAACGCAACTGGACTTTCTTTGTTTTTCCTTGAAGACATTTTCCATGAACTGAAGAAGCTTCTTGGATGAGAAGTGGAATGTCTTCAAGGAAAAACAAAGAAAGTCTAGTTCCCTTTTGAAAAAGCACCTTTGGGATGACTTAAAATTGATTATCACATTTATGACTGCCACAGCATCCCCATGGTCACATGATCAAAATTTAGATGCTTGGCAACCAGCATGTATTTACAATGGTTGCATTATACCTGGGTCATGTGATCTTCGTGTGCAACCTTTTCACCTGATTTCTGTCAAACAAATGTGGGAAGTCTATTGAGTTTCTTAATGACTGTATGATTCACTTAATCACTGTGACCAAAAAAAAAAAGATTATGAAATCAGGCATGACTCACTTAACAACCTAACTGTGGTCATAATTCAAGGATTACCCATATTTTTAAAATAGTTTGATGTACTTCATTACAAATGTGTAGCTTAGAACTTTGGATTAGATTCAGCTGATAGGAGAATCATGTTCAGTTGTCAGGACACATTGTGGCATATACTAAGCTTTGAGACCAATATTTCAGGACCAAGGACAGCAGCTTGTAATGTTCAGGAAACAAGTATGTATAGTGGGGGAAAATCATTGATATTGGTTACAAGGCCTTTGCTAATAAGATTTCTAATTCAAATCCACACACATTAACCTTTCACTAATGAGCACAGCACATGAGGGTCCCTCCATAGGAACATCTGACCATTACAATTATGAAGATATTGTGTGTTTGAGCATGAATTCCATATATCAAAGCAAATGGTTTGAAATGTAAAAAGTGTACCTTGAAACCACTTATTTCATAGCACTTTAGGAAGTATATTTTATTCATCCATAAATGGTTCTTCGGAGATATGGTATTATCACATCCAATCCAATTGCAAGCCCGGTACTAATTGGGTGACTCAAAAGATTTGAAAAATATTCAAATCAAAGTGTGAGTCTTCAGAAGCAGGCAAAATCCAAACTTCCACCAAATGCAGAAGGATCCAGTGTGATTACAAAATTGATACCTTTCTCCCCAAACTCTCTAGTGAAGGAAAACAGAGAGGTCATAATTTAGTAACTGACCAGTCTGACCATTACGCTCAAGGAATGATTTTAGCAATTTTATCAATAGTGCAAATGGAACCCTCTTGGAACTTCTCGGCCAAGTGGCTTCAAGGACTCTCAGAAAAAGTGCTAACAACCAGATGACTGCAAAGAATATAAATCCTTCCTATTCTCCACCATTCAGTCAGAACTGAAGAAGTTTCTTGAATGAGAAGCAAAACATCTTCAAGGAAAAACAAAGTCCAGGTGCCTTTTGAAAAAGCACCTGTGGGACAACCATGAGCTGGAAGACTGAGAATCTTCATACACTTATAGTCAGTACAAAGTTCTGTTAAACAATGGAATAGCTTGCCTTCAGAAGTTGTGGGTGTTCCATCACACACAAGCAACACAGTTACAAGATAATTTGAAATATTTTCAGTCTAATACTGTAAGCTAAGTCTTAAATGCTGAAAATGCAGGATAAAAATACATAAACATAGAAACAGCATTGCAACCCCATTTCAAATTTATAAAATCAATTCTGCTCATTAGAACGTATATTTAAAAAGACATAAGAACTCTGACAAGAAACTCCTGCTCTGTATTAACATTTTTAAAACTCCTTCCCTGGCCTAAACCTGACAAGAACAAGGAGAGATTCAACCTAAAAATAAGGAGGAATTTTCTGACAGTGAGAACAATCAACCAATGGAACAGCTTGCCTTCAGAACAGGGGTGGGTTCCTCCCAATTGGGACCAGATTGCCCGAACCGGTAGCGACCTGCTAGTAACATCACTGTTGGTGCCATTCCATGCGCGCCACCATCTTTTTTGGGGGGGGGATTTTGTGCGAATTTTTCCCCTTCTGCGGCTTGAAAAAGGGCCCTCCCACCCACCCACGAGAGAATTCTGACCTTTATTTCTTTGCCCGAAGCACAGCTGATGAGCTCCTCAGCTGTGTTTTGGGCTCATTCCTGCTTCTGAGCATGTGCAGAAGCCAAATCGTACAAGGAGACACACACGCAAGCGGAGCAATGCGAACCATCGCAATGCGAACCTATGGCGAAGGTAAGTGGAACCCACCCCTGCTTCAGAAGTTGTGGGAGCCTTATCACTGGAGGCTTTCATGAAGAGACTGGACTGCCATTTGTTAGAAATGGTGTAGGCAGGGTCTCCTGCTTGGGTGGGGGAGTTGGACTAGATGACCTACAAGGGTCCCTTCCAACTCTGTTAATCTGTATGATCTGTAAGTTTATATTGTTTCTGTGCTGGCTGCATTCCTACGGTTTTGTTATTGCAACTAAGTATTCACCTGTTAAATGGTTCTTGGCTGTCTGCCAGGGCGGAGCTATTAGCTGAAGGGAGAGAGAAGGGGGGGGACTTTCTTGTACTTTAAGCTTGAGTTTTAAAGGGGCTAAAATTTTTCTGCTAAGGAAATGGCTATGTGGTTATTTCATCTTTTTCTTTGTCTTTCCTTTGGTTAATTACAAACAAGTAGGAATATCTGGGGTGTGTGTGAGCTACTGGAATCGTTAGGTAGGCAGGCAGGCAGGCAGCCTTGACTATTCAGCCAGTTTGCAGAACTCCACAAAGAGTTAACAAACGGTTCTTGTGAACCCGTGTGAACTGGTTGAATCACACCACTGCTGTTAAGTAAAGATCAGCTTATATCTCATTGGCTTTCTATTCACAACAATGTCTTAATAGTTACCTTGTCAAATTGGATTTTTTAGTGTTCATAATGCAGATTCAAATCCATAACTTAATTTGCTGGCTGTCAGACACTCCTAACAACACTGAACATTAATGCCTCTTTCTTATTTTAAAATAAAATAAAAGTAAAGATGTGATTGATCTTTTTTCCAATGACAATCTCTGCTTTCAACTTCCTAATCAATAAAATGTGAATGGCACATTAGCGTCCGAATCAGATTTTTAACAGCAGACACACACACACACACACACACACACACACACACACACACACACACACACACATTCAAACTTACAAAAACTGATAAAGAAATAAAGGGAGACTAGTATAGATCTATTTCAAGCTATTTAGCTCTCATCAGCTAGCCATACCCTTCTAGGATTCGAACTTGGGCTGCTTGCCTTGTTTAGGCAGTGCTTTTACCCTCTAAGCCACAAGTTCTCCTCCCTTATCAGCTGAGCCAGGGGAAAGATTAAATGTTTTTTCTGTCAAGTCACCTGGTATACCCAAATATGGGAGGGAGCATACTGCTTCCTTTTGCCTTTCAGCCCCACTCCAGGGGCCATCCAGGCTACAAACCATATTTTCAAACTTACAAAAAACTGATAAAGAAATAAAGGAGACTAGTATAGATCTATTTCAAGCTATTTAGCTCTCATCAGCTATATACCAAAACTGGTCAGCATGCAGGACTGGAATAACTGGAATAATAAAAGAAGTCATCATCCTGTAGATAGAACTATATGGATGATCCTTTATTTGGTAATAATTTGCAAAAGACTTTCTATCATCATTTATACAGTATGTGCCTTCCATTAGCATTTAACTGGATTTAGAAACAGAAAAGGAATGTAAAAGTAAGAAAAGGTTTTACACTTAGGCAAGAAAAACCAAATGTACAGGTACAGATTAGGTGAAACTCAGCTCAATAGCAGTAACTGTGAGATGGATCTTAGAGCCCTACTGGACAATCATTTAAATATGAACGAGTAGTGTGCAGCAGCAGCTAAAAAAGTCAACCCCATCCTAGCTTGCATTAACAGAAGGATAGAATCAAGGTCATGTGAAGTGTTAATACCACTTTATAATGCCTTGGTAAGACCACGCTGGGAATACTGCATCCAGTTTTGGTCACCATATTATAAAAAAAGATGTAGAGATTCTAGAAAGAGTGCCGAAGAGAGCAAAAGATGATTAGGGGATGAAGGCTAAAACATATGAAGAATGGTTGCAAGAATTGTCTAGTTTAGTGAAAAGATCATGATAGGGGAGACATGATAGCAGTGTTCCAATATTTGAGGAGCTGCCACAAAGAAGAGGAGGTCAACCTATTTTCCAAAGCATCAGAAGGCAAGACCAGAAACAGTGGATGGAACCTAATCAAGGAGAGAAGCAACCTAGAACTAAGGAGAACTTTCCTACCAGTGAAAACAATTAATCAGTGGAACGACTTGCCTTCAGAAGTTGTGGGTGCTCCATTACTGGAGGCTTTTAAGAACAGTCTGGACAGCCACTTGCATGGAATGGTATGGGGTCTCCTGCTTGAGCAGGGGATTGGACTAGAAGACCTCCAAGGTCCCTTCCAACTCTGTTATTATGTAAGATGAATACATACTTTAAGAATAAAAAAGAAATATTGTTTTCTGTTTTATTTTGAAGCGCACTTCCTGACTAATTGTGAGATACAGAATTGCTATGGCCAGAAAAAATTAATAATCATATGTAGCAGAATGCCCTTTTTTTGTTGCAAATATATGCTTTAAAGCTGAAATGTGATAAACACAGTATTTACATCTAAGCACAGCTTAATAGGCATATACTGGAGAGCTATTAAAGGCAGTTCTGGAGTATGCTTTCAAATAAATATGCTTAGGATAAAGTGCAAGCAAAGCCCCTACTTAAATTCTACCCACCCATAACTTTTAAGGCCCAGGTTTTCTGTATTTGGGGCGGGGGTTCACATAGGGGCTGGTTGATAGATTAATAACAGATCCTACCTCCCCTCCACTGCTCATCCTACACCCTCCCCCACCCTCTTTTTAGTTAGGCTTGAGTATTTGTATTTTTATAGTATTTCATTTGTATCGTGTATACCCGGGGTGTCAAATTCAAGGCCTGAGGGCTGGATCCGGCCTGCGGGATGCTTAAATCTGGCTACCCTGTAAACAGCAAAGGACTGGCCCACGGTGCCTCGTCCCAGCCCAGACCAACTGGGTGCTGATCTACAACCTGGTGGCGGCCATTTTCTTCTTCTTTTTTTTAAGAATAATATTTATTGAGTTTTCCTTTAAAAACATAACAATTAAATGCACACAACAACAAAAATAAACACAACAGAAAAAAACAAATACAAAACTGTAGAAAACACTACAGTAAGCAAATAATATACGCAGTCAACTACAAACATAACACCGACTAATACAAACCATAAAAGTGAAATCATGCTTCTTTAACAGCCTATTAGCTATTACTACTAATCTTTATACACTCGATTATATATTATATCTGTATTTATACATTATAAATATTTCTACAGCTAATTTACCCAATTCATGCTGGTGGCGACCATTTTCATTGACAGTGCTGCAGGAGGCCATTGCAGCTGAAAATGGAGTGCCTCCCGAGCTCTGTTTTCGCTGGCAGAGTGCTAGCAAAACAAACTTGCTTGCCCTCTGCTGCCTAGGGCTTTGGACAGCCTGCGCCACCATCCAGGGGTCCTCCGTGTGGCCTGAGAGGGACGGCGGGGCTCCTCTGGAGGACAAGGGTTTGGCGCTCTCCTTGGTCTCACCTTCCTCCCCTGGAGACAATCCCCCCAGGCCCACCAGGGCCACCACAGGCACCCCCGACATGAGTGACATAGAGCTGGCCACGCTCATGCCACCACATCCCCCCCAGCCACTCCCACTTGGCTCAAACACAACCCTGATGCAGCCCTCAATGAGATTGAGTTTGACACCCCTGGTGTATACAAATACACATTGTATTGTGTATATTGTGCTTCAGACAAGAAGGTGGTGCAGAGAGTGGTGAGGATGGCAGAGAAGATTATTGGCAGTTCACTTCTGTCTATCCAGGACATAGCATATAAGTGTTGCTTGACCAGGGTCCGCGGGATTGTCTGGAGCACTGCACATCCTCTTCACAACCTGTTTTCCTTATTACCTTCTGGGAGGAGGCTTTTTGGTATCCGAAGCAGAGCATGCAGATTCAGCCACAGTTTTGTTCTATACTGTATCAACCTTGTGAACTCTCAAGCTTCCTGTTTCTGCTATGTATTCAAGATGGACAGTGATTCATATTTATATGTACTTCAGGGGTGAGTTGCTCACTTACCGAGACCGGTGCGCTGATCCACGTTTCTTCATGCTTTGTGCGCGTGCACGCACGCTATGCATGTGCGCCCCCTTGCACGATTTTGCTTCTATGCATGCACGGAAGCAAAATCGCACCAAAATATCGTGAGGGGACGCGTGAGAGAGAGAGAGAGTTCGGTGTGATTTTGCTTCTACGCATGCACAGAGCAAAATCTCGCCAAAATCTCTCTTGCGCGTGCGTCCCCTCGTGAAATTTTGGCGCGATTTTGCTTCCGCGCATCTGCAGAAGCAAAATTGCCCCAAAATTCATAAAAAAAGATGATGATGCGTGCGACTGCCCGGTGGAGACTGTGCGCGGCAGTCGCGCACAAATTGGGTTATCGGCAGGTCCCTACCGGAGCTACGCACTGGACCGCACCGGTAGGAACCCACCCCTGATGTACTTATATGTTAAGGTGTAGGTATATACATACGTATGTATAGAAGAAGAAACGATAGACATCACAATCTCCGGAACTTTTTTTAAAAAATTATTATACTAACCTTTCGTTAGCCCCTACTAACATCATCAGAGTGTCTATCATTTTTTTCTTCTATAACTACACCTGGAACTCGCATTTTTAGGACAATTCTTAATACATATGTATATAGCATATCTATATGCGTGTTATGTGTTTGTACACTTTTGAGATCAGGCAACAGAATTTCATTTTTAATGTGTGCCAGAGTGCCCATGGGGGGAGGGAGGGAAATGACAATAAAGGTTATCTTAAGATCTTATAGGTTTTGTATAGTTTTATCTTTTTAACATTGTAAGCTGCCCAGAGTTAGCCCATGGTAAGATAGGCAACCAATAAATTTAATAAATAAATAAAAATAAATAAATAAATTTGTTTCTTCCATGGAACAGATATATTAAATATTTTTAAAAAAATACAACACTGAATGCTATGTCAAAACGTTTCCACATGTTTATATCTTTCGAGATTGAGATATAGCTGACTTTAAACTTGAGTTTAATGTCCTCTGTGCCAAATGCCCTAGGTTCAATATTTGCCATTTCCAGTTACAATAAACAAATCCTTAGACTTTTGCGTGATACAGAGCCACCATAGATCCCAATAAACTGCATTTATAAGTCAAGTGAAAGTAAAGCAATTTTTTCAATTCCTTTATTCTTTGGGGCAACTTCCTTGAAACTTCTCGGCATGCTAAGCTTCATGGAGCTCCTTGTTCTTTTCACACCTTTTCCTCCTCTGCTGTTGAAGGAGAGCAAGGTTCTGTATTTCTACCCCACATCAATCTCACATTTTGACAAGGAGAGGTGTAAAATAGCTTGAGTTTGATGCCACCCAAAATAAACCTTTGTGCTAGGAGCATCATATCTGCAAATAACTTTGTTTGGCTATACAGTATTTTATTTAATGCTCATTGCAGATAAATACTGGAATTTTGACACACTCCTAGATGCCATCTGTCACTTGATCTGTGAATAATTGACTAAAGGCCAGAGCCACTTTTGTTGTGTTCTGGGTCTGGGTGATGCTGAGTTCCCACATGTACCCCTTCTTCATGTGACAAGCATACAGGAGTGGTACAAAGGCTATTTTCAATATGTCAATTTTATAAAGACAATAAAGCTATGATCTTTGGGACCTGAGAAGATTAATTCCACCACCTGTCTTCTCACACCTTTCTTTTTCCTGCGGTTAATCTGTTCCGAATAAGTAGACTGTATGCGCAGCTCTGTTCATTCAACGTTATTCCAAAGGCCAAAAGGATCAACTTATTATCTTGAAAGGACAGCACATCTGGATGGGACACTGTTAAGGAGCAAAAATAATCAAGACAAACTGGCATGAAACAAAAATCAAATCAGTTCAATACAGGAAGGGACTAGGACCGTGATGGCGAACCTATGGCACGTGTGCCACAGGTGGCACGCGAAGCCATATCTGAGGCTTTGCCCTATGTCAGCTCATATGTGCACTGGCCAGCTGATTTTCGGCCTTCCAGGGGGTGGGGGAGGCCATTTTTGCCCTCCCCAGGCTTCAGGAAAACCTCCAGAGCCTATGGATGGCAAAAAACGGGCCCAATGGGCCTACCTGAAGTTCATTTCTGAACTTCTGGTAGGCCTGTTGGGCCATTTTTTGCCATCCACAGGCTTCAAGAAAGCCTCCTGAAGCCTGGGGAGGGCAAAAAATGGCCCAACAGGCCTACCGGAAATCCAGAGGCTTCAGTGAGGCCTGCTCGCATGTGCAGGGGGCAGCTTGGAGGGGTTGTGCACGCATGCGTGGGGGGAGGGCATTGCATTATGGGTGTGGGCAAGCGCATGCGCACTATCGTGTGTGCACGCACCCTTTTGGCACCCAAGCAAAAAAAGGTTCTCCATCACTGGACTAGGAGAAAAAACGTGTTATACAGTGCACTAACACAAAGCATTTAAACAAAACAGTTTTTGTTCATTCTCTCACATCATCAAGAAAACTGAACTTTCACTACTCTGTGCAATTGTCTAGAGAGGATGGGGAAGGAGTTAGTGACAAGTCAGGTGCTGCGTCCCCACGCTCAAATTCTACCTAGCAACTAGCAACTGTTTTTCTATTGGCTGCCCGCTGACAGCTCAGCCAGTGGGAAAGTTACAGCCCCACCATTGGCTGGCTGTTTTGGCAGCCACTATATAAATAGAGGCTTGACAGAAAGTTGCCTGTGCCGGTTACTGCTTTGTCCTGTTGACAGCTCTTCTAATAAAGGGGTTCCGTTCTAATCACTGTCTCGCCTCAGTTCCTGACCCTGTCGTTCTACCCAAGCTAGAACATCAGTGACTTGCATTATTGCAAGCAGAAATATTTTGTTCAGGTGTCAGCCACGTTGGATTAGGGTCATTTTATATTGATGTCATTTATTTTCCTTAGCATTATTCCCTAAGAACCCAAATATTCTTTGCAAGAGGTGGATTCTATGGTCAAGACCCAATTTCTGAATTTGGTGGTGGTAAAGGTTAATTCATATTTTTATCTGCATGGCAAGACCTGTCAAGTGGGATTTATACATCTAGAGAACCCAAAGGTGCTTTTTCCTTAGCGCTGAAGAAGCTTCTTGGATGAGAAGCGTAACGCCTTCAAAGAAAAACCAGAAAGTTCAGTTGCCTCTTGAAAAAGCACCTTTGGGACAACCATGACCTGGATGACTGAGAATCTCCATAGATATTTAGCTAGGCACTTTGGGATGTACATCTAGAGAACTTTGTTCAATAAGCTTTACCTATCTAGGGGTTCTCTGTTTTACAGCAGCTCCAATGAAAACCTGTGCATCCTATGTAAGAGTTCAGTAGATAAGTTGGATCATGATAGATGATAAAAAAAACTCTTTACTTTGACCAAACATCAGCAGGGTGCCTATTACGTCTAAAACCAAAAAAAGACTGTTCACATTGAACTTAGGAATCTCAAGGTGCAAGGAATAATTACCAAACCTTTTCTCCAATTTAACCTACCCATTTGAGGTTGAAGCATTATAAAACTTATTATTAATGTATTTATTTTGATTGGACCTGATATAGAGCAGGGTTTTTCAAACGCCATGGAGCTCTGTGAGAAATTGGTGGCATTCCATAAGAGACTAAAGGCCTAATCAGCAACAAGGCTTCGTTCTTCAAGTACGGACAATTTTCTATGATTAGAAAATGCCTCTTGACCAGGGTCCTTTTTTTTAATTAACACCGTGAAAAAAAACACCCATGAAACTCTGAATATAGAAGGCTAACTAATTACAGGTGATTCAAGGTAGCATAAAACAAGGTGACAAACACATAATCATTATTATTATCATCATCATCATCATCAACAACAACAACAACAACAACAACAACATCTGGTGTATTGGAAGACTTACATTTGCCTGCAAGCAAGAATCGGTAGAACCACAAAATAGACAAAATAATAGAAAATGAAGCAGCTAAAGTGCTCCCGGAATTTAGAATCCAAACAGATAAGCACTTGCCACATATAACACCCCTTATAATATGTGGATTAAAAGGGGCACATGAAGGAAAGGGGACCCCCAAAGTCACAGGAGTAGTAATTGGGGTGTCTAAAATATTGTGAGAAAGATGAAAGAAAGGGCAGGAGCCATTCTAAGAGACTTTTCAGGGCCCGCTTGTTGTTTTGAGTTTTGAAACTGTGCATCCATGATTTAAGATATCCAATATATCTACTAATAATATCCCCTATTATTTAATCTAGAAGAGGTCCTCTCCATACATTCCAGACCAGAAGTGGGTAATTATGGGCCCTTTATAACCTGTGGACTTCAACTCCCAGAATTCCTAGTCCGCATGGTTACAATAGCATGGCTGGCTTGGGAATTCTGGGAGTTGAAGTCCACAGGTTGTAAAGGGGCCATGTTGCCCACTCCTGTTCCAGATTGTCAATGGTGATCAACATGTCATGTTGTGTGCCACTTGTGACTTTTTCTGGATCAGGAATCCTTGTGCTCCGTCAATTACCCTAGCCAACTCTCATTTGGATTATTCCTACTTCAGGGAAATCAATGAGCAGCCTGGGGTGGATAGAGCCAGTCCAAAATCTCCCTGACTAGAATTCATAGTTCATTATACATTATATATATATTAAATATTATATTATATTATATTATATTATACATTCTACATTCTACAAAGAATCCGCTCCCATGAACTCCGCCAAGATCTAAAAAGACATCAAGACAATGGTGAGACTGACTTATATATAGACTACCGTGCAGACTGTATCAAAAGTAAATCCCACAACCCACATCCTAACATCCCCATCATCCAAAACTAGGCCCGCCCGCCCCAAACTACCTCACTACCTGCCACTACTACTGCCACTAATGACCTTAACTACCTCACTACTACTACTGACCTAACTACCACACTACCTGCCACTCCTACTGCTTGACAAAATAAATAAATAAAATAAAATATGGACTCAACAATTGTTGACACCTTGAAAGCGATAAGGGATGAAATACTCTAAGCATAAAGGGTGATGCGATTTGGGCAACAAAGAGACCCGGATTGCTGTCAACGAGTGAATGAACCTGCAGAAGATGTTATCGGGGAGTGCACCAGATACACCAGCAGGAAGCTAAGAACAGAATCCCAATGGGACACAGGAGAATTAACTTGGCACTTTGCTCGCTGCCTCCATGGGACAAAGTTCTGCTTTGCTCAAATATGCCATTGCTCAGCAAGGAAAAACTTAGCAAACTGTTCTAAATATGAGCCAACCAGTTGTTATGAAACAGCAAACCAACCGTGTTCCTCTTTTTATTTTTTTTAACAGAAAGAGGGAGAGAGAGAAAGTGCACACAAGGTCAGTACATGAAGCAATTAATATAAATTACATGAGAGGTTCAAACTATGCCATTATCCAGTCCTTTAAATATAGGCAGACTAAATACATACAAGCAGGACAGGTACTATGGTTCAGGAAGAGTTCAGCTCGCAATTCTGCACTACCTTGAACTTCAGAACCTCCCGGGCTGTTGGAAACAAATGTAATAGCAATCTCTCTCCATAGCCCATAATATCTACTTCTTAATTGCAATCCACCCACCTCCAACTCCTTCACCTTCATTCTGTGCAATCCTAACATTTCTTCTATGGAGACAAGCTAACCATCAGCAGAAAAGACAGAGGCAACGCCCCTAATTGCAAAGGAATGAAACAGCTTGAGCTTATGTCCGGTACAGGATGTTCTGCATACCTGTCAGACTAATTGATGAAGTTTTTTTTCTTTTGCTTCCCCCCCACCCCGCCCTCCCCAGGATCAAAGTTCTCTGTTTAATTACATTAAAATGTGCTCTTTTTCCTTTTTACGGATGTTGATTTGGCTGACATTTATCATTTATTGCAAGTGAGATCATTTTCCATTAAGGACAGCTGTGTTGGGTTTGAACAGCTTACTCAGTATTTTTTTCCCCGCACAAAAATAGTACTTCTTGTCTCTGCAGGAGGAGAAATTGGGGCCCACAGCAATGTGAAGCAACTATGGTGTGAACAGCCTATCTTAGAAGATGAATGACAGATGGATCTGCTGATGTCCTCAAGGGATGGTCTTGACTGTGCATATGGGCTGGTGGACAGACAGAGTTTGAGCTCCTGTTGCTCCTTGGAATTCCCATTCCCATTCAATCTTCCTTCCTTCCTTCCTTCCTTCCTTCCTTCCTTCCTTCCTCCCTCCCTCCCTCCCTCCCTCCCTCCCTCCCTTTTGGTTTGGCCTCTGTATTTCCTTATTTCTCAAAGTATATTGCAATCCAGAAGTCCTCTGAGCTATCAATAGGCCAGGTATAACTGCAGCTCTGTTCCACAAGGTGCCCACACTTTCTAAGCAAGGCAACAAGTTTGCCAAGAAGAAAACAAGTCTCTTTGCTGGTGGCTGAGGAAAGGAAGAGGAAATGAACAGGAAAAGGAGGAGGAAAAAAGAGCAAAAGAACAGGAAAAATGGCCAAGGGGTTATTGTATGGACTCTCAACTAAGGGGCTACATATACCCTCATGCTGGGAAGCTCCACGTTCAAAGCAAAATGAATCATATTTCAGTGGTGCAAGTTTTTGCCTCAAAAACGCTAAACTGGAATGAACATAGATGCTAAAAACCGTTGCAAGACAAATATCCATCCTTTATCATTCTCAACTCCTTCCATTCCCCCCAAAATGGGCTGAAAGGTTTTGGCCAGCTCCTCTTTTGATGTTGTCATAACATCAGGAAGGTTTGCAAGCAAAGAATTTTTAAAAAGAACACGGGAAGAAGTTGATAGCCACATCTCAAAGGATCTGATCCCAGGCCAATATCACCCATAAGGAGCAACTAAGATCTGACTTGAATTAAACATTCATTTGAGAGAATCAACTTGACTCTGAAACTTGCTGAGTCCAAATCAAAACTAACAGGTTCATAGTGGAATAGACTATATTTGATTAGATTAGATATAGTAGTCAGTCTACTTTTATTCTTAAAACCAGTGGTATAATTTCCTGTCACGTGATGTCAATACCCAGATTAAAAAAACAGAAGCAAACAACCTTCAGTCTACCATATCTGCTCTTACTTTGCTCATTTGTCATCTTTGCAATCCTAAACCATAAATCTCCAATTTCTCACCTTTTCCAATTCCTCATCTTTTCCAATTTCTCACTTTTTCTTCTTTAAATGAAGGCCACTAATCTTTTAACTCAGAGAGTTCAAGAGAGAAGTTTGGGGGAGTGGGTGAAGCATCAGGCTAGATACCAGGAGGCTGTTATTTCTAGACCCACAGTTGGGGGACCTTCGGCCAATTCCTCTGTCTCAGTCCTAGGAAGTAGGCAATGATGAACTATTTCTGAAATATTGGCAAGAAAACTGCTGGGACTAGTTCAGGCAGTTGCCAGGAGTCAAAAACTGACTCAACGGCACACATAAACACACACTAACTCTTAAAGACTGCAAATTCCTGAGCCCAGTACAGCACAGTATGAGTCAATATAAGACATTAATAGAAGCTGAAGGGTTCGTTTCAAATGCATTTTAGCAAGGATCTAAAATTCACTGAAAGAAGTGAATGGATCAGCATAAATTTTCCATAGCCCCTTCTGGTGCCTTCTCACTCGCTTCTACATGAAAAAAGAACGAGCAATCAGACCAACCCATTACACAAAAATGCATGTCTAGTTGCAATACTTTGTTTTATGGTATTAAAGGCCTAATAGAATAGAATAGAATAGAATAGAATAGAATAGAATAGAATAGAATAGAATAGAATAGCATAGCATAGCATAGCATAGCATAGAATAGAATAGAATAGAATAGAATAGAATAGAATAGAATAGAATAGAATAGAATAGAATAGAATTTTATTGGCCAAGTATGATTGGACACACAAGGAATTTGTCTTTGGTGCATATTTATTTTATTTTATTTTATTTATTTATTTGTCAACAAGTGCAAGGAAACAGGACATATGAAACAATGGCACAAATAAATGGATATAAAGAAGCAAAACACTTAGGGACCTCTTAAGAAATGTGTAAGGTCCACGGTAGACAGTTTAAGGTAAAAGGTATGGAGGGTTAGAGAAACTAAGAACAGGATCAGGTAAAGTGTTCCAGACATTTACTACTCTATTGCAGAAGTCGTATTTTCTGCAATCAAGATTAGAGCGGAATACATTTAGTTTGTATCTATTGATAGCCCTAGTGTTATTGCGGTTGAAATTAAAGTAGTCGTTAACAGGTAGGACATTAAGGTAGATGATCTTGTGTACTAAGCTTAGGTCAGAACGTTGACGGCGTAGTTCAAGGTTATCCAGGCCTAAAATTTCAAGTCTACTGGAATAAGGAGATGCTTATGCTCTCAGTGTACATAAAAGAAAAGATACGTTTGTCAAGAATCATAAGGTACAACACTTAATGATAGTCCGGTTACAAATAAGCAATCAAATCACATTAGGAACCAGTCAATATAAATCATAAGGATACAAGCAACAAAGTTACAGTCATTAGTGGGAGGAGATGGGTGATGGGAACGATGAGAAGATTAATAGTAGTGCAGACTTAGTAAATAGTTTGACAGTGTTGGGGGAATTATTTGTTTAGCAGAGTGATTGCGTTCGGGAATTTTGTTTGAAAGCAGAAATAATTGCTTTAAAAAAAACCTTTTGGGATTTCAGCAGTGGCTAATTAATTGTTCACCAAACCCTCAGATTTATTCATCAATGTTAGATTTTGCTCAGCATGGCAAGCATGGCTGGGAAGGCGTAGAAGCTCGCTAGCTTCAAGGAGACAATGTTCTGTCCTTGAATCTGAGTGATTCTGCTGATTTGCTTAAGAAGCGAAGCGCAATGTAGAGTCACTAAGAGTTATCTCTGACCTTTTTTTTGTAAAAAAAATAATAATAGTAGTAGTAGTAGTACCAAAGGATCGCAGTTGTTAGAGCCCAGTCATCTGTTCAGGAAATAATGATTGTGAAATTGCCGTGCCAATGTAATAATGACCCGGAGAAATCAAAGCTCATAAATAAGTAATCACATCGCCAGGTAAGACGCATATTGAATAGCAATCTGAGAATGTAAATAGGGAGGATTTAACAGATTCTGTTAGCGTTGGAAGGGACCTTAGAGGTCATCTAGTCCAACCCCCTGCCCAAGCAGGAGACCCTACATCTGCCTCTACCTAGGATCGAACTCACAACCTAGAGGCAGATGTTAGGGTCTCCTGCTTGGGCAGGGGGTTGGACAAGATGACCTGCAAGGTCCCTTCCAACTCTGTTAATCTGTTAATCTGTCTGTTAAACCTCCTGATTGTGAGGCAAGAGCTCCACCTCTAGACCACAGCAGCTATACCAATATAGATAGGCATGATTTAGATATGTGCTAAAATCTATCTTCTGCTCTCTTGAGACTTTATTTATTTATTTGTGAGATTTATATACCACCTCACAGTGCAAGCACTCTCTAAGCGGTTTACACCAGTAAGCAATGTATATTTATATTGCCCCCAACAATCTGGGTCCTCATTTTGCCTACCTTGGAAGGATGGAAGGCTGAGCCGGTGAGATTTGAACCGCTGACCTGGAGATCACAGTCAGCTAAAGTGGCCTGCAGTACCTGTCTCTAACCTCTGCGCCATCTTGGCTCTTTCTTTTTTACCTTGGTGATGAAGGTGTCTGCTTTTCGACCTCATTTTCAAGATACGGATAGTCCTCAATTTACAACAGCTCATTTAGTGACCGTTCAAAGTTACAACCTGAAAAAAGCCACTTATGACTGTTTCTCACAGTTACAACCTTTGCAGCATTTCCATGATCATGTGATCAAAATTCAGGTGGTTGGCATCTGGTTCATATTTATGATGGTTGCTACCCTGTTTCCCCCAAAATAAGACATCCCCTGATAATAAGCCCAATCAGGCTTTTGAGTGCATGGCAATATAGCCAAGCACTTATTTCAGGGTTCAAAAAAATATAAGACAGGGTCTTATTTTCGGGGAAACATAGTATGTCTCAAGGACATGGGATCCCCTTTTGTAACAAGCAAAGTCAATGGAGAAGCCAGATTGACTTAATAGCCAGGGATAGTAGATGTGATTCAGTGATTCACTTAACAACTGTGGCAAGGAAGGTTGTAAAATAAGATAAAACTCATTTTAACAAATATCTCACTTAACAACAAAAATGTTGGGATCAATGGTGGTCATAAGTCAAGGACTACAGGTAGATCAGAATTCCTTCTGTTGGTGTTGATGAGTTGCCTAGGAGTGCAGTGTTATTTTTTCACCCACATTTCCACATCCTTGTGATGCTTCTAAATATTCTGATCAACATCAGAGAGAATAATTTATTCAGCACCTCTTTCATATTCCCCTTGCTTATCTACTATGCCACCCCAATATCTTGCACATCGAATCTAAGCTCAATATGAAAGTGGTATGTCATTATCTTTTTTTTTTAAACCCGGCATCTCCTTCTAACCTACAGTCCTGGGATCTTTTAATAGTCATCCATCCAAATATTACAATAGAATAGAATAGAGCTGGAAGGGACCTTGGAGGTCTTCTAGTCCAGCCCCCTGCTCAAGCAGGAGAAACTATACCATTTCAGACAAGTGACTGCCCAGTCTCTTCTTAAAAATCCTCCAGCGATGAAGCCCCCACGATATCTCGAGGCAAGCTGTGCCACTGGCTAATTGTCCTCACTGTTAGGAAGTTTCTCCTTAATTCCAGGTTGCTTCTCTCATTTATTAGTTTCCATCCACTGTTTCTTGTCTTGCTTTCTGGTCCTTTGGAGAATAATTTGACCTCCTCTTCTTTGTGCCAGCCCCTCAAATATTGCAATAGTGCTATCATGTCACCCCTAATTCTTCATTTCTACAGACTAGCCAAACCCAAATCCTGCAACCGTTCTTCATATGTTTTAGTGTCCAGGCCTTTGATCATCGTAGTTGCTCTACTCTGAACTTTTTCCAAAGTCTCAATATTAATCAAGTCTGACCTAGCTTAGCATTTTTCAAAAACAGCATCCAATATTGGCTTCTGCAGCCTTCTGCTGGGTCCTCTCTGATTTAATTTAGTCAAGAAGCTTTTGACATATAGGCCCAAGATTTCCACATGTGTAGAAACCCTGATTTTTCAGAATTCAAGATTGCATGGAAAGTTTGGGTGTACAATTCCCGATGCAAAGGCTCCAGACTTCAATACTACTCATGTAGTTAATTGTACAATGCTTTACAATTTGGGGGGGGAGGGGCTAAAGAGTTTTAAAGCATATTGGTGGTTTCAGGTCATTCTTGAGTCTTTGACTCCCATGGACAAGTCTATATTGTTTTCTTGGCAAGATTTTTAGGAAGTGGCCTTCTAACTATTGCCTTCTTTCTACAGGTGAAAGAGTGAGAGTCATGGGCCCAAGGTCACGTAGATGGTTTTGTGCCTGAGGCAGTACTAGAACTCACAGTCTCCTGGTTTCCAGCTCATTGTCTTTACTATCTCAGTCTCTGTTTGTCTCTGTCTTCTCCATCTCCATATGGACATAGATGTGGTTTTATCAATGAACCAGGACTGATAAGATTGTTTGGACCTTTTACTTTTTTGGTATAAGTGTTTTTAATAGACCTGTGATAGTCAGGCAACAAATTGTAACAGGTAAACCTCTCTTGGAGACAACATGGCTGAGACCACGCCAAGAAAGCCCAAGATAAAAGACTTTTTCCAGATAACGGACACTGCAAGTAAGTTTCCTTTTCTCTTTTCTTCCACCCTCCAAACAAACCTAGCCCCTTACTGGAATGTAAACATAGACGTAGACAAAGATGAAGGTGAAGGCTAGACCTAGACCTAGATGAAGACGAAGATGAAGACCTAGACCTAGACTTAGACTTAGACGTAGACATAGACATAGACATAGATGTAGACGTAGTCGTAGACATAGACGTAGACGAAGATGTAGACCTAAACCTAGACCTGGACCTGGACCTGGACCTGGACATAGACATAGACATAGACATAGACATAGACATAGACATAGACATAGACATAGATGTAGACATACACCTACACATACACATATATGCTTGCGTGTAATCATATATCACATTTCTACAACAAAGGCTTCTGTTGAGCATTGATTTTTTTTATTTACTCCATAGTCCTATATTTTGGATACACCTCCCCCCCCCCATGGAATGCTGCTTTTTTAACCTATATAACAAGAATCATTTCTCACTTTGGCATCAGCTGGTAGATGCTTAGAATTTCCTGAAATATGAGCAACAAAGGTCTCATTGATAGAATGGAATGATATACCTTTATCCAATAATTCCATTGGTAACCACACTAAATGAGCCAGCAGGGGTAAAACTCGAATGCCTCACTAAAGATCTTTTAAAATACCAGTTTCAGAATGGGCATGAATTTTCTTTTCAACTGGGGTATACTGAGATGTATACATCCTGACATTTTTATTGTCACATAATATTTCATTGCTAAAGTAGTAGACTTTTTGACTAGCAAAATGCTGAGTGGCTGATCACAAGGTGTAAAAATAATATAAAGTTTGATCTAACGGGTTGCAGTTAGATGGTACGTCCCAGTATTTAGTACAATGATGAAACAGTGAACCTGGCTGGAAAGAGAACATAAGTTGATCCGATAAGTTGACATACATTTATTATAGCTTAGTTGTGAAGTGCTGTATAAAAATGCTTGCAAATAACTAAGGTAATACCGTATGTTCCGGCATATAAGATGACTTTTTACCCCTTGAAAATCATCTCAAAAGTCGGGGGTCGTCTTATACGCTGGGTACTGAAACTTCCGAGCAGGGGGGAGCTCAAAAACGGCTGCAGCCGCATCCCCGCCGTTCTCCAGCTAAGCGGCCGAAGGAGCCCCGGAGCACCGACGCCACCCTGCGTCTTTGGTCTCCTGCTGGGAAGGCTGCGGCCGCCACCGCCAGCTGCAGCCTTCCCAGCAGGTGGGCGCGCGCGGGAGGGACCGCAGAGCAGAGGCGCCCAGTGGCTTAAGGCAAGAGGCGGGTGGGAGACGCGGGCAGGAGTCTGCTGCTGACGCCGCCAATTCTGGCATCCCCGCACCTCTCGACCCACTCGCTGGGCACCTCTGTTCCGCAGTCCCTCCCACACGCGCCCACGGAAGAAATATCGGAGCGGCGATAGCAGCAGCGGTGGCAGTAGCGCATGCTCTCCTTCCCTGCTGGCGCTGTGGTCGGGGACTCAGTCGGGCGGGAAATGGCGACAGAGGCTCCTTCTTCCTTCGAGGGGAGGGGAGGGGAGCAACCCACCCACCTATCTCGCTTCCACTTGGTGTCTTGGAAGAGGGCTGGGCGAGGGAGAAAGGAGCCACGGTGGGGATTGGTTTGCAGGGACAAAGAAAGAAAGAGAAAGAAAGAAAGAAAGAAAGAAAGAAAGAAAGAAAGAAAGAAAGAAAGAAAGAAAGAAAGAAAGAAAGAAAGAAAGAGAAAGGAAGGAAGGAAGGAAGGAAGGAAGGAAGGAAGACAGACAGACAGAAAGAAAGAAAGAAAGAAAGAAAGAAAGAAAGAAAGAAAGAAAGAAAGAAAGAAAGAAAGAAAGAAAGAAAGAAAGAAAGAAAGAAAGAAAGAAAGAAAGAAAGAAAGAAAGAAAGAAAGAAAGAAAGAAAGAAGTTAGGAAGTTAGGAAGGAAGGAAGGAAAACAGAAAGAAAGAAAAAAAGAAAGAAAGAAAGAAAGGAAGGAAGGAAGGAAGGAAGGAAGGAAGGAAGGAAGGAAGGAAGAAAGAAAGAAAGAAAGAAAGAAAGAAAGAAAGAAAGAAAGAAAGAAAGAAAGAAAGAAAGAAAGAAAGAAAGAAGTTAGGAAGGAAGGAAGGAAGACAGAAAGAAAAAGAAAGATGGTAAGAGGGGTAGTCTTATACGGCGAGTATATCCCAAACTCTTTATTTGAACTGGAAAAGTTGGAGGTCGTCTTATACACCCAGTCGCCTTATACGCCGGAACATATGGTATGCATTTGTGTGTGTCTCTGCAAAAATCAGTGCTATCTGGAGATACTTCATGACAGCATTGTCAAACAGCTAATATCACAGCTAATATTGGACTCTAAAATGCCATTAATGCCACATTTTGTCAGACACCAATATGTCTTTGAGATGGGATGGGGAAACTGTGATCTTCTAGAACAGATACTCCTAAGCTTCACTTCCAGTTCCAGTAGGTTGATGAACAAAGATCCAGGAGATCTAATATAAGATCACCAAGAGGGTTTACTGGCTCTATTCCTCTGCTAACTATTTTGATAAACTGTAGTGAAACAGCAGGAGTTTCTAACCATCATTTATCACCAACTTCACCAGTTAGCTTGCTGTTACCTACCATGAATAGTGCTGCAGAGAATATTGTTTTGAGAGTGGTGTTCCTCTTTTCACAAGGTCTTGAAACCTCTTCTTGCTTGCCTGTGTGACCCCTCTGCCACCCCCACCCCCCCATGGATACAGCATTTGGAGTCAGAGAGAGGAAGGCCTTTCTCATCAGGATGTTAAAAAAATTCATTAAAAATCATTTCCTGTTTTCCTGCCATTGGAGGAATGGTCAAGAGGGAAATCTTAAAATCCCGAATGATGGAAAAGAAAGCTAGTGCTTCAAATCTCATATGTTGATAGACACGCTGTGTAAAGCCCTATTTAGATCTTTGTAGGTCCTTGGAATGCATATTTATGTTGTTGCAATAAGAATCCAGATGTTTAGGATGTTTAGGATTATGAAGATGTTTCCTAAATCTGTTCCCCAATAACTATACACGTAAGAAAATATTAATAATATCTTACATTCAATTCAATTCAATTCAATTCAATTCAATTCAACCTTTATTGTCAATGCACAACATGTGTACAATGAGATTGGCTGAGCTCCCTTCATGCACCCCCCCAACATAAATACATATCAATAACTCACAGTGAAAGAAAGGAAATCCCTAACCCAATAAATCATACTAACAACACACAATGAAGTGGTGTAGGGTTTCCTGCCTAAGCAGGAACTAGAAGACCTAGAAGACCTCCAAGGTCCCTTCCAACTCTGTTATTCTATTCTATTCTGTTCTATTCTATTCTATTCTATTCTATTCTATTCTATTCTATTCTATTCTATTCTATTCTATTCTATTCTATTCTATTCTATCCTCTATACATATATATGCATAACATTACATTATAATATATTGCACCAATATAAACATGTTGCGCAGGCCCTGCAAGTCTTATCATACTACATACTTATGATGTTATGTTGCATTCAGGAATCTGACAGCCTACGGATAAAAGCTGTTCTTCAGCCTGTTCGTACAACTGGCTATGCTTCTATATCTCCTGCCTGATGGTAGGAGAGTAAAGAAGGGCTGACCAGGGTGTGAGTCGTCCCTGAGGATTTTCCTCACTTTTCTAAGGCAGCAAGTCCTAGGCATTTCATCTAGTGATGTCAGGGGACAGCCCACGATGTTTTGGGCTGTGCTCATCACCCTCTGTAATGTCTTTCCATCCACAGTTGTCAAGCCAGCATACCATATCGTAATGCAATAAGTGAGGACGCTTTCTATTGTGGACCGATAAAAGGAGGTCGTCAGTTGTTGTTCCACCTTGTTCTTCCGCAAGACCCTAAGGAAGTGGAGTCTCTGTTGGGCCTTCCTGGCCACCTGGGTTGTGTTGTTTCTCCAGGTGAGATCTTCGCTAAGATGGGCTCCCAGGAATTTGAAGGAGGGGATTCTCTCCTCACAGCCCCCCTCGATGTAAAGTGGAGTAGGTTCCTCTCTCTTCTTCCGGACGTCTAGCACCATCTCCTTTGTCTTGCTGAGGTTCAGGTGCAGGTTGTTTTTTAAACACCCTGTGGATAGTTTTTGAACCTCCAACCTGTTAATGTGAGAATAAATCTCACAGAGGCGATGTTGATCTTTCTCTCGGAATTCAGACATTTAGAAATAAAGCCGAAGTTAAAAGTCTAATAGAAAATATTTATTTCGGTACAAAAACAATAAATCCTGATTAATTAATTAATTATATTTCTGCTAATAAAATGCGGCCTTCTCGGTCAAGTGCTAGAGCCAGAAGAAGAATGGAGAATCAGGAATGCACACATGCGCATAAGATCACATCACTTGTCCTGCTTGTAATGGAATGTACCATAATATTAGAATAGGGATGCATCATCCTGCATATACATACAACTGACAATATTCACTACGTGACACCCCCTGTATGCTGCTTCGTCTTCATTTCATTGAGAGAGATATGAACTTTGATTTTGTTGCTGTTCATATTTCTCTCTCTTTCTTTGTAACTGACAGTCAGTTCATAGGGCCTCTGCTCTGTTTCTATAGTCCAGTGATGGCGAACCTATGGCACGGGTGCCACAGGTGGCACGCGGAGCCATACCTGCCGGCACGCGAGCCGTTGCCCTAGCTCAGCTCCGGCACGCATGTGTGTGCCCACCAGTTGATTTTTGACTCATGTGGAGGCTCTGGAAGGGCGATTTTGGCCTCTGGAGGGCCTCCGGGGTGGCAAGGGGGAGTATTTTCGCCCTCTCCAAGCTCCAAGAAAGCCTCTGGAGCCTGGGGAGGGCAAAAAACAGGCCTACCGGGCCCACTGGAAGTCGGGAAATGGGGGAGTAGGGGGGTCATGCATGCATGCGCAGGGGGATGGGGCGAGTGGGGGCTTTAAATTATGGGTGTGGGCACGCACGCACGCGTGATAGCACGCACACGCACTATTTCGGCACCCGAGGGAAAAAAGGTTCGCCATCACTGCTATAGTCCCTGTGGATAATAAAGCCATGGTGATGCATGGTCCTTTGCTCACAGAAGTCTCTTCTAAATTAAAGTTTAGAAGGTAGGGAACTTTATTTCTAGGTGAGGCCGGGGAGCTGCCGTTCAGGGCAGAGTTCCAGAAGAAAGCAGCGTTGCTGCCCAACAAGAAGCTTGGGAGTCGTGAAAGGAACTACAGCAATTGGAAGAATTGTTGCATCAGCACATCAACAACAAAACGACTGCAGCTCCATCGCTTCATGGAACTCTTGCAGATTTTGGTAAAATCCACTTGTCACTGTGTGCTAAACTGGGACTTGCTTCATCCAACAATAGAAAATTAAATAAAACCATATTGCATCAGGAAACAGCCCACTAGAAATATTGGAGCTCTATTTTATTGATCTATGTTATATGAACAGAATATTGACACTATGCAATATTTTTCCTTCCCTCCCTCTTATAACACAGATCGTCAAAGTGTGGCAATCTTGAATTTCTTTCTCATGCTTTTCTGTTTTCCTGGGCTAAACACATAGCAATAGCAATAGCACTTTTCTTATATACCGCTTCATAGTGCTTTACAGCCCTCTCTAAGCGGTTTACAGAGTTCAGCATATTGCCCCCAACAATCTAGGACCTCATTTTACCCACCTCAGAAGGATGGAAGGCTGAGTCAACCTTGAGCCTAGTGAGATTTGAACAGCTGAACTGTTGAACTAGCAGTCAGCCTGCAATGGCTGCATTTAACCACTGCACCACTTCAGCTCTTCATGCTTCACCAATGGACACTACATATTTTCTCTGAGATCATCTCTATAACCCTCTGTATCAATATATCTATTGTCTGTCTGTCTGTCTGTCTGTCTATTCATCCATCCATCCATCCATCCATCCATCCATCCATCCATCCATCCATCCATCCATCCATCCATCCATCCATCCATCCATCTATCTATCTATCTATCTATCTATCTATCTATCTATCTATCTATCTATCATCTGTCTGCCTGTCTGTCTCTGTCTCTATCTATCTCATCTATTCCTCCCTCCCTCCCTCCCTTTCTTCTTTTATTGGCCATCCATCTCCACCACAGGGTAAGGATATTAAAGAGAGAAGAATGTCATATTAAGAAGTTGAGACCTTGTTCTAATCATTAAAAAAAAGGTTTCTTGAGTGGCTTATATGCCAAATTTCATTCAGAAGCTCAAGCTCAATAATACTCCCTACTCTTATGTTTCCCAAAACAATAATTCCATTAGGTTCATCAACTTTGAACTGAGCCTGCCAACAGCCATTTTTTTTTGTTCCTAATATATAAATAAGACTGGCCCAAAGCCACTTGGAAAATTTGAACCTAACTCTCTTTATTTCTTATCCAACACCTTAATTCTTATACTATGTTTGAGTCAGAGGTGGGTTCCTCCTGGTTCGGACCGGTTCTATAGAACCGGTAGTAACTTGGTGGCCTGGGTTGCTGGAACCGGCAGTGACCCAGGCCTGCCACGCCCCTGAGCCTGTTCTCTCAGCAGCGCCATAGGCGCCGCCATCTTGTTTTTTGCTTCTGCTTCTGCGCATAAGCTTTTTTTTTTAGTACTGTGCATGCGCAGAGGGTCATTTTAGGGAAGTGACACGCACGCACAAAACATGCACTTCCATCGCAATATGAACTGGTGGGGAAGGTAAGTAGAACACCCCCCCTGGTTTGACTAGGCGGGATCTTGCTAATCGTAAAATTCCTCCATTTGCCTATTATGGTGATTTCAGCATAGCCTCTTTTATTCTTATTTTATTGCCCAGAGCAGTGCTCCAAATGTATGTTTTTTGGTTACTGGTGGTCCACAAGGATACTTTAGGTGAATTGGAGGTTGGGGAGACACGGAATAACAGTAACACAAAACAAATATAATCCCAGCTGCCTCTTTCATACAAAAAACAGTGATAAATTATTAATGTAATTTCCTTCAGAAACAGCGTTTTGCAGTATAATATTCTTTATATTAAAACAGGGGGCCCTTTGTGAAACACCAAGAAGAACCAATGCATTTAATGCAGTTGGCAATGAAAATGAGGGAATTCAAAGTTGAGTAAGTGAATTTCAACAGACATGTTGAAGTGAGAATGTGTCAAAGCAGCTTACTCACATGATGGTCTACATACCGTAAGTTTTTGAAGATGAAGTCATGGGCGTGCAAAAATGGGGTGGTTGGGAACCATTGAACTGGAGCTACTACCTCAGCAGATTTCTTGGGAAATATAATATGAAAAGAGAAGTTTTATATACCGTATTTTTCGGAGTCTAAGATGCACCTTTTTACCCCCCAAAAGAGGGTGAAAACTTGGGTGCGTCTTATACACCAAATGTAGCCCCACCCACCCACCCACCCACCCACCCCCACCCTTTGGCCTCTGTCTTCCAGCAATTTACCTGTTTGCAGCAAAGAGGGAAGAGCCTGTAAAGCAAAGCAAGTCACTAGCACTTCCCGACTTACAGCTGATATGCCACGTGGGAAAATGAAAGTGAAAGTGAAACTGCAAAGAGGCAAATAGCTGGGAGAGACTCGCAGATTTTTATTTTTTGCTGAACTGGATGGAAGGGGGTAAGTGAATAACTATAAATGTCTGTAGAATGTTCAAATTATTAGACTTATTTTTTAAAGACTGCTTTATTATTGTTCTAGAGCCGGGGCAATTTTAAGACTTGTGGACTTCAACTCCCAGAATTCCACAGCCAATTTTGTTAGCTTTGCTGGCTGTGGAATTCTGGGAGTTGAAGTCCACAAGTCTTAAAGTTGCCAAGGTTGGAGATCCCTGTAAATCTAGACAACTTAGCAAAATAAAGAAGCTTTTTAAAATAAATGCTTGCTCTGAAGAGGCCCAGTGCTATTGTATCTTCTTTTAAACAATAGAGAATAATATATACTTCCAGAAATTTTAATTAAATTTAACAGCTCTGTACAAGTATAGTCTGAAATGTAACAGTGTCCTGTTTAGTATTAGAGTTTAGTTACCTTGGAGTAGATCTATTTAAATAATTGGGAGCAGTTAGTGTGACTACATTTAAGCAAACTTTCTGGCATAATGTACATTTCTCCAATTCTTTGCTATTTCTATGGGTCAAGCACACATGCACAGAAATACACAGCAAACAGTGTATATCATCTGTGCTATTTGCTGTTTGGCAAATTGCTTGGAGGCAGAGGCCTTTTTTCCTTGTTTTCCTCCCCCAAAACTAAGGTGCGTCTTATACTTCGGTACGTCTTATACTCTGAAAAATACGGTATGCTGATTCTTTTTGATATGGTGATTTGTATAATAACAAAGCAACTCTTTCCTCCTTGTCTGATGGATGGATCATTTCAAAGTCCTATTGAACTCATGAAAAAGAAAAAAAATATTAAGATAGATATGTGGACACCAGGGGTGGGTTCTAACGTACTTTACCGCTGGTTCACTTCCTCCCGCGCCATGTGGGCGCATGCGCATGCGCAGTGCTGAAAACCAAGCTTCTGTGCATGCGCAGAAGCAAAAAACAGCTTCTGTGCATGCGCAGAAGCAAAAAACAAAATGGCGGCGCCTATGGCGCCGCCATTAGAACCAGTTCAGGGGCATGGCCAACCAGCGATCGCTCCTGGTTCAGCGAGCGGGAGGAAATTTCCACTACCGGTTCTATAGAACCGGTCTGAACCGGGAGCAACCCACCTCTGGTGGGCACAAAACATGAATGAACACACATTTATGGTTACCAAATGACTTCATGATCATTCATTACTGCAAATGAGAAAGTTTTTCACTAAGCATCTTATTCCCTAGATCTGGGTAATCAGGCTATTTCCAATTTGCATGGATGAAAGAAAGACAAATATAGATTAATGTTTCCTTATTAAATATCTCTGTCTGGTGTTCGGCGTTTGTAATCCATAATCAGTGTTAAATTTAAGAAAGCAAAGAAATATAAATTGCCCCAGTATTTGCAATTTTTGTTCTGATTTCTTTATAAATTTGAGACATGAAAGAACTTAGCAGAGTTTTGGGGAGGAAGGGAGTGTCGGTTTCTTCAAACTGAATCCAGACATCTGATCACAGGATGAGTTGAGAGCAATGTACTGTACATATGGAAGAGAATATCTGTAACTCAGGGCTGAACGGTGGAGTCCTTGGTGCTCTCTGAACTTGTTGTTTTCTTGCAAAGGTTTCATTATCCAGGTAGATAGCACTGTCACTGTGATAATACTAGCACTGATGTTACTTGGTTGGGTAATGAAATGTCTGCAAGAAAACAACCAAGCTCAGAGAGCACTAAGGATGCCCCATAACTACCATATTTTTCGGAGTATAAGACGCATCGGAGTATAAGACGCACCTTAGTTTGGGGGGAGGAAAATAGGGGGGGAAAATCTATCTACCAGGTATTCATCTGGCTAGCATCCTTAGTCTATTCAGCTTTAGCACATTATTTTATCCCCTGGTTAGGGCTGAAAAAACCTTTTTCAGAGGGAGTAGGAATGAAAACAAGCCTGCAAAGACAGAGTAGGAAGCTGGGAAGATCGTTAGCACTTCCTTAGGGCTGGGGAAAAAAGCTTCGGAAAAGCTACATTCGGAGTATAAGACGCACCCAAATTTTCAGCCTCTTTTGGGGAGGAAAAAGGTGCGTCTTATACTCTGAAAAATACGGTATGTTGCTGTTAGGTAGATGTCTTTCATAACCTTGCTCATAGTCCTTATCTTCCCAGATGGAAGGAAGCGGAATAAACAGAGATCTTCCCCTTAAGAATCTGTATGAGATCCAGCTCTATAAAAAGTACTGAGAGCTAAGAGTCTTGCTCATGTTCATTTCCCTTTCATGTCTTTATCTGGACAGGCTCAAGTTGACTGGTGATTATTGACTACCATAAGGAAACCAAACGGACACTTTCTATTCTATTCTATTCTATTCTATTCTATTCTATTCTATTCTATTCTATTCTATTCTATTCTATTCTATTCTATTCTATTCTATTCTATTCTATTCTATTCTAGATCATAACATTACTTCTGTTAGCAGAGTTGTACTGTGCCATTTTGTTTAAAGAACAATTGTCCGAAAGGTCACTAAATGCAAGCTTTGAAAGGCTTAGATGAACTACCTTGTTGTTCTTCCTGCTGCCGTATAACCAAATTGCTGAAGGCCTGCGCCAAAATAATTTCCATCCAGCATAATGAAAGCTATTGATCTTAGATCTTCACAAGAAAGATCCAGGGTAGACTATACTTCGGACAAATAATGCACATTGGTTTATGCTATGAGAACATTCAAAGGTTTAAGGTTTATCAACAACAATCCACCTCAAATTTGTACAAATAGAATATAAGCCATGAATACGCATCGTTCTAAGTCATGGCTTTCTTAATCATGGTTTATTAATGAAATAATGAACGGGCATTAGGCTATGCTAAATGTTGCTTAGCCACCATACATTGCATAGAAACAATGGGATGAGTCCAGGTGGTGTACAAAGCTTTGAGCCAAAGTTTACTAATCAAATCAAAATGGTTGATTTCACAGAATATATTAAGCCCTTCTACATCCCATGCAGGGGTGAAATCCAGCAGGTTCTGAAGAACCGGTAGTGGAAATTTTAAGTAGTTCGGAAAACCGGTAGCAAAAATTTTGATTAGTTCAGAGAACCGGCAAATACCACCTCTGTCTGGCCCCAGAGTGGGGTGGGAATGGGGATTTTGCAGTATCCTTCTCTTGGAGTGGGGTGGGAATGGAGATTTTGCAATATCCTTCCCCTGCCACGCTCACCAAGCCACACTCACCAAGCCATACCACTCCCACCAAGCCACGTCCATAGAACCGGTAGTTAAAAATTGGATTTCACCACTGCAATATGGCATTACAACATTGTATGAACTGATTTCTGTTTTTTGCTTTTTTGTTAATAGTGGAAACAGAACATTAGCATGGTGTTAAAAAGGATCCAAATTCCATCAATTCATCTAAGAAAACTAACATAATGATATCAAGTTTACTGAATAAATTATTGGCTATTTTCTGCTTTTTAATTGACCTGCAGAATGTATGTTAGCCCCTTCTCTGCTTGCCTCAGATGTAATAGATTACAATTCACATTATCAACATTTGGTCTGGTGACAGGAATGATGGAAGTCTAACATCTGAAAAACAATGCTGGGTTGAAGAGGCCTATATTAGATATTTTCTACATAAAATATAGTTCTTCCACTTATGTATATTCCAGATTTTTCTTCAATTATTATCTCAGTCTGGGAAAGCTTGAATTATGATTTTTCTTACTTTGAAAACTCACACTATTTCAATGGAGACCTGAGTCTTCTTAAGTCTGAGGTTGGTTCAGAATAAGGTTTGGTCCTAGCTTAACATTCTCTTTGTCTGTTTGTCCCCACCATCACCTGTCATGCCCCATTTTCATCAAGTCAGGCAGAACACATCTTTAGAAAAAGCCCAGTGTTTCCCACACTGGAATCTTTTTTTAAGTTATTTATTTTAAAACATCATCAGATGGAATACACACAAATCAACTTAACAACATTATAGGTAAGGAAAATGGAAGAGCTCTGTTATAGCAATAAAGATGTAACCATGAGCTGATTGCATCAGACACTATGTCCTTGTTTAATTAAGGTCAAATAAAATATGTTGAGCTTAAATAAAGCTTAACACAGGGGTGAAATTCTCCCGGTTTGGCCCGGTTTGGGTGAGTAGGTAGCGATTGTGGCGGCTGGTTCGGAGAACTGGTAGCGATGGCAGCGCGAGGCTCCGCCCACCCGTCCCGACATCATCACTTCCTGGGTTTTTAAAAAACTTTTTAAAGCCTTTTTTCCCTGCCGGTTCACCTGAAAGAAAGAGAGGGGGGGAGAGGGGGGGAAGGGAAGGGAAGAGAGAAAGAAAGAGAAAGAAAGAGGGTAGGTGTTAGAAGGAAAAAATCAGGACTCACTTTCCAGCCGGGAGATCACTTGGCAAAGAAGAAAAACAAATGCTGTCGCTTTAAATCAGGAGTCTCCAAACTTAGCCGCATGGCTGGCTGAGGAATTCTGGGAGTTGAAGTTCACAAGTCTTAATGTTGCAAACTTTGGAGACTCCTGCTTTAAATTGAAATTGAGCCTTTGGAAGCTGCTGCTGGAAAGGAGGTTTTTAATTGCAGAAGCGAAGTGACATTCTGGGTTAGCTGAACAACAAACTGGATAAAAGGAAGGATTCTTATATGGTTCTATGTTTTTGAAGTTTTGGGCTTTGTGCAATATGGGCTTTGTGTTTCTAAAAGGGTTTGGGTGATTCCCATTGTGGCTAATGACTTTCGTCCTGTGTCGGGTCTTGAGTATGGGACTGCTTATTCTGATTCTATTACTGTGTTTTGTTAGCTGCCAAATCTTGCCACGGGGAAATTTCAAAATATCCCATCTTGAATGGGGTTTTCTAGGGATCTGTTTGCCTGCTTGTGTGAATGGAGCCAAATGTCAGGCTTCCACTTTCTATACGGTTATTATCTCATTATCTCTATCGGACAGGAGTGTGGAATGAGCTTCAGGCAGGTTCTTTGTTAGCAGCTTGATTTTTCCTTGTTTTTCTGTGAACCTTTTCTTATGAGTAATATTTTATTTGGGGGGATTGCTTCCCACAGAAAAAAGAGAGAGGGGGGAGGGAGGGAGGGAGGACCACAAACCTGGCTGGCACTAGACACAGCTTCAGAGGATGCTTTGAAACAGCACAGCAAAGGCTGGAAGGGACAATCAAGAAAAGCAATATACTGTTTGTCATTGATTTGCTACTTGGAGAAGTGTTGATGGCTACATTTATGTAGTACTTCATATTATAGTTTGGGGCAAACACTGATAAAAGAGAATATATGTAGCTCAGGGTCAAACTGTAGGACCTTTGGTGCTCTCCGAGTTTGGTAGTTTTCTTGCAGACAAGAAAACTTTCAATACCAAACTAGGTAATATCATCAGGGTTGGGCCATTGGGACAAATACCTTCATACAATGTGGCAATGCTAATTAATTGCTGAGATTCTGTGGAATACTTTAGAAATATGCAAACCTCCTTTCTTGTTTCCTGGACTGAAAACTATATATTAATTAAACCCTTGAAGGATTTAACCATCCCAATTTTAAATTTAAGCAGATGAGTCCTACATTTTTGAGGTATAATCTGTAGCAAACCAGGGAGTTGTTTCAAGCTTTGCTTTTTTTTAACTGTACACATGTAAATAGTTCAAGAGGTCCAAGTAGGCAATCAGATAGAAGGCATGTAAAATATTTCCCCTTCACAATTATTAATCTAGTACCTCAGCAACAACTTGACAACAGAAGTAAAATGCTCCCTAAGAGATTTGGAGGATGGGAGAGGGGAAGGGGGAGAAAAGATTATTCTCCACCCTTGTTCCTTTATCTCCAGTAAAGATGTTTAACATTCAAAGCCATTCCTTGCCTAAATTAATTGGCAGTTAGATAAGCAGGGCTTGTGCATGTATATTTTGTGTTTGTATCAATGGGCTTCAAGAGTGTTAACTATTCAGGAGAACAACTCAGGTTAATAGGGTATGTGCTCTAGGATCAGCAATGGCTTTTCTCACTTATGTTGTTTACTGAGTCTTCCAAGATAAATTGAGCCTGTAAATGGATGTCTAATAATGTGTTCTGATGCATTAATTCACTCAAAATCGTAATCCATATTTGACATTCAAGCATGTGGCAAGGTCTCAAAAGATATTGCCTACTTCCCAGCTCCATTGTTGTGTTTGCATTTAGTTAAGTCTGAATCTTTGGGAAATAGGGAGAAGTTGCACTTCATTTGGATGCCAAGAAATCTTGTAATGGTATGTGAGAATGACCTTGGGAGACAGGAGGAAGAACCACAGCCTAAACAAAGTCTGGCAAATGAAATCTGATTTTCAAAGGAGGGGTGGAAAAAGCATCTCAGAAAGAACCTTCCCTAATTTTGGGGAGAGTAAAAATAAAAGAGGGAAAAGATACTTTAGACTTGCAAATTTCTGTTATTGAAATCTTACAATAAAGGTAGTGTTATTACCCACAGTTGGTGCTTCGTATCTGGTAGACCTTGAAGGGCTGACAAATCTATAGAAGAAATTCTGCTCAGGATCAATTATCCTTTCATATACACATCATATTTATTATTTATTTTATTATTTATTAAAGTTATTTTATGCATTCTGTCCTGAAGCTTTGGGCAGCTTACAATAAAACAATATTATAAAAGATTAAAACAGTAAGTTACATTAAAATTCAGAAACAAATTGCTAGAATAGTGGGAGGAAGACATATACAGTAGAGTGGAGGTAGGATCTATTAATCGTGTAACCACCTTCAGATGGTTCATATTGCATTTTTGCACTTGCATTTAGACTTATATACCACTTCACAATGTTTTACTGCCTTCTCTAAGCAATTTTCAGAGTCAGCATCTTGCCCCCAACAATCTGGGTCCTCATTTTACCCACCTCGAAAGGATGGAAGGCTGAGTCAACCTTGAGCCTGGTGAGATTCAAACTGCCAAACTGCTGGCAGCCGGTGATCAGCAGAAATAGCCTGCAGTACTGCATTCTAACCACTGTGCCACCACGGCTCTCATATCATATTGAATCAATCTTTTGGGTCAATTTTTGCAAAGAGATTTGTTAATGGCAGGAGTATACTTAAGGAATAGTCATAAAAAGCAGGAAAGCAGCCACAACCATGTGATACAAGCCACATTCTTTTTCTCTGTGGTTTCATAGCTGTGCCCACCATTTTTTGTCTACTCTGCAAAGACCCAAAACTTGTTAGTGAGAAAGGATGAAAATACCCTGTCCTCAAACTGTAACTTTCTCATCCTTGCCCACTTATCTTTTGTACTAACAGTGTGGAATGCTATTTTTTTCTTTTCTGTAGTGGAAATAATGTTTCTTTTCAAATACTGGTAGAAAAGAAGGAACGATCTTTTTTCCCATTTGCAGGTTTGGAGTGTAAATAATGGCCTATCCAAGGGTGTCAGGCACAAAGGATCAAGACCATAAGTTAAGTTGAGTTCAGAAGATTTATTGCTCAAGCCTTTACACAAGAAACTAGTCAACTAAAGTTATGTACTAATCTGGCATCAGATAAGGGTCAATGGAATTCAAGAGGGGTTGGTCTTAGACCATTGGTGGGAATATAACAACTCTAAGCTTATGGTGCGCTTAACTCTGCCCACAGTTATTCCTGCTCTTCTCCTACATATAGTGTTTAAATGTTAGAAGCAAATTTTTCAGGTATCTTAGCTCTCCCTGCCTTATGATTTTTCTACCACTAAATATTTAGCTTGTGGCAAATTTACTTTCTAATTTCCATAAAAACATAATTAGCACTTATAACAACTGTTTAATTTTTTTCTTAGTCTCTTATTATTCAATAAATGCAATGATATTAATTGAAAATGAAATATATAGATGATACATAATTAAGAAAAAATAAGTTAGAATTTATTTTAAAAGTTGTAAAATTAAGGGAAGCGCAAAATCAAATCTGAATATGGTGTTGCAACTAGAGAGCACCTTTTTAACCATGTGAAAAGATTGACAATAACAAAATGGTTATAATCATTTGCTGAAAGTGTGACCATGAAAGAGTTAATTGTCTTTCTCTTGGGAGTGAATTTGGCAGATTCTTGCAAGACAGATAGAAGACAACCTCCTTCTTATAGTACATGATGAGGGAATTCAAGGTTGCACGATGTTGCCATCGTTATTGGCTTTGATGGCTCTAAATGTAGAATAAATTGAATCCACGCAAGAAATTCACATACAGACAGCATGCTTATCAGCTGCCTGAAAGAATATTCATGCCTTATCTGTTTCTTGTCTTCTGGGGGGTTAATTTATGGTAATATATATTTTTATCATGGATTTGTTTTTTAAAATTGTAGGGAAAAACTGGATCATTTAGAATAGAATAGAATAGCAGAGTTCGAAGGGATGTTGGAGGTCTTCTAGTCCAACCCCCTGCTCAGGCAGGAAACCCTATACCGTTTCAGACAAATCGTTGTCCAATATTTTCTTAAAAACATCCAGCGTTGAAGAATTCACAACTTCTGAAGGCAAGTTGTTTCACTGGTTAATTGTTCAAACTGTCAGGAAATTTCTTTTTGGTTCTAGGTTGCTTCTCTCCTTGATTACCGTATTTTTCGGAGTATAAGACGCACCGCAGTATAAGACGCACCTTAGTTTTGGGGGAGGAAAACAAGGAAAAAAGGCCTCTGCCTCCAAGCAATTTGCCAAACAGCAAACAGCACAGATGATATACACTGTTTGCTGTGTATTTCTGTGCATGTGTGCCTGACCCATAGAAATGGCAAAGAATTGGAGAAATGTACATTATGGCAGTATATTAATCCCAGAAAGTTTTCTTAAATGTAATCACACTAACTCCTCCTAATTATTTAAATACATCTACTCCAAACATGACTAAGTCAGAGTCAGCTGGCTTATTTTAATACTAATACTTAATACTAATATTTAATACTAAAACAGGACATTTCAGTTTATACTTTTACAGATCTTTAAAATTGATGTGGCTTTCTGGAAGTATTCTCTGCTATTTAAAAGAAGATACAATAGCACTGGGCCTCTTCAGAGCAAGCATTTATTTTAAAAAGCTTCTTCATTTTGTTAAGTTGTCTAGAACAATAATAAAGCAGTCTTTAAAAAATAAGTCTAATAATTTGAACACTCTACAAACATTTAACAAAATAACATATTAACAGAATCTGTCTGTACCTAGGATAGAACTCACAACCCCCTGATTGTGAGGCAAGAGCTCTATCTCTGAGCCACAGCAGCTCTAGCTTGCCTTTTTGCAATTTCAGCAGTCTAATATTGCCAGCAGTTTATCTCCCAGCAATATGTCTCATCACAGCCACCGTAGTTTCAGTTTCATTTTATCACGTGGCTTGTAAGCCTCAGTCAGCTGTAGGTCGGGAGGCAGATCATCTCTTCTTGTGCTCTTCTTGTGCTTTGCCCTGTTTGCTGCAAAGAGGTAAATTGCTGGCAGGCAGAGGCCAAATCAGTGCTTCTTGTTCTACCCTCAGGTGCTTTGGAGAATAGCTTCACTCCCTCTTCTTTGTGGCAGCCCCTGAGATATTGAAACACTGCTATCATTTCACTCCTAGTCCTTCTTTCCATTAAACTAGACATACCCAGTTCCTGCAACCGTTCTTCATATGTTTTAGCCTCCAGTCCCCTAATCATCTTTGTTGCTCTTCTCTGCACTCTTTCTTGAGTCTCAACATCTTTTTTACATCGCTGTGGCCAAAACTGGATGCAGTATTCCGAGTGTGGCCTTACCAAGGCATTATAAAGTGGTATTAACACTTTAAGTGATCTTGAGTCTATCCCTCTGTTAATAAAGCCTAAGATATGAGAGGATGGGCTTACCTTTTAAAATGTGCAAAGTGCATCTTTATCTGATGTTGTTAAACTGTAAGAAAAAACTCCTATAACTCTAAGTTGCACTATAGTTTTTTTTAAAAAATCACTCCAATCCTTTGCTGTTTTTGCTACTTTGGATGGCAATATGTATCTTTAGTTTAGTGTAGCGTAGTTAAATTATGTTTTTCACTTTTTATAAACTATATTTGTTCTTTAAATTTTATTGACTGCCTTGAGTACATCAGAATACACCTTGAGTGCACCTGTTTGCTCTCATCAGAGCCAACAGGTAGGTAGAGAGATCAAAGAAATATATGTATTAGCATTCATTCCAATATGAATCTGCCAGGGATATAATACCCAATTGTTTTCATCCAAACATAGCATAAAGCACCTCTGCATAAAGACATCTTCGGTTTTAATAATTTCTTTATTTAACTTATATAGCCAGCCATCTCATGAGAAATGCACAGATCTAGGTTAAAAACAAAGAACTTTAAGAAGAGAAAACTGGAGTTTAAGTTCCCAATACGTACATTTTACTTTACTTCAAATTATAGAGTTCTTTTCTTTCCCAAATGAGCATTTACTCCTATAAATGAGCCCATTATATGGATATTTCTGTTCTTGTTTGCCTATTCCTTGGTGATACATAAGTGGTCCACTTTAAATAATAGTTGTTTCCCCAGATATGTTATTTTTTTGACATATTGCTTCACAAGTAGGGAGAGAGGAGATGAGAATGTGAGAATGAAACAGAGTTATAAGCTGGCTTTGTAAATGCAAGAAAATCAGCACCAGAGTGGGAAGTGTATCTGGGCTGATTCCAAAAAACGTTTAAAACAAGATGCTTCTGTAATACCAGGGCTTTCTCACCTATATACTCAATTTATCACCCATTTCTTGGAGCTATTCCATCCGAAAGGAACAAAGTGAAGTTATATCCTTGCAGAAAGGAAGAAGAAATGAGCCCATTCAGCTTATTTGTACTGAACTGTCTCTCCTCATCTACTCTCCTTAACGTCATTGCGACTGCCTTAACGTTTCCAGTTAAGGCACAGATTGGCCAGTGCTTAGCTTGACATTTCGTTCCTTCAATTTCATCAAACCATTTCCCATCCACCAGAGTGGGAGGGGTGGGCTGAGATGTTTATGCTAATGCAAAGAAAGAATCACCCTCTAGCTTTCTTCACATGTATATTTTGCTTGTAACTGAAGCATTGTCTCTGGATTTCTTCAACTATATTTTCCAATATCTTTCAATATCCTTTGCTTAACACTGAAGGCTTTATATCGCCCTTTAGGATGGATTATAAAACAGGACAAAAATATTCAAATACAATGATGATGATGATGATGGTGGTGGTGGTGGTGGTGGTGGTGGTGGTGGTGGTGGTGGTGGTGTAATGTAATGGTTGGTGTAGTGATGAAGATAGTGTAGTGGCTGTTGTAGTTAGGATGTAGTATAGTCATTGGTGTAGTGATGGTGTAATGTAGCAGTTAATATAGTAGTTAAGGCCCCAGGCTAGAAACTGGGAGACTATGAGCTCTAGTTCTGCCTTAGGCACAAAGGTAGCTGGTTGACCTTGGGCCGGTCACTTTCTCTCAGTCTCAGGAAAGAGACAATAGCAAGCCATTTCTGAAATCTTGTCAGGAAACTCCAGACTTGTCACCAGGACTCAAAACTGACTTGAAGACGAACACACATGCCCAATAGTGATGATGATAATGATGATGGCAAGTTACCAGATTACAATCCTTCTATAAAATAATATGAAATATTGAAGTTTTGTGGAAAATAAGACAGTCTTGGATGTCCAAAAGATGATAAGCTATCAAGCAAATCTCTAGGATCTGATGGCCTCCTTGGATGATGGCTCAGAAGAGGAATCGATTCCAGAGACATCTGAGGGAAGTGACAAGTTTGAGGTGGACATGGGGAGCAACTCAGGGGAGCCCAGGCCTGGAATGCTGGGGATGGGTGAGGAAGGCAAAGTGGCACAGGAGGCCCTGGAGATGCATGGGCCAATGCCACTGGATGAACAGCAGCTCACTCAGCTTGGGCAGGAGATGCAGCTACAGCCAGTCTGCAATGACAAGGAGGAGTAGCTGTCCCCACCTGATCTAAAGGAAGGAGGCACAAAGTAGCTCAGCGAGGTTATTCATGAGGAGGCAGCCTCGCTCTTCGTAATGAGGCACACTAGGCAGCACCTATTTAACCAGCTTGAGGGATTAGCCAGCGTTGGAAACAGCCATCTGAAATCCGATTGGCCATGTCTGCTCCTAAATCATCATTGTTTCTCAGTGTGCCTTGAATCCAGTGGTGCTGTGTCTACTTTCGTCGTGCCTGTATCTGCCATGCCTGACTATGGATTCTCATCTTGTCATGCTGCTTCTTGTCTTGTCCCACTGCACCTCAATTTGTCCAGTTGTCTTGCTCCTCCCAGTGTAGAAAGGACTGCAACTTGCCTTGCTTCGATTCTGGCCATCTGGACTTGCTACCTCTAGCCTGAGGCCTTGGAAGAAAATCTTACCAAGTTGCCGTCAATTGGGATTACCGCAAGGACCTTGTGCGCATGCTGCAAGATCCTGAGGAATCATCATCTCCTTTTAACAACCCCATAATCCCTTGCGGGGTGGAGTCTGGGCAACTGAATGGAGCTGAGTGTTTACTGGCCGGATGCCCTTCCTGTTGCAAATGCAGAGTTTTGTTCAGCAGATACATTCTCATTGTGCCCAGAGAGAGAAATATCTGCCTCTACCTAGGACTGAACTCACAGCCTCCTGATTGTGAGGTGAGAGCTCCACCTCTAGGCCACCGCACCACTCCTGCAAGATCTTGAGGAACGCTGAGGGTTAATTGTGCCAAATAAACAGTTAACCATTTCCTATGTGCATATGCCCATGGCCTGGAACAGGACATAAGGTGTACATAAACCTTGCATTTAATGTTATAACTTGACTTTCTTGCTTGCAGATGTAACACTTGGAAATGCATCAGGCTGGAGAAGACATAATATAATTACACTTGAATAAGGAATGTTTATCATAAAACTCTCAGCTTGTTCAGAGGAGTTCTTTCAGGTTGAGATTGATTGTAATATATTTACTGGTGAGTATCTACAACTCATATTAACAGTTGTAACTGTGGATCTAACAGTTTTTACATATCTATGCCAATTCTTCCCCAAAATGGAGAGCGAGTATACATTGGGAATTAGATTCTGTCATACTTGCTTCACATATTTTAAAATGTGCATCAACAAAAATCAAAAGCCAATTCATGGAAATTAGTGGGATTACACTAACATAGAATATATGTGGCTCAAAAATCAAGCTTTTAGCTTTATACTTTGAAATGGCAAAATAAATCAGAGCTATTTTAACAGGACAGATGTTAGTTTTTCTTCCAAAAATTATGTTTTAATAGTTTTCTTTTAAAAAATGACTTTACATTTACTGTTGGAAGTCATCCCATTTTAGAAGTGACTTCAAAAAAGGAACATATAGAAACTACATTGACAGATTCACATGGTTTTCTTGGCAATAATATAGAAATGATTTACCACTCTATTCTTCCATGATTTTTTTTCAACTTCTCAGTCTAACTGACATCTTTCTGGTGTTCTACCAATCAAGATGTAATCAGGTTTTAATGCTACTTAAGTGCTTATCTCTCTCTGTCTTTCACGATAGGCCAAATTCAGAAGTCTGTTTTATAGGATTAAAAGATACTAGATAGTTAAATAGGGACTAATATAGCATTAAAGCCTAAAGAAGACCAAGATTTGACTTTATATATATATAAAAATACCAGCAGATATCATTATTGAATAATGACTGTATGTTATATACAGTGAAGATCAGAGGTGGGTTCCTACCAGTTCTAACCGGTTCTTTAGAACCGTTAGTAAACCGGCAATGATGTCACGGAGCCGGTTCTGTTGGTGTTGGTCCGTGGATGCCGCCATCTGTTTTTTTTGCTTCTGCGCATGTGCAGAAGCCAAGTTTTTGGCACTGCACATGCATGGCGTGGTCACACGGTGGATAATGAGCATGCAGCCACGCAGCGTGGGAGGAAGTGAACCGGCGGCGCAGTAAGTTAGAACCCACCTCTGGTGAAGATCAATGCAATTTTTTTTACCCCCCAAAGAGTTGATTATTAGAAATGTATTGGGCATTTGGAATTCTTAGAACAACATAACAAAAACAAGCTGCATTGATGAAGCAATGATAAAACAACTGATAAAGGTGCTTAGATGAGAACTGAAAATGTCTTCTTCCTCAGAAAGCAGTCCAGTTGCCCGATTTGCGGGGCGGGGGGGAAGCACCTTTGAGACAACTATGAACTGGATGACTGGATGAGAATCTCCACAGAAGCTGCATTGATCTTTCTAGATGCAGAAAAGGCATTTGACAATTTGAATGGGATTTTCTTGTTTAAAAATTTAAAAGCTGTGGACTTTGGTATTTTATTAAATAGGTAAAATGTATACTTCAAAAAAGGCACCAATAATCGTAAATGGAAAACTAACAAAAACCTTGGGAGATACAGAAGAGCTCAACAAGGATGTTCTTAGCTTTGGTAATGTTGAATAGAGGCAATAATTAATAGGAAAAATTAAAGGATTTCGATATGTTAACTGGATTTAAAATTTAAAAAATCAGTAAACAAAGTTGTTAACAAAAATCATGAGGGTGGAAGAACAACAGAGTTTATGGGGGAAAACTGGTCTTAAGATTAAGAAAAAAGTGAAATACTTGGGTATTGACTAAAATAATTGTATGTCATTTCAGAACAATAATGTTAAGTCATGGAATGAAATTAAGAAGGACATGCTAAGAGGGGAGAAATTACAACTGTCATTGTTGAAAAAAAATCTGTGATAAAAGGAATGTATTAGCAAAAACAATGAAGTTTTTGTTTCAAACAATTTCTATTTTGACAAACGATGTACCATTTAAGCAATGGCAGAATGATATATCTAGGTTTTTATAGCAAGAGAAACATCCAATGGTTAAATATAAAATCCTTCAAGATGCAAAGGAATGAAGAAGATTGGGATTGTCCGATTTTAAAAATGTATTTTGCAACCTGCTATTTAGTCTGGATAAAAGACCTGGGAAATATAAGGATCTTAACATTAGAAGGATATAATTCAACCTGAGGTTTGGATGACAAAGCTTTTTATGGTACGATAAAGTAAAGAGCTGGATTAGTGTAGTGTATATGGTCCTGATCCAGAAATCAGGAGACTGTGAATTCTAGTCCCACTTTAGGCACAAAGCCAGCTTAGTGACCTTGGGCCAGAGACTTTCAGCCTGTTGTAGAGTCAGATGAGTCAGAGGAGATGGAGGGGGTGCCTGGGTTACCATCAGGGCTGCAGAAGGCACTGAGGAGCAGGAGGTCTCAGAGCCAGATGCAGAGCAGGGCCATCTACTCACGCTCAGGTGGAGAGACAGCTGTTTTCGGGGCCTGAGCTGAGCAAGGGAGAGGAACAGCTGGGGCCTGTCCCAGATGCGTGTATGCACAGAGAAGTGCAGAGAGGAGAGCAATGCAGAACTGAGGGCCAGCTATCCAGGAAAAGAAGGAGATGTTAACAAGCCCCTCCCTGGCTGGGATCTAAGGAGGAGGGGTTTGGGAGGCACGGTTGTTGGAGACAACCATTCATTCTCCAGAAGGGTTCCCTCCAGTGGTTTGCTTGCTAGGATTTCCTTGCCACTACCCAGGTTGGTCAGGACTCTGTGTTGGGATTGAAATGCTAATTGAGGCTCCCTGCGGGGAACTCAGAGACTGCTAGGGCTTGTGAATCACCTAAGGATGTGTGACCTGGAGCTTTGTCAGTGAATGCTTGTATTCCTGACTTTCTAAATAAAAAGGGGTTTCTCCTCATGAGTAGGCTGTTGAGGGGGGCTCATGAAGGCTGGGTCAGAACACAGCCCTAGGGGGCAATGGCAATGGAGACAATGCAAACCACTTCTGAAAGACATTGCCAATAAAACTGCAGGAACCTGGCCAAGCACTGTGCAAGAATCAAACCAGATTGAACAGAAGAGAAGAGAAGTTAAGGTTAACGTAGCTTTTAAAAATCAGTATATTAGAAGTGCCATATTGAGAATATGGAGTAGATATAAACCCAGATTGTGCCTGAAAATGTCTTTGTGGGTCTCAGCACAAGAAGCATTTTATAGAAAAGAAGCAGCAGGCAAAGTGAGATGGTTAACATATTGAGAGCTGTTGGAACAAGACCACAGAGAATATAAGATGAAATCAAGAGAGCAATTGACTGAAGAGGAGAGTTAATTTTCAGTGGTTTTCATATGCACAATTAAGAGAAAGATTCATAGTAGGTAGCAGGACATTTGAAATTGAACAGCATAAGACAGAATTAGAAACTGGATTATGTAATTGCTAAAATGCATAAACCTTTGTTGGAATTTGAAATGGAAGAAAAGCAAGTAGGACTGTATGCATGATAAAATCTGCTAAGAACTCTGGATATAATATACTAATGGAACAATGGGAAAATAAGTGGTTAGAAGAAATTTTTTTTACATTATGTTATGTTATTACCTAAAAGGACTTTTCTAAAATGATGTACCATTGGTATACTGTATGACTCCAGAAAAATTATCCAGAATATATAAAGGTACCTCAAATCTATGGTGACATGTGGACTGCATGAAGGGTCATATTATCATGCCTGGTGGGTTTGTCAAAAAGCCAGGAAATGTTGGGTTCAGATACAGTAACACAAAGAATTTTAAAGATCAACATTCAATAGAAACCAGTGCTTTCCTTGCTGGGACTAATCAATAGTCAATTAGAAAACTGCTATGGAACACTGCTTTTATATGTGATAAAAGTCTGCTGTGAGACTATTGTATGCACAAAAATGGAAAGATTCTAAAATACCCACAATGGAGAAATGTTAAGGGAAGATGATAGAATTAGCAGAGATGGCAAAATTGACTTGTCCGCTTACAGAAAGGACAATAACCTCATTTATTAGTGACTGGAAATCACTAATGGGATTTTTGCTGAAGAAACAAAAAAAAAATGAACTTGTTATTTATGGATTTGATAGTTAGAAAGGGTAGATTATGGAAAGAAGGAAATTTTAATGTAATCTTAGAGAACGAAGGTAAAATATAAATCCATTGTTAAGTATTGTTAAGAAAATTGGAAGCTGCTTCTCTTCTCTTCTCTTCTCTTCTCTTCCTCTTTTTTTCAGTTTCTTATTTCCTTTGTTATATATTCACTTTTTTCTTTATTTCCTTGCTAAAAAGTGTTTTTACTTTGCTAAAAATTTCACACACTCACACAAGTCAGCTCATTGCCAAAGCATCCTACATTCTAAAAGCAAGAAGCTTATGTAAGATCGGATCATTCTTCCATATTTTTTGGGGTGGCGGAAACGGGGACAAATAAAAACTCTTTCTCAAGGCTTTGGCAGAACCAAGGAGGCATTTTAGGAGAACAAAGGCAGGAGGATCCAAAGTCAATCCTAAATTAAATTCCTGCTGTGTACATTTACAGAATTTTCAGCGGAATGTTCATTTTATCTGTTCTTGTAATGGGATGTAAGAATAACCTTGGGAGACAGAAGGAAAAACTACAGCCAGGGCAATAGTCAGAGAAGAGACATCTCGGCCTACAGAAAGAATAGAAGTGAAGAAAACATCCCAGAAAGGTATCTTCCAAGTTTTCTGGAAAGTAAAGGCTTGGCAAGGCAAGACAAAAGAGAAATGCTTCCATACTTGCAAGATTCTGTTACTGTAACTTTACAATAAAGGCAGTGTCCGTTTTCATGGTTTTGGTTTCCTGTCAGGACTACTCCAAGAGCTGTCAGCTGCTCTGGTTAGAATTCAATTAATTATCAGCTCCATTTCTGGGTACCAGATAAAAGAAGGATATTGATTATATAAGAAGACACATCATTCCTAAGAAAAACCAAAAAGCAGATAGGCCAAAGGTCTTTACATGAATCTCAGAGGAGGAGGAGACCTATTCTATTAAAAGATAAGATAGGACACTCTTAAGGCCTTTTCCAGTAACCTCGGTGAATCATTATTAATAGGGATAGAACATTACTTTTGGCATCCTGGTTTCAGATATCATATAAAAGTAATTGTACCCTAAAATGAATCGGTAACCTTTAGAACTGTCACAACCATTGCAAACTATTCAGCTAATTATAGTTCTTTACTTTTGTGTTTTGTTTAAAATTCAATTGCCTATTCAAATAAGTACCTGCATACTGTTCATTCTTTGAGACACTTCCTTTCTTTCTAAACAATTCAGATGAAACCAGTTTCATAACTCCTCAGCGGAACTGCAGAAAAACTTCATTTTGGCCATGTCTTTTCTTCTTGACGCAGTGAAGGACTGTTGGCGTTCATATGAGTAAAAGCTTTTGAAATATTTTATTGGGTGTTTTGATTCAGTTTCACATACCTCCAACACTGTGGCCTCTTAGTGGCTGACAATAAAAAGAATATATGTATATACATGTATGTATGTATGTATGTATGTATGCATGTATGTATGTATGGATGGATATGGATATGGATATGGATATGTGTGTGTATGTATGTGTGTGTATGTATGTATAAGTTTGTGTGTGCATGTGTGTGTGTGTGTGTATACATACATATATATATATATATTATGCTTCCTGACATGCCACACGGGCGCTTTGCACGCGCGTGCATGTGCAGTGCTAAAAACCCAACTCATGCGCATGCGCAGAAGAAAAAAACAGCTTCTGCATGTGCGCAGAAGCAAAAAACAAGATGGCGCCGCCTATGGTGCCTCCGAGAGAGCCAATTTGGGGACGTGGCAGGCCTGGGTTGCTGCCAGTTAGGAGAGCGGGAGGGGGAGAAATTCCCACTACCAGTTCTATAGAACCAGTCCAAACCGGCAGGAACCCATCTCTGCCTTGAAGGACAGGAGGACAGCCACTACTAAAGCAACAGTGAGGTAAATATGACTTGAACCCAGGCCAAATAATGTGAGACAATTTCTCAGACAAACCCCACCCTCTTTCACGTGAAAATCAACGGAGAGGAAAACACAGTCAGATATGCAGGAGTCTGTTACTATAACTGTTACAATAGTCCTGGCCTACAGGGCGCTGGTTTGCTTTGCTGGGCTGATACTTTCAGAGTGGTAGAGTCCTTAGTGCTCTCTGAGCTTGGTAGTTTGCCAACTTTCAGAGATAAAGAAGGAAGCCCTCAAGGACCCTGAAATCAGAAACTACTTTTGTAATGGAAGCATACGCATGTGGAATGATCCCTCATCTAAGACAACTTTCTCAAAAGAATAAACTGCCATCAACCAAACTCCTAAGGAAGGGGGGGGGGGAAATGCCACACTTGCCTATTCCCAGGTATTCCGTATAGAATAGCGGAGATACTTCATGGTCTTGGAGCTTACCTTTTAATACCTATTTTATACATACATACAGTGTTCTTTGTATATTCCTTAATAAGCAAAGATTTTTCTTTGTCAGGTTCTGTTTTACTTTGTCCATGTCTTGTGGACCTTTCTATGGCAGGATGTCTTACACCAAATTACATCTAGTGCCATCAGGGAAGGGAAGCATCAACAATTAAATGATTATTTAAACTACGTGACTAGGCTGCCAAGTTTTGTATGAATTGTGTGTAATCATATTTACCCTATCCCTATCCCATATTTACCATATCCCTACTGTTGGCAACAAAACGTGAAAGAAACTTGCTAATTGTAGAGATTTGCTTCTATCATAGGAGCAAAAAATACACCATGAGTGTGAAATTCGAGTTGGGTTGAATGGTAACATAGATAAAACTCTGAAATATCTGGTACATATATGGAGCCAGTCTTAACTTCCATAGTTGTTACCAAATATAACAGATTGATAGGGTTGAAGAATGTCAAGCTAATAGGGCAGATAATTCAGCAGATTTTTTTCTTGGCCCCAGAAATTATTACTACAGTACTCAGAAAAGAGTAGTGTGGTATTAGAATGTTATTAGATAGCTCAGTGAAAATGTCAACAAGCAAGCAACGATAGTGAGATGTGGCAAGCTAATATTATATTGCAATGTTGAAAAATCTGCTATAAAAGCAGCAAAAGAGGAGTTGGAGTATACTACTTTGGCCACTCCATCTTGAACAGGATATTAGAGAACTGGAAAAGATATAGGAAGGTTCTCTTTATGGATGGCTGATGCTATAAGATGTTAAGGACTACTTTTAATGTATAAGTGCAACTGCAAAGGGATGACGGAAGTGCAAATACTACCTCAGAGCCTCTCTCTGCACTCTGAGAAGTCATGGTGCATATTGTTGCCAAAAGCAGATACAAATCTAGTTGCAACAACAGATGTATAGCATGAAAATAAACTAAAAAAGTGATTGTTCCCCTTCTATTCTGTTACGGTCACCAAGAATACTGACAGTATTACTGGAGTATATATAGAGGAAAGCAACAAAACTAATGAACCTGGAAGGAAAATCTTACAAGGAATGACGAATTGGGTGAGTCTGGAGGAGACGGCTCAAGACTTGATAGTTGTCTTCAAGTATCTGAAAGTTTAACAGAATAACAGAGTTGGAAGGGAACTTGGAGGTCATCTAGTCCAATCCCCTGCTCAAGGAGAAGATCCTATACCATTTCAGACAAGTGGCTGTCCAGTCTCTTCTTAAAAGCTTCCAGTGATGGAGCACCCACAACTTCTGAAGGCAAGCCGTTCCATTGGATAATTGTTCTCAATGTTAGGAAATTTCTCCTTAGTTCTAGGCTGCTTCTAGGTTGCCAGGTTGAAGACAGGAAGACTTTCTCAATGTTGTTCCAGAAAGAAAGAAACAATTGACAAAAAATGAAACAGGGAGATGTTCGATTCTCTTTCATTGGAAATATTTAAACAGAAGCAACATCTCTTCTGCATGCTGTAGAATTGGATTTCCTCAGTGGCAGGGGGTTAAACTAGATGATCTCCTATATCCCATCCAAGGTTTATATTCTATTATACTAGTTATGGTGGCTATATACCAGCTCCAGGATTGAAGAGGCACCAAATTACCAGATAGATTTGGTCATAGACTAATCCTCTTTTTGTCTACATGTGAAGTTCCTAAAAGCAAAGGAGCTAATCCAAAAGAGATGGATTAAACTAGAGGTCTTTTAAGTCCATCATTGTGCATAATATACTTACTTATCAGTTGCTTTCAAGAAGATAGCAATAGCCATAGTACTTACGGTATATACTGCTTCATAGTGCTTTACATCCCTTTCTAAGAGATTTAGAGAGTCAGCATATTTCCCCCAACAATCTGGGTTCTCATTTTACCAACCTTGGAAGGATGGAAAGCTGAGTCAACCTTGATCCAGTCAGAATCGAACTACTCTGGCAGTTGGCAGAATTAACCTACAATACTGCATTCTAACCACTACACCACCATAGCTCTAAGATCACAACTATGGTCAGGAAAGAGTGCAGTATAGGTAGTCCTCAACCACAACCGAGCCCAAAATTTCTGTTGGTAAATGAGACCGTGGTTAAATGAGTTTTGCCCCACTTTATGGTTTTTCTTGCCACAGTTGCTAAGTGAATCAATGCAATTGTTGAGTTAGTAACGTGGTTGCTATGTGAACCTTGCTTTCCCCATTGACTTTGCTTGTCAGAAGATTCCCAAAAGGTGATCACATGACCCCAGAACATTGCAATTCTCAAAAATATGAGTCAGCTGCCAATCCATCTGAATTCTGATCATGTGATTATGGGGATGCCGAAATGGTCATACGTGTGAAAACCAGTCATACGTCACTTTTTCAGTGCCATTGTAACTGTGAATGGTCATTAAATGAACTGTTGTAAGTTTGAGGACTAACTATACTCGTCTTCCAGTATTGCTCCCTTGCAGTGGATATTCTAAGATGTTCTGGCTTCTATTCCGAAAGCAATATAAAGCCACAGAGACTGTAAAATTACATTGACTGATATGATTCTTGGTCCACTTGAATTTATATCTGGGAGTCTTCTAAAAAAATAGTAATCCCATTTCTGATTAAGATCACTTTTCGGGAAACAGGTTTATCTCTCTATTTTCTTCTTGCTGAAAATTGAACAATCTGAAGCTATTGTAACCACCATCTATTCTCCCAAACAAAACCGTGGCACTGTTTTTTGTTTTTTTTGCATCCAACCCATTTTCTGCTTTTTCATAGTGACATTCATATTTTTCAAGGCAAGGACAGTATGATGCCAACAGATATGCCCAGCAATTCTCTCTGGAGCCTTGCTGTGTAATGCACTAGACATTTTATTTATTTATTTATTTATTTTAGTCAAGCATGTATTAGAAAACAGATACAAGTATAACATGATTATGAGTACATGAAATGGATATGAATAAAAGGGGACATTAGGACAGGGACGGTAGGCACGCTGGTGCGCTTATGCATGCCCCTTAAAGACCTCTTAGGAATGGGGTGAGATCTACAGTAAACAGTTTAAGGGTAAAGTTTTGGGGGTTTGGGGAAGAAACCACAGAGTCAGGTAGTGTATTCCAGGCATTGACCACTCTGTTGCTGAAGTCGTATTTTTTGCAGTCAAATTTGGAGCGGTTTACCATTGTATCTATTGTGTGCTCGTGTATTGTTGTGGTTGAAGCTGAAATATTCATTGACAAGGAGGACATTGTAGCAGATGATTTTATGTACTACGTTTAGGTCGGACCGAAGTTCTAAGTTGTCTAAGCCCAAAATTTCAAGTAAAAAAATAAAAAATAAAAATTGTTAAGCCAAAAAGTACCTTGTTGGCTTTGTGAGGGCATTCTCCTGGCTGTAACTCCTTACAGTTGTGGTATCTTTTCTTGGGGTTATGTCAGATGTCTTCAAACTTGGCAACTTTAAGACTTGTGGACTTCAACTCCTAGAATTCTCCAGCCAGCACAGCTGGAGCTGGCTGGAGAATTCAGCATAGCATAGCTGGCTGGAGAATTCTGGGAGTTGAAGTCCACAAGTCTTAAAGTTGCCAAGTTTGAGTATCGCTGGGTTATCTGGTTATCCTGAAGCTACACCAGAGGTGGGTTCCTGCCGGAGCCCTCTCTGCCAGTCCACCGCGCGCGTTGCCATTTTTTCCTGTGAATTTTTGGCCGATTTTGCTTCTGCGCATGCGTGGAAGCAAACTCGCGCAAGAATCTCACACACATGCGTCCCCTCGCGAGATTTTGGCACGATTTTGCTTCTGTGCATGCGCAGAAGCAAAATCACGTAAGGGGCGTGCACATGTAGTGAGCGCATGCATGCCCAAAGCATGGAGATGCATGCACAGCACACCAGCACCGGTAAGGGAGCAACCCGCCACTGAGCTACACTGTAATTCCTGGTATTGATGCATTTACTTTAAGGAGTTGAAAGACAAGATCTGCATAGGTGCCTTTTGCCTATTCCAAAACACTTTTCCTCTTTAAACCCAAAGCCCTAATTGATACACATTTTATATCAAGATAGAAGTACTTTGCATTTTAAAATGATCTTAAACTCATCTCTATCTACTTTATCCCTTTTATTCACTGCTGTAAATTCTGGACACGTTAGTTTATGCACGATCTGTTTTCTGGAGCTTTATCAAGGATTTCCTGAAATGTGCAGATAAATTACATTGCATCTTCTGTCCGTATTAATTAATCTGCTGTCAGATAATTAATTATCTCAGTCCAGAGCTAAAACCCATTTTCGGCTGTATGCTTACCTGTGCATACAAAAATGAAATTGCAAAATGAGCTTGTGAAGCTGGGATTGGTAACTCTAGTAGCTTGCACTCCCTATGGAGCAGGTAAGCAAAGGTCTTTCAGATTTTGAGGTTCTTCTTTTTGTGACATGAAATAGGTTGCGCAGATATACCTAGAAATGTACGTTGCAGTTATGGATGCCATGCATTAGTGTAGTTGCCAGAATATTTTTGTACCTTCAAGCACTTCCTTGGTACCCACTCTAATTTTGTTATAAGTTCTTTTATGATTTGAAAAGAAAAAACAATAGGATGGAAAATTGATATGATGTAATGTAACACCCTCTAGCATTATTTTTTATTAACTTCTCTCTATATATATGGGGGGGGGGTTTCTGGCCGGTATCCATACCTGCGTATGCCGCCCTCTCTCTGTAGATGGGGGGGAGCCAGTACAATTCAGGGATTTGTTTGCAGGTATGAACACCTATGGGGGGATTTCCACCCAACTTCAAGATAAGCTGAAATTGCCAAGAAAGCTATGTATAAGCAATGGAAAAGCTTTAGGGAGCCATTTCACCCAACCAGTCTTCTGGTAAATATGTTTTATAACAGGCCTGGCCCACCAAAACAGCTTTTGACATGCTTTTAAAATTACAAATGTGTCCTCTAACCCCCTCCCCCCCAAGTCTTATCTTCTGGTGCCCTAGCAACACCTATTATAAATCAGATGCCATTAATACACTTCTGCTGTTAGATTTATTTTGGTTTCTTTCTTTCTTAGATGAATCTTTCTTGTCTTTTTCCCCATGAAAGACTGCTTGCTCAGATTTTCGAAAAGGTGATCATGCTTTGCTAAGCTGAGTATTTAAGGTCAGTTCCTAGGATGCCAGTATGGGAGCACCAACACCACAAAATAGATATGATAAACACCTTGCTCAGGTTCTCATGAATATGATTTCTCCTGCTATGGAAAAAAAGTGTTTCACAAAGGTATGATGCAGATTCTGACACTAATAAACACAACATGATCAAGGCCTATAAAAAGAACTATACAGTATAGGCTATCGGTAGGAGTAGTTGGAAACTTAAAAGCAGAGGAATAAGTCTATACCCCACATATGGAACATCTGGAATGACAGATGTGCCTCATCTATGCTTTGGAACTCAGTCTCATGATTAAAGAATATTATGTATAATTATGCATATGTCACACACACAAAATGTTATTGCTTCCAGATTCCGCAGAATTTGCAGTCTACTTCCGATTTGTGGATAATGTATTTGTGCTCTGCAGTAAATTGCCATCACATGAGGAGAAGGGTAGACACTTTGAGCCCACACACTTTGTTTTGTGGTGTGTGTGTGTGTGTGTGTGTGTTTGTGAGAGAGAGAGAGAGAGAGAGAGAGAGAGAGAGAGAGAGAGAGAGAGAGAGAGAGAGAGAGAGAGAGAGAGAGAGAGAGGGAGGGAGGGAGGGAGGGAGGGAGAGGGAGAGAGAGAGAGATCATACATAGCTCAGTCAAAACTATAAAAAAATCTCATTGCTGTAAATTAAACTTTTGCCACCCAAATTCAATGTTGAGCAAATCCTCAAGTGAAAATCAGGGGTATCTACAGGGAGGTGGTCAAAAAAAGTCAAGATAGTAGCACAACTTGCAATCGAAGTCCACCTCTTTTAGGTCCAAAATGATCCCCATAAAAAAGAATGGGATTTCAATTCCATGGTTGTGCACGCCATCTTAACTTGTTTGGACCCTTCCCCATAGACACCATTGTATAAAATCAATCTAAGATTTACGTGAGGACCAGAGGCTGTCCATAGCGACTGTGCTGTGGTTAGCAGATAACTCGTGATTGTAGCGCCTAAAACACATTGTGCAAAGCAGGCAAGAGGCGAATTATAAGCGAGAGTTTTTAAAACATTGCAGAATTCCAGAAAATATATGTCACTTTATCATAGAAAATTGGAATCCAATGCCCTTAAAACATCCAAGCGTCCGCTGAAAAATATCAGCCATTTCTTAGCTTTTATAAAGCACGCCGCAGTCTCTTTCACGAGTCATTATAGAACATCTTGAAATGTCATGGTGTGCCAACAAAAATAATTAACATCATTAAGGCTTTCTAAATAAATGCAGTTTACCAACCAAAAATGAAACAAGGAAATGACTCTGGGCTGCCACTCTTGGCATCAATCATGGAGGACTCTTTCATGAACTTTGCCATCAACACAGTTCCATGGAAAGAAAATCAATATAAGGATTTCTCAAGCGGCCTCTTGAGAAATCTAGGAGAGAAATGTAGGAGAGAATCATGAGAAATCATGAGGCTTGCATTCAAACTTTCTCATTGTCCAGAAAAGGTAATGCATTCTGGTTCATGCCAAATCCTGAAGAGACCTGGTGGTGCAATGGTTACATTGCACTATTTCAGGCAAGCTGCCCACAGTCTGGAGTTCGATCCTGAAGGGACTCAAAGTTGACTCAGCCTTCCATCCTTCTGAAGTCAGTGAAATGAGGAGCCAGATTGCTGGGGGCAATGTGCAAAATAATGCTTATATTGTAAAGCACAAAGAGAGTTCTGTAAAACACTATGGCAGTGGTTCTCAACCTTCCTAATGCCACGACTCTTTAATACAGTTCCTCATGTTGTGGTGACCCACAACCATACAATAATAAAATTATTAGGAAACTCAGGGGTGGGTTCTAACTTACCTCGCTGCCGGTTAGGTTCCTCCTGCACTGTGTGGCCGCGCCTCGTGCGCGCCCGTGCACTTTGCGGGTGCACACATGAACAGTGCCGATTTTTTTTAATTGAAAAAAAAAGCTGAAAACAAGATGGCGACGCATGCACAGTGCTGGAAATTCTGCTTCTGTGCATGCTCAGAAGTTCCCATGGTACAGATTTTTTTTTTTTTTGCAATAGTCTATTTGCATGTGGGTGGACCCGCCTGGAGACGGATATTGTCTCGGTTCCTAAGACCATCGGAAATATGTGTTTTCCGATGGTCTTAGGCGACCCCTGTGAAAGGGTTGTTCGACCCCAAAAGGGGTCGTGACCCACAGGTTGAGAACCACTGCACTATGAGGTGGTGTCTAAGCCTAAATGCTATTGCAATTCATGATGAGAGTCAAAGTAGAAAATGTACTAAGCTCTATTAGGCTGTCGAGAAAATTTGAACCAGTGCCTGAGTGTGATCTTGAGCCAATAAATTGTGATTCAGTCTAGTGAGCCAGTTGGCCCCAGTGAATGGCATATAGACTGTTCTGAAATGAGTTGCAGTCTTCCGAAAGGTGAAGATTTATAGTCTGCCAGGGAGACTCGAAGTCAAGAGTGCTAATACCGTTTGGAACAATACAAAGTATCTGCGAAACAATTTTAAACCAATCAGGGCGGCTCACCAATCATAGGTTACAGACTCATATGTGACCTGTGAGCTTAGAAATCTTCTGTATGAGACCCACTTGGCATTTGCGAAGAAGTGAAATTGTCAGGGTTTCTGGAGGCTTCAGTACACAATATGGGGATCACAATTCAGTTTGTGGATATTAACTGTGCAGACTTGTCATGGTAATATCATATTATAGGGTAATATCAAAATAAAAACACATTGGATAGAGGAGAATATTTGTAAGCTCAGGGATGAAATGAGGGATCCCTGGTGCTTCTGAGCTTGGTTGTTTTCTTGCAGATATTTTATTATGCAAACAGGGTAACATTATAAGTGCTAAAAGGGAGTAGGGTTTGCTCTCTTTTTATATTCTAGTGCAGGGGTGTCAAACTCAATTTCATTGAGGGCTACATCATGTTTGACCTTGGGGGCCTGGGGTGGGCGTGGCCAGGGTGGGCGTGGCTAGCTTGATATCACTTGTGTTGGGGGCACCTGTGGCTTGAGCACTCTGCCAGCGAAAATGGGCTCCTGAGCTCCGTTTTTGGCTGGGACAGCCTCCTGCAATTCTCTACCAGCGAAAACAAAGCTTGGGAGAGCCGTCTGTGGCCCTCCCGAGCTCTGTTTTCACTGGCAGAGGCACCACAGATTGGCCATTCGCTGTTTCCAGGGCAGCACCATGGGCCAGATCTAAGCACCCTGCGGGCTGGATTTGGCCCACGGGCCTTGAGTTTGACACCCCTGTTCTAGTGGGTTCCTGGCAATGTTTATAGGGGTGGTTTTGGTGATTCTTTGGGTGGCTGTTTAACTGTTAGCTTATTTGGCAGTTCTTTTATTTACTTCTTGTTGAGCTGCGGTGGCGCAGTGGTTAGAGTGCAGTACTTCAGGCTACTTCTGCTGACTGCTAGCTGCCTGCAATTTGGCAGTTCAAACCTCACCAGGCTCAAGGTTGACTCAGCCTTCCATCCTTCCGAGGTGGGTAAAATGAGGACCCAAATTGTTGGGGGCAATAGGCTGAACTCTGTAAACCGCTTAGAGAGGGCTGTAAAACACTGTAAAGCAGTATATAAGTCTAAGTGCTATTGCTATTGTTTGTTGATATGATGTTAATCTTGGTGTAAATCTCTGCTCATCTGGGTGTTGATTATTGGTGGGGAGGTATTTTGGGTTTTTGTTCCTTTTTCAGCTTGTTGGTTGTCTCTTGAATGATATATAGATGTTTGTGTCTATGTGCTTGTTGACGGCTGATTTGTCAGAGTTCCAAGCTTCTAGGAATTCTCTAGCATTTTTAGCATGGCTTAGTCTAGGTGTCAGGGTTCCAAATAGCATCCAAAACTAAACCAGAGTCCGAGGCAAAGTATTCCTCAAAGTTCCAATTTATTAACAGAGCCATGTTGGCACATCTGGGAGAAACCCATATCTGAAGTCCCAGGGGTTTCTCCACCCAGTTGAAAGTTCAAGCCCTTGTCCCCACACCCCCAAGTCCATCACATTGACCAATCTTCATCTGACAACTTGGCAGAAACTCCCATCTTCTTCCGTGCAGGTGCAGGAGTGCAAAGACAAAGGATGACCTTGACAATCTAGAAGGAATTTGCTATGGCTACATGCAGACATCCCTCATGCAATTACCCCTCCCAAATTCCCACAGCAAAGAATACATTTTAAAATAGCATAAAGTGTGGCAGGCCAAAATGGCTTTGGCCTGAAACTCAGATGGTCACAGTTTCCCAGCTGAGATTACAGTTAAGTCTGTTCATGTGTTGTGAAATTAAGGAGTTTTCATCATGTCTTCTAACTGCTAGTTGGTGTTCATGGATGTGCTCTGCCTGTTTGTCCTATATAGTGCCTTTTGCGGTCCTTACACTGTATGTTGTCAAAGACTCCTGTTTTTTCTTCTGGGATTGCTGGTTTACTTAAAATGTTTTGGAGGGCTTTAATTGTGTGTGCTACACTGATGCCATATAGTTGCAATAGTCTGTTGGTGATTTCTGAGATGTTCTTGATGTGTGTGAGTCAGTGGTGGGTTCCTACAGGTGCGGTCCACTCTATAGCACCGGTAGCGGCCTGCTGGTGACGTCACAGTACCGGTGCGGTCGGTTGCTGGTGCCTGGGCGCTGCCATTTAAAAAAATTTTTTTTTAAAAAAAAACATTTCTTCTGTGCATGCCCAGAAGCCGAACTTCTGGCACTGCGCATGCGCTGCCTTCCTACCCCACAGTGAGTCCAAGTAGGGGAGGATGGCTGAGGGAGCGTGTGAGACGCTGAAAGAACAGGCGGCAGGAGCTGTCTCCATTCCCCTCCCTTCAGCAGTCCGAGAAGCCACGAACGTGCGATGATGATCCTAGGCATTTTTGCATGTTCGAGGCTTCTCGAGCTGCTGAGGGGAGGGGGAATGGGCGGCAGGACCTATCTCAGTTCCCCTCCCTTCAGCAATCTGAGAAGCCACGCCTACCCAGTCACATGGCCGGCAAGCCACACCCACAAAATAAGCCACGCCCACAGAGTGGTAGTAAAAAAAATTAGGAACCCGCCCCTGGTGTGAGTGCTATCCTTTTCATAGCTTGCATTGGTTGTACTATGCTGGATTGAATGGTCAAGCACTTTTTGATGAAGTTGTGCAGATATCCATTTTGTTGGATAATGTTTTATAGATGACACATTTCTTATCTCTGATGTTCAGGTTTGCTGCAGTGTGTCTCTGCTCATCTAAATAGTGTTCTTACACAACTTGTCTCGTGGGAGGTTGGGTTGATATAGTGAGTTACAGGACTGATTATGAAGAATCTGACTCTCCCACCTTATTAATATTATACTGTGGTTCACTTTTACTCCATGCTGAGCTGGAGGTAGGCAGTTATCGTTACCGAAAAGACTATGATCATTTGAAAACCATTACAACTGCCTGGCTAACCTTCAGGTTCAGCTACGCTTAAAACTGACCTGCATGAATAATGAGCAATTAGCATCCCACCCCATCCCACCAGCAGTTCTTATACATATTCAACAAAAGATGACTAATTGAAGGCTCAGAGAAAAGTCTAAGTGACGGGTGTAGGTGGGGATTCCAATCACACAGAGAACTGTCTGACAGCTTGTGTGATTTCAAAGCTATTCAGTTTCTCATGAGGAAGAGCAAATAATACCACATTTAGTTTCATACCCTGTGAGTTACAAGGATTGAGGCGTTGAGGAAAGTGTTTGTCTTAATAAATTGGCTCCCCTGCCCCACTGCATCTTTTAGTTTAACAGCTTGGTATTCTACTTTGTCAGGGAGTCTATTGTCCAAGCAAGGGGGAAAAAATGATGTGATAAGAGTTGATAGAAGGAAGCTTAGGATGTGAAAGTCCAAGATCCTAAGTATGTGGCTCAGGTTTGGTTTCTTGGAAGTTCAGGACCATGAAAAGTAGCCCTTGCTGTAACCTGTGGCTATTTCAAAGTAGGTAGTGAATGTTTATTGAATGGGGATCCAAGTGAAGTCAATTTCACAGAGCAATTCTTCCTCCTGGAGGTGAGGCAAGCCCCCACTCTCCTGGCCTTCAGAAAAGGAATCAAAACAGGACTCTGCTGCCTTGCTTGGGGAGCGCAGAGGAGCACACAGCCATGGGGCTGGCTGGTACCCTGGCAGCCTTCCCTTCTCCTTTTAATTTTAACAATGTTTAATCATCCTTGCCTTCCTCTAAACTTTTAATTTCATTTCTTCTTCTTCTTCTTCTTCTTCTTCTTCTTCTTCTTCTTCTTCTTCTTCTTCTTCTTCTTCTTCTTCTTCTTCTTCTTCTTCTTCTTCTCCTTCTCCTTCTCCTTCTCCTTCTTCTTCTTCTTCTTCTTCTTCTTCTTCCATATCCATCATCGCACGTTGGCGATCATGTTGGCAATCCTATTTTTATCAACAGCTGCACGAAAAAGTGCTGTTGAGTTTTGTCCAAACCAGGCCCTTAGATTTTGAAACCATGATGTTCTTCTTCTGCCTGGACCTTGTTTGCCTTCAATCTTTCCCTGGAGGATTAAGTGAAGTATTTATTTATTTATTTATTTATTTATTTATTTATTTATTTATTTATTTATTTATTTATTTATTTATTTATTTATTTATTTATTTATTTATTTATTTATCTGTTCTTATATTTTTATGGGTGTCACATCACATGTCCAAAATATTCTAGTTTTTGCTTTTTAATGGTTTTGATTATTTCCCTTGGCTTTCTCAGGCAGCTTATCACCTCCTCATTTCTGATTTTGTCAACCCAGCTTATACGTAACAGCCACCTGTAAATCCACATTTCAAATGTTTCTAATCTGTTCAAGTGGCTTTCTGTCAGAGACCAGTTCTCTACTCTGTAGAGCAGGATAGAAAAGATGTAACATCTGACAAACCTGATTTTCAATCTTAGGCTTATGTTGTGACTGCAGAAGACCTTTTGAAGACCTTTTGACCATTTTGACCATTTTTATATACTATTTTTATTTTAATGTTTTTTGTACATTGTTCAGAATCCTTCTCTGAGGGAGGTGGTTTAAAAATGTGAAAACTTAGCTAAACTGAACTGAACTGAACTGAACTGAACTGAACCGAACCGAACCGAACCGAACCGAACCGAACCAAACCAAACCAAACCAAACCAAACCAAACCAAACCAAACCAAACCAAACCAAACCAAACCAAACCAAACCAAACCAAACCAAACTAGACGTTTCTCAACTTCAGCCTCTTTAAGCTGTGTGGACTTCAATTCCCAGAATCCATAACCATGCGGGGCGTGGAATTCTGGGAACTGGAGTCCACATCGCTTAAAGTTGCTGAGGTTGAAAAACACTATCAAAGAGTAGCACCGTCTCTCGCTAGAATATATGGAATAAGCTGAAGGGTCCTAGGTAAAAGTCCCTACTTCAAAATGAACAGGGATAAATTCTACGTCCTCCTGAAAGCTGCTTCCAGGAATTCTTGGTTCAACCGATCAATCAATCAGAACAGAGTTGGAAGGGATCTTGGAGGTCTCCTAGTCTAACCCCCTACCCAAGTAGCAGATCCTATACCATTTCAGACTTTTCATCTTTCCTAACACTGACAGCCAGTCTATTCAAAACATGCATTTGTACATTTGTGGTTATAAAGTTTTAATTTCAGGCTTTTAGGTTCTCAGGACCAGGTTCTTAACATATTTTGTTGGAAGCTAAGGAAGAAGTTTATTGAAGGTCTTGGGTGACTATTGTTTATCAGAAGCCAACAATACTGAATAAATCATCCTGGGCAGTCTCTCTGCTACCAAAGTAAAGAAATTCCACATGGTGAATATTTGAAAATGTAAATTCTTTGTTATTTTGCAAACTAAGAATGATGAAAACCAGGAGTCCTAAGACATTGTATATAGTTTTCATGAAGAGAGATAAAACAGAGCTTCCTTAAATTGGGGAATTCTTTCTCACTTCAGCACAAGTCACATGTTCAGTTAAGACTGTATGATTTTCTGTAGTGATGGTGGGAATGGAGATTTTCAAGTTTCTGCTCCTATATTGCAGCATATTTTGCTTCATTTAGAATTTTTCTTTTTAGTATTAATTTTTCAACACACATAGATATTTACTGCTAGGTTCATATGTCTTAATTCGAGCAGTATCTGGAGCAAAGGGAATTACTGCTATTGCTAAACAGTATGGAGCCAGATATAATTGATTATGACTGAAAATCATTAAGAAATCTATTTTCTGCCATCCAGTCATACCATTCAGAAAGAATTATTTAGCCTTAGCCTGGGGAAGGATTCACACAACCCTCCACATATATTGGAAGAATGACGAGGTTATAGGGTTTGGCTGCACCGCCACATAGGTTGTCTAATAACCTATCACCAGCAGCTTGAGGCTGTGTAGCATAATTCTACCACACTTCACACTTTGCTAACTCATAACAAAGTTATGACTACTTCACCTTCAACCGCAACAATACACAAGCTCACATTAGATGCAGACTTAATGTAAACCGCTCCAAACTTGATTGTAAAAAATTCGACTTCAGCAACAGAGTGGTCAATGCCTGGAATACATTACCTGACTCTGTAGTCTCTTCCCCAAACCCCCAAAACTTTAATCTTAGACTGTCTACCGTTGACCTCACCCCATTCCTAAGAGTTCTGTAAGGGGCATGCATAAGCGCACCAACGTGCCTACTGTCCCTATCCTAATGTCCCCATGTTTTCGTAAAATATCATGTACTCATAACCATGCTTGTACACCTTATATATTCACAATCATGTTTATACTTTGTCTGTAATCATATACACCAGTGGTGAAATCGTCCTGGTTCGGGCGGGCCAGTCGGTCGTCGTAGAGCCGATAGAGCCGATAGCGATCGCAGCGCAAACCTTCCCCCACCCGCTTCCCCCGCCCGCCTGGATGCCGCCATTTGGGTTCTTTTACCCTCTGTGCACGCGCAGAACGCTTTGTGAATGCGCAGAGGGTAAAAGAACCCAAATGGCACCGTCCAGGCAGGCAGGGGAAGCGGGTGGGGGAAGGCTCGCACTGCAATCGCTATCGGCTCTATCGGCTCGACGATGACCGACTGGCCCACCCGAACCGGAAGGATTTCACCCCTGATATACACGCTTGACAAAATAAATAAAAAATAAAAAAAAGTTCATATTGAACTTGCTGCCTCCAGAATGCTCTTTTCTGATCAGCCTGTCCCTTCTCTGGAGTGGGTGGACACAGTTCCAAACACAGCACTGTGTCAACTAATTGGCAACTGGTTGCAACTAACTGGCACTGGTTGCAACTATCCATCACTGTGACTTTATTTTTTAAAAAATCTATGAAGTTCACCCAATATCAAGAGGCACTTTTGAAAAGAGAGTATGTGGGAGGCTAGAATGTTTCTTTGGTACAATCTTCTCATATTTTTAAAATTAAAAAATGGGTTAATGTAAAAAAAAAAAATCAGATGGCCTAGGAAGCAGAAGGGTACCAAAAGAGCTGTTTATAGGCACATCAATGACTCTGGTTCTTGAAAGCAACAATGAAATATTTACTGCGGAACTAGACGGAGATGGTAGGCAAGCTTAGCAACCTCTGTGCAGTAGTTTGCAGCCTTGAGGTTTTTGTTGGATTCATGGAGTTACTTTTTGAGAGTGTTATTTTCATTCTTTCTGGAGGTTAGGGAACCACAGGCATCGAGCAAAGAATCCTTAGAAAAGGAATTCAGAATTGCCTAAGAATTCTCACAAAAGGATCCAATCTGCCTTGGTTTCAGCATATTTTAAGATCAACAGGAGACCTCCTATATCTTCTGCAGATGTCCCATCTAACAATAACAATAACAATAACAAACAATAACAACAACAACAACAACAACAACAACAACAACAGAGTTGGAAGGGACCTTGGAGGTCTCTAGTCCAACCCCCTGCATAGGCAGGAAACCCTACACTACTTCAGACAAATGGTTGTCCAACATCTTCTTAAAAACTTCCAGTGTTGGAGCATTCACAACTTCTGGAGGCAAGCTGTTCCACTGATTAATTGTTCTAACTGTCAGGAAATTTCTCCTTAGTTCTAAGTTGCTTCTCTCCTTGATTGGTTTCCACCCATTGCTTCTTGTTCTACCCTCAGGTGCTTTGGAGAATAGCTTGACTCCCTCTTCTTTGTGGCAACCCCTGAGATATTGGAACACTGCTATCATGTCTCCCCTGATCCTTCTTTTCATTAAACTAGACATACTCAGTTCCTGCAACCGTTCTTCATATGTTTTAGCTTCCAGTCCCCTAATCATTTTTGTTGCTCTTCTCTGCACTCTTTCTAGAGTCTCAACATTCTATGACACTATATATAATGTCTGACACTATATGGCGTTTTCAAGACCAGGATGTCAAGAACCATGTCCCCTAATGCATGTACATGCACTATGTGATGACACTCAATACTTTTAACTAGGTCAGTTACAAACTTAGCAGCTATATTCAAACAACCTGCAGCCTAAATTAGATTTAATCTTAGTTCTTTATTCAAATTAGATGGCTACTTGGTTAATTTATCATTTGATGTACTACACCGAGAACATTCAATAACCAAGATAAGCATGTTGGTTAGTTTGTTTGTTTTTGTTTGTTTTTAATGGGGGAGGGAAGTTCTCTGAAGATTTCAATTGAAAAGAGAGAGTATCCTTCTTTAACAGGTTAAATCAATATATGACAAGAAGAAGAATAATGGCAATTTTTCACATACAGCACAGGTAGTTGTGCTTTCAAAGATCCACATGTAACACATCAGTTTGAAACATAACCTGTTCATTCCCTCAAGACAAAAGATAGATTTAAAAAATTCAGCTACTTATCTTTGCTATCTTTGGGATTATTTTTTGTTTTGAAAAGCATACAATTCACAGAGCATTTAATACCTCAAAGGGTAGAATCCCAATGGCTAGGCTGGAAATTCTAGCATTACAAGATTATCTGGAAGATTCTGACCAAAAGAGCTTTTCTTAACTAGAAATAAATCCAATTGAACTTAAAATTCTTTCTATGTTAATTAATGGCACTAAGAGCAACTCTTTTTATTTTTTCCCTACCGGTTCTCATACAATTTAATGCAAGAGAAAATATGGGAAGAGCTTTAGAAAGATGCATAACATAAAAGCAATTTATATATTTATTTCCCACCTTTATTATTTTTACAAATAACTCAAGGCAGCAAACATACTGTATCCAACATACTTTTCCCCTCCTATTTTCCACACAACAACCCTGTCAGGTGGTTTGGGCTGAGACACAGTGAAAAGTCCACCTGGTTTTCATGGCTAAATAGGACTTGAACTTACAGTCTTCCGATTTCTATCCTGGCACCTTAATCACTAGACCAAACTGACTCATTGTCTATTCTACAAACCAGAGACATTGATGTGCTTACAAGTAGCTCCCTTGGTACACTCCTGGCTTCCCAAGCCTTCTAACTTTTTACATTAAATCTGTTTTAATTTTAAAAATATGAGAAGACCGTACATACCAAAGAAATCATAAACAATAAAGCCATGATAGCAAACCTATGGCACACGTGCCACAGGTGGCACGCGGAGCGATATCTGAGGGCACGCGAGGTGATGCCCTATTTCAGCTCCAGCACGCATATGTGCACTGGCCAGCTGATTTTTGGCCTTCTGGAGGGCGGGGGGAGGTCATTTTCACCTTTCCCAGGCTTCAGGAAAGCCTCTGGTACCTGTGGATGGAGAAAAACGGATCCAACGGCCCAACCGGAAGTTCATTTCCGAACTTCTGGTTGGGCCGTTTGGCCATTTTTCACCTTCCCCAGGCTTCAGGAGGCGGTTGGGCTGTTGGGTCCATTTTTCACCATCCACAGGCTCCGGAGGCTTTCCTGAAGCCTGGGGAAGGCAAAAACGACCTCCCCCCCGCCCTCTGGAAGGCTGAAAATCAGCTGGAATCCGTTTTTTGCCATCCACAGGCCCTGGAGGCTTCAGTGAGCCCCATGCGCATGTGCGGGGGGCAGTGGGGGGGTTGTGTGTGCATGTGTGGGGGAAGGCATTGCATTATGGGTGTGGGTGTGCATGCCCTTTTGGCACCCGAGCAAAAAAAGGTTCGCCATCAATGCAATAAAGCAATTGCAGCAGCACCCTCCCCTACTTCCCACAATAACATGAATTTTAAAAAGACTGCAGCAAGAGAAATTAGAAAGAAATTCTCAAGCAAGCTGGCAATAATGCAGCAAAAGAGAAATTGCATGCAAACATCAGAAAAATTTCAAGGCACATTTTGGCACAACATTAAGAGTCGCTATGGAATCACATTGTTGGAATCAGGCTTTTCAATAAAGGAGAATATTTGTAGCTCAGGGTTGAAAGGAGGGCCTCTTGGTGCTCTTTGAGCTTTATTATTGTTTTATTGTTGTTTTATTGCAGACATTTCATCACCCCAAACTAGCAGCAAAAGGGAAATTGCATGCAAACACCAGAAAAATTTCAAGACACATTTTGGTGCAACATTCTCTGAGCTTGCTTGTTTTCTCACAGACATTTCATTACCCCCAAACTAGCTAACATCATCAGTTCTAGTCATCAGGTAACATCACCAAGTAACTAAGTAACCATCATCAGACTAGCACTGATGATGTTATCTACTTTGGTAATGAAACATCTGCAAGAAAACTACCAAGCTCAGAGAGCACCAATGACCTCTTATTTCAACCCTGAGCTACAAATATTCTCCTTTTCATCCATCACATTTAACTCTCTTCTGAATGCAGGGATCTATATTACTAATCATTGACAGGTGTCTATCTAGACATTGCTCGAATATAACCAAGAAAGAGTGCCCCTTCTCACTGGAAACTCTTTTTTGCTAATCAAAGGCTTTTCCTCCCATTCAACTGGAATCTGTGTTCCTGTAACTTAAGACCATAATTTTATGCCCTGCATACTGAGATAATAGTGAAAAGGTTGTAGCGGTGAATTACCCCGCAGATCTGATGTTTGGGGGGGGGGGGGGGGAGCAAGAATTGGAAGGCATTAAAGCAAAGAACAAACTGATGCTTCATTTCAGCTCAGTTACCATTTGGTGACACAATGACCATTAGCTGAGTTCAAGTTTTGACTTGAACTTTTCGGTTTGATATAGCCTAAAATCTGTTGCAAGTATTAAGCTGCCTGTTCAGATTTCATAGAAGATCCATCAAGTACTTGGAATCCTGGAAGAAGAGAAGTGGAGTTGTTTCAATTGTTGACTCCTTGTTCCCTGGCACCTTTTCTCATCAATTTAAGTCTGCTTAAGCTGGAAAAAAGTATAAGGGCCAGAGTGGAAGGATGTCACTGGTTTTATTGGGAGCACGTTTTCCATCTTTTCTTTCCATTTATTAGCATTCCGGCAAATAGAAGACTTAATGAATGAATTCTGGTTGGATTGCAAACATTCCAATATAGCCAAGGTGAATGTTTCCAATAATTGATTGTGAAATGACATAATCACTTCTGAACAATAGGTTCGAATCAGGTTTGATATTAAATTGATGTCATCCAAGAGAAATGATAATTTAAGATAACCTCCTCCAGTACAGGTAGTTTTTGACTTATGACCACAATTGAGCCCAAAATTTTTGTTGCCAAGTAAAACATTTGTTAAGTGAATTTTGCCTCATTTTACGACCTTTCTTGCCACCCTTTTAAGTGAATCCCTTAATTTACTTAACGGTTGTTAAGTAAATCTGGCTGCCTCGTTGACTTTGCTTGTAAGATCGTATAAGGTTAGGCTTAGGGACACTGCAACCATCATAAATCTGAGTCAGTTGCCAAGTGTCTGAATTTTGATCACATGACCAAGGGGATGCTGCAACCATCATAAGTGTGGAAACCGGTCACAAGTCACTTTTTTCAGTGGTGTTGAAATTTGAACAGTCACTAAATGAACTGTTTGTAAGTCGAGGATTACCTGTATAACAGATCTGAAGTGGTATTTTATATGTTGCATTCAGAGGTGGCTTTCAGCAGGTTCTAACTAGGAGCTGAGATAGCGCAGTGGTTAAAAGCAGCATTGCGACCTTCAGCTGATTGCTAGTTCAGCAGTTCAGCTGTTCATATCTCACCAGGCTCAAGGTTGACTCAGCCTTCCATCCTTCCGAGGTGGGTAAAATGAGGACCCAGATTGTTGGGGGCAATATGCTGAACTCTGTAAACCGCTTAGAGAGGGCTGTAAAGCACTATGAAGCGGTATATAAGTAAAGTGCTATTGCTATTGCTAACCAGTTCTGGAGAACCGGTAGCGGAAATTTGGTGGGGCCACGGGGAGAGCCTTCTCTGTGGGAGCCCCGTCCCTCTGGAACCAACTCCCACCAGAGATCCGGACTATCCTCACTCTACTGGCCTTCCGTAAAGCCGTAAAAACATGGCTCTTTTGGCAGGCGGGGTGAAAAAAGAAGATCAGATTCCCCCATGAATGAATGTTTTTTAAAATAATGTTCTGTTTTTAAACTATTATATTTTTATTGCATTGTTCTTACCCATGTTGTAAGCCACCCTGAGTCCCACGGGATTGGGCGGCTTATAAGAACGCTTATTAAATTAAATTAAATTTTGAGTAGTTCAGAGAACCCAGTAAATACTACCTCTGGCTGGCCCCGCCCCCATCTATTTTCTGCCTCCCGAGTCCCAGCTGATCAGGAGGAAATGGGGATTTTGCAGTAACCTTCTCCTGGAGTGGGGAGGGAATGGAGATTTTACAGTATCCTTCCCCTGCCATGCCCACCAAGCCATGCCCGCCAAGCCACACCACGCCCACCAAGCCACGCCCACAGAACCGGTAGTAAAAAATTTGAATCCCACCACTGGTGATATTTTTATAGTCTTGTAGTATTCCATTTATATAGTTTTACTTTTTAATATTGTAAGCTGCCCAGAGTAAGATGGGTGGCCAATAAATTTGATAAATAGAACTAAATCAAAATAAATAAATATACAATTGCCTTTCCTTCATTATGATTCAGCCATTGATTCAGCAGTTTTGTTTTCTAGGCCTGTTTTGTAAAAATAGGCATGGAAAAAATCTATCTGGTCACTAACATTTGACACCAATCTGATGGCAATACCGTATTTTTTGGAGTATAAGACGCACCGGAGTATAAGACACACCTTAGTTTTTGGGGAGGAAAATAGGGGAAAAAATCTGCCTACCAGGTATTCATCTGGCTAGCGTCCTTAGTCTGGTCAGCTTCAGCACATTATTTTATCCCCTGGTTAGGACTTAAAAAAACCTTCTTCTGAGAGAGTAACAATGAAAGAGCCTGCAAGCCAGTAAGAGCTGGGAAGATCGTTAGCACCTGGTTAGGGCTGGAAAAAAACTTCTTTGGAGCAAGTAGAGCAATGAAAAAAAATTCTGCAAAGACTTAGGGCTGGAAAAACATTCTTCTGAGAGAGTAACAATGAAAGAGCCTGCAAAGTAAGAGCTGGGAAGATCGTTAGCACCTGGTTAGGGCTGGAAAAAAACTTCTTTGGAGCAAGTAGAGCAATGAAAAAAAAACCTGCAAAGACTTAGGGCTGGAAAAACATTCTTCAGAGAGAGTAACAATGAAAAAGCCTGCAAGGTAAGAGCTGGGAAGATCGTTAGCACCTAGTTAGGGCTGGGAAAAAAGCTTCGGAAAAGCTACATTCAGAGTAAAAGACGCACCCAAATTTTCAGCCACTTTTAGGGAGGAAAAAGGTGCATCTTATACTCCGAAAAGTACGGTAATTAATCTCTAAAACATGTGTACACACAGATGTTTGTGAAACAGGGTTGTTTAACTTGGCAAAAGGCAAAAATTGTCAAGAGCGAAGGGCCTGCTTATTTAAGAATTATTGCATCAGACCAAGCTACATTTAATATAGTGCTGCTACAATCTTCCTTTCTCAGCAGATAATGAGGAAACTTAGGAAGAAACTTAGAAGCAAGCCATGCTGCAAACACTATTTCTACTTTCAAGTTCAGGGTCTGTTAATCATCTTCAGCTCCAGTGACAGGTCAACCTTTAGGTATATTTCTTTCTTTTCAAATGTCTTTTCTGGCAGCATGAGCAGGTAAGGAGTTACTTAGCTCCTTACGTATACTGTATCATTACATTTGCAACGTCATATTTATATTTGCAAAAATCTTGTTTCAAAAGTGCCTTTCTTGTTTCAAAAGTGCACATAACACCCACTGTACACACAGCAAACTATTGAAAGTATGAATCACATATTAATTTTGCATTTGGAATTTCTGAAATTTATCATCTGCAAGTATGTCAAGCTGCACTCCTTTCTTTTCCTCGCTTAGTATTGTAAACATAAATTCTTGCAATCCAAAGCACTGGATTCATCTCACCTTACTTTACTTTACCTTACCTTATCTGAGCCGAGGTGGTGCAGTGGTTAAAAGCAGCACTGCGACCTTCAGCTGATTCCTAGTTCAGCAGTTCAGCTGTTCAAATCTCACCAGGCTCAAGGTTGACTCAGCCTTCCATCCTTCTGAGGTCAGTAAAATGAGGACCCAGATTGTTGGGGGCAATATGCTGAACTCTGTAAACCGCTTAGAGAGGGCTGTAAAGCACTATGAAGCGGTATATAAGTCTAAGTGCTATTGCTATTGCTATTGCTATTGCTATTGCTATTGCTATTGCTATTGCTATTTTGTCTTAAAAAGTTAAGTCATACTGGCTGGGAATTTTGGGAGTTGAAGTCCACACAAGTTGCCAGGTTTCAAAAACACTGCTTTAAAATATTGGGTGTCCATGAAAGGATTACGGTAGGTGTGAATCTCTGTACTATATGATTTTTGTGGGGCTGAATTGCCTTGCCAGCTAATTCTAGGCTTTTCATTTTATTTGTTTTTAAATGGAGCAATGTTAAAAATACAAGTTCTTCTCCATACTAACCTATTGTATTATCCTTATGGAAAAAGAGAGGGAAAATTGTTTATCATTTTATTAAATAAGAACTTGCCAAAAATTGCACACTAGTGAATACCTGCGAGAGAATGAATACATTTGAAATTATAACCATGGAAGCAAGAGAACATGAAATGAGTGTGTCTACCCTATATTCAAGTGTATGAACCAGAGTTTACAAAAATTGGAGCACCTATTTATTATTTAAAGTGTTCTTTTTCTTCACTGCTTTTCCTTTGCAAATAATTTCCAGGGTTTTTCCACCGCTGAATTGCAAAGCTTCCCCTGACCTTCTGATGTGTAGAAAAGTTGTTCTACACATCTGAGTTGTTCCTAACGCCGCGCTCTTATTTATTTATTTATTTATTTTGTGAGATTTATATACCGCCTCACAGTGCAAGCACTCTCTAAGCGGTTTACACCAGTAAGCAATGTATTTTTATATTGCCCCCAACAATCTGGGTCCTCATTTTACCTACCTCGGAAGGATGGATGGCTGAGTCAACCTTGAGCCGGTGAGATTTGAACCGCTGACCTGCGGATCACAGTCAGCTAAAGTGACCTGCAGTATTGCCTCTAACTGCTGTGCCACCTCGGCTCCTTCTGGACAGAGAAGTCAGATGTTGTTCCTGGGATATATCCCAGCCTAGAAATCACAGACCTAAGGGCTCCTACTTTACTTTCCATATCAGGGATGTCAAACTCAAGGCCCGGGGGCCAGATCCAGCCCATGGGGTGCTGTGGGGCCGCCCTGGAAACAGTGAAGGGCGGCCCTCCCGAGCTCCATCCTCACTGGCAGAGGAGGCCGTTTCAGCCAAAAACGGACCTTGGGAGCCTGTTTTCTCTGGCAGAGCACTTGGGCCACCACAGGCACCCCAAACATGAGTGATGTGCGAGGTGGCCATGTCCACCTCTGGCTCCTGAGGTAAAACGCAACCCTGATGCAGCCCTCAATGAAATCCAGTTTGACACCCCTGTTCCATATCTTCTCTAGTTCCTCCTTCAGGCCCTGGTACTTCTCCAGTTTCTCTTCTTGAAGTTGCTGTCACTTAACACCACTACATCTATCACCATCGCTATCTCCTTGTCCCTGTCTACTACCACAATGTCTGATTGATTGGCCAGTATCTGCTTGCCCATCTGGCTTTGGAAGTCCCACAGGTTCTTAGCTCTGTTGTGCTTCACCAAGTTCTATAAAATCTCCCATCGGGACTTCAGAAGGTCTAGCCCAGTGTTGGTGAAACTTTTCGGCACTGAGTGCTGAAATGGGAGTGCACACACACAAGTGTGCACCAGAAACTGGAAGAGCAATGGGCGATGGCTGGCATGCCGGAGAGATGGCTCTGTGTGCCACTTCCGGCACGTGTGCCATAGGTTTGCATCACTGGTCTAGCTCATGCACAGATGTTACTGTACACAATGCCAGCTACTTGGTTGTGTTGTTTACAGGGGTGAAATGCTCCCGGTTCGGTCTGTCGTCGTAGAGCCGATAGAGCCGATAGCGATCGCAGCGCGAGCCTTCCCCCACCCACTTCCCCCGCCTGCCTGGATGCCGCCATTTGGGTTCTTTTACCCTCTGCGCATGCACAAAGCATTCTGCGCATGCACAGAGGGTAAAAGAACCCAAATGGCGGCATCCAGGCGGGCGGGGGAAGCGGGTGGGGGAAGGCTCGCGCTGCGATCGCTATCGGCTCTATCGGCTCTACGACGACTGACTGGCCCGCCCGAACCGGGAGCATTTCACCCCTGGTTGTTTAGTGTATGCTGCTCCTGCTTACATCTTAACATCCTGCCACAATGTGTAGGGCTGTCTTTGGGGCCTCTCTGCATAGTATGCATCTTGGGTCCTGTATGCCACATTGTGGCCTGATGTAAGATGTAGGCAGTGCATGGGCTAGACCTTCTGAAGTCCCTATGGGAGATTTTATAGAACATGTGAATGTTCTATAACAGGCTGTTAAGGAGTTATTGTGCTGTTAAGCACATACATGCTTGCTTATATAGTAATCATCCACAATGCATTTAAAGCAATATACACATAACAATGGTTTGTGTCTTAATCATATATTAACACACCCAATCGTTTGAACAGGGTTCTAACACAGGCTACGCAATTTGAGGAACATCAGAAAATAACAGAAGCTGTACCTAGATGAAATTCAAAGCAAATTAATAGGAAAAAGTCTGAACTTTAAATTATGCTTCTTATTATCAGTGTGAGCCACAGCAAGTCTCAGCTATATATTTAGAAAGTGGTTAGACAGTGTAATGGTTCAACCACAAATTTCACATAGGTGACTAGAGCTTGAATCCTGGCTGGTACCTAAACCTTACCAGTAGGGCTCTCAGGCAAAGAGCCTCTAATCTAACACTTCATCTGCCCATCTCAAATGTGAGAATGACATGAAGTAGAAGAGTTATGCTGCCTGACATCACCCAGATTAACCAAGTCAATATGGAATATTGGGGAACCAGGACAATCTGAAATACATAAAACATATACGTGGTAGATGACCCCTACTTCTATGGATCTGGTGCTTAGTGTCTATTCTTGTGCTGCTATGATCAGTGCCTCAGTGCTGTCTTTTAGTCCAGTCCTTTCCAGCCAGTGGTAGGATTTTCCAATGTTGGCCACCTCAGGTGTCTGTTGATGGTACATCCCATGCAGGATCTTCTTGCCATGGCATGGCTTCATATGGTTCACATATTTCCTGTCATTAAGTCTGCGGTTGTAAATTCCATTAATTTGAAGTTCTCTTGTCTCATCCATACATGGTTTGTTCCAGTAGCCCACATATTTAAGATTGTCCTGGTTCCCCAATATTTCACATGGACTTCATTAATCTGGGTGATGTGTCTTCGACTTCATGTCATTCTCACATTTGAGATAGGCAGGTGAAGTGTTGGATGCTCTTTGCCTGTGGACCCTACTGGTGAGGTAGGTACTAGCCAGGATTCAAGCTCTAGTCTCCTATGTCAAAGGTGGTGTTTGAACCACTACACTGTCCATTGTCCAACCACTTTCTAAATATGTAGCTGAGTCTTGCTGTGGCTCACATTGATAATAACAAGCATAATTTAAACCTCAGACTTTTTCCTATTAATTTTCTTTGATTTTATCTAGGTCATGGGTGACAAACTCGCGGCATCACATTGCCATCACGTGACGTATCGCAATGTTTTTTTCCCTTCACGGAGCTGGGGTGGGCGTGGCCTGCACATTACGCATCCGGCCCATGGGCCGCCAGTTTGACACCCCTGATCTAGGTATAGCTTCTGTTATTTTCTGATGTTCCTCAAATTGCATAGCCTGTTTTTAATCATCTCTGATTTTGTGGGTGCAACCATATTTGCTGCTTTGTCTTCTCTGTTCATTATTGGGCTTGATGTAAAGAAATAAACAATTTATTTTTTTAAGAAACTGGGAATTTTAATTAAATATCACTGGCACATGTGCTATCTGTTGCCAAGGCAGTATTGTTTGGAAATCTATAGAGTTGCAATTGCATTCATTTTCTCTTGAGCACTCTACTTTGTCTCCTGAATCTGCACCTGCTTAGCAACAGCAGTAACAACTCCCCTCCTTCCAAAAATATATATATATATTTTCTCAGGGCTCATACAAGTCTCTGCTCAAATAAAAAACGACCTGTGATGCAATTGAAGCTATTTCAAAAAGAGTTGACAAGATATTTGGTAGGTTGACACAAATTTTCCCTATGCAGTGAAATTCTGGGGCAATTGTAGCATGGAAAATACAACGTTACAGGCCTGAGCACTTACAATAATCTAAAGCTTTTATTATTATTATTAAAGCTTTTATTTATTCTTATTATGAGCCACGGTGGAGCAGTGGTTAGAGTGCATTACTGCAGGCTACTTCTGCTGACTGCCAGCTGACTGCAATTATGAGCCACGGTGGCGCAGTGGTTAGAGTGCAGTACTGCAGGCTACTTCTGCTGACTGCCAGCTGACTGCAATTTGGCAGTTCAAGTCTCACCAGGCTCAAGGTTGACTCAGCCTTCCATCCTTCCGAGGTGAGTAAAATGAGGACCCAGATTGTTGGGGGCAATATGCTGACTCTGTAAACCACTTAGAGAGGGCTGTAAAGCACTGTGAAGCGGTATATAAGTCTAAGCGCTATTGCTATTGCTATTATTAAAGAAAAAATATAGGAATATCTTTTATGTTGAATTGGATCATTAGTAATCCAGCTTGGTATTAGCTACACAGGTGTCCAAAGCTTCAGGCAGGTATTCTTCCAGAATTAATTGGAAATTTTGATACCTGAGTATTCAAAATGACGGGAGGCGATTTTTATCTCACAAAGGAGAATTGGATCTTTTCCCAGACATCAGACATTAGAAAAGAAACCGCAGTTTAAAAGTCTAAGTAAAAATACTTATTTCGATACAAAACAATAAATTCTCATTAATCTACATTCTGATATACAAAGGCACGTCTTGCTTCGATAGAAGCTAGGAGCAGAAGGAATGGACGGAGAGAATGGAATGTACACATGCGTACTAGAACATATCAATCCCGTGCTCAGGAATAAACCATTATACTAGATAGGGATGCATCTCCCTGCATATACATGTAACAGGCAATATAAATCACTGCGTGACACAAAACCATTGGGCTCCACTTCCTATTTTTGAATGGAGAGCATCCTGTTCATGTTTCTTTTACAAAAAGTAAATTTCATAGCCAAAGCTTTGTTGATTAATTGCAATAATGTTATACCTAATGCACCAACTTTATAGATTTCCTTCTGAGGCTGTCAATAAATAGAATGTAAATACAGTAATAAGTGGTGTGATTCTGCAAAATCCATAATGGTTGAACTGAACTTTTGCCTGAATGATACTGAGGCAGCTCATAGACGTGAATCTTAAAATTCTTCTCCAAATCAATGAAGGGGAAGAATTTAAGGCAGTGCTCTTCAAACCTGGCAACTTTAAGAAGTTAGAATAGAACAACAGAATTGAAAGGGAACTTGGAGATCTTCTAGTCCAACCCCCTGCTCAGGCAGGAAACCCTATATCATTTCAGACAAATGGTTGTTCAATTTCTTCTTAAAAACTTCCAGAATTGGAGCATTGACAACTTCTGGAGGCAAGCTGTTCCACGGATTAATTGTTCTAACTGTCAGGAAATTTCTTCTTAGTTTTAGGTTACTTCTCTCCTTGATTAGTTTCCATCCATTGGTTCTTGTCCTGCCCTCAGGTGCTTTGGAGAATAGCTTGACACCCTCTTCTTTGTGGCAACTCATGAGATATTGAAACACTACTATCATGTCACCCCTAGTTCTTCTTCTCATTAAGCTAGATATATCCAATTCCAGCAACCATTCGTTATATGTTTTAGCCTCCAGTTCCCTAAATATTTTTGTTGCTCTTCTCTGCACTCTTTCTAGAATCTCGACATCTTTTTTACATCATGGCAACCAACACTGGATGCATATTTCAAGTGGGTCTTACCAAGGCATTGAAAAGTAGTACTAACATTTCACATGATCTTGATTCTATCCCTCTTAATGTGGCCTAGGTCTATTTTGGCTTTTTTGACAGCTGCAGCACACTGCTGGATCATATTTAAGTGATTGTCCACTCCCATGCCAAGATCCCCCTCACAGTTAGTACTGTTGAGCTAGATACCACCTATACTATACCTGTGCATTTGGTTTTTCTTGCCTAAATGTAGAACCTTACTTTTTTCACCATTGCATTTCATCTTATTAGATTGCACCCAATGTTCAAGTCTATCAAGATCCTTCTGTATCTTAAGCCTATCTTCTGTTTGTATTTCAGCTCCCAGAATTCTGGGAGAATGAAATATAAATTGAATTAACAGATAAAAGTGAGGACAACTGCTTTTTTGTCCCATTTGTGGGATATTATTGGTCAGTCTACAATATAGCAAAGAAGTAGATGGACAGTAGTAGCATTGTTTGCTCAACAACAACACATGAAGAGAGGAGAAACATTAGATGAACCATCTGAACAAAAATACTCTCAAAACAAGTATGTTTAGTACAGGGAAATTCTTTTTCTTTTGTTCGTGAATGGCTCCCATCTGCTTCTCCTTAATGCCAGCTGCCAAGCATCTGAATACATGGACAAAAATACAAAGAAGATACAGTACTTTACCTATTTTCCCCACTGCTGAGTGCACTTCACTGTATTAGGAGTCTGAAGTTTTCTGTTTAAATTATTATTTCCTTGAACTCTGCTCAGACGGGAAAGGTGAATTTAAATTCACAGTGACAACATTTTGAAAATTGTAATTCAGTAGTTATCATTTTTTAAAACCTGGCCAAATTCTTCCTACTTGTGAAAGAGATATTCCCCCCCCTCTCTCTTTCACTGAAAGTAAAAAAAAAAAACTTTGCAATTGTCAGTAGACGTGGGAAGACAGGCCAGATTACTTCACTTTGCAAGCTGTGCTCAAAGGAGAAAGAATTTATTCTTTGTTTTTCTTCTACTTCTACTTTTCCTTTCGTTAACATAAAAAAATAGGCCTCTGTGCACACTTGCACCATTGCATCTTAAAGGAGCAAGTTTTGGGAATGAATCAGATCATCACGCAACATAGACCAGTCGTCTGATTTCTTGAAGGTAAAAAGGTGAAAACTGCAAGCAAATGATTTCTTGACAAAGGTAAAGACAGGAAAAGACAGCTTGATCACATAAGACAACCTCTTCCCATCTTCTGCACACACTATTTTGGAAAGGGATTCCCACATCTCCCTCCTAAAGAGAGTCAATATTTAACATACTATTCATTATTTAACAGAATAGCAGAGTTGGAAGGGGTCTTGGAGGTCTTCTAGTTCAACCCCCTGCTCAAGCAGGAGACCCTCATACCCTTACCATTCTGGACATCTGCCTGTCCAAGCTCTTCTTGAAAACCTCCAGTGATGGAGCACCCACAACTTCTGAAGCTAAGTGGTAAGTGGCAGGGGCGGGTTGCTCACTTACTGATACCAGTGCGCTGTGCGCGCATCTCCATGTTTCGTGCATGCGTGTGCTATGCGCACACACCCCCTTGCACAATTTTGCATACGCGGAAGCAAAATCTCTCCAAAATCTTGTGAGGAGACGCGCGCAAGATTTTGGTGAGATTTTGCTTCCGCGCATGCGCGAAAGCAAAGAAGCCCAAATTAAAAAAAAAAAGATGGCGATGCACACGATGGACCGGCGAAGACGGCACCGGAACGGTCGCACGCAAATTGCGCAATCGGCCGCTCCCTACCGGAGCTATGCACTGGACAGCACCGGTAGGAACCCACCACTGGTAAGTGGTTAATTGTTCTCACTGTCAGGAAATTTCTTCTTAGTTCTAGTTGGTTCTCTCCTTGATTAGTTTCCAGGCATTGCTTTTTATTTACACATATGCCCTTTAGAATACTGTGTTCAATGGGCAAGTGCAAACAGAATGCATAGTACTTATGAATGCCTCCCTGAATCACCTTCTAGGAAAGACGGGCGGCATAAATATGTAAATAAATAAATAAATGAAGTAGAACCATTGTAAATGTTGATGATACCTTCCACCCCATCTTGGGCCTTGATAGCCAGTATAGTACAAAGGAATCTACAATTATAGAGTTATGTGAGGAAGACTACTGAAAAGAGGAAGAAGGTTCTGTCAATTTTAATTTCAGAAATAAAAGTTCAGACTATGGCTTAGTTACCTTAACCAGAATTACTTTCCCGTAGCCCCAGACTCTGCCCAAAAGTCTGATCTAGATTCACAAATGCTAATATCTTGTGCAAGTGAATGCTGCCATTGCCAGGCTGAATTCACTTAAGTTCTTAAATTTAAATTTTCTTTCATTCAGGCTTGAAGGCAGACTCACCCAGTATTTTCAAACTTGTTTTGAAATACTTTAATAAGTTAGCAATTTCCAAAAGTGATTAGAAAGTGAGGCACAGAGATGGAGTGGAAGAACATAAGAACCCCCCAAAATAGGTTGATTTCTTCTGTGTGATCCAAGTTATCAGGCATAGTAAAAAATGTATGGCTTGTCTGGAATTGGACTTCTCTTCACAGCCCATAGACTAAAACCAGGGGTGAAATGCTACCGGTTCGGCCCGGTTCGGCCACCAGTGGTTTGGAGAACCGGTAGTGGCGGCAGCAGCGTGAGGCTCCGCCCACCTGCCCAGACGTCGCCATTTTCTTTTTTTAACCCTCTGTGCATGCGCAAAGCCTTCTGCTTTGAAAAAACGCACACTTCTGAACCGATAGGGAAGGTAAGTAGATTCCACTGCTGACTAAAACCAATGGTTTGAATGCTACTGTACATTTAATTTGGTGATTCATAAATTCTGCCCCTAGGCTAGGCTGACCTGCATTCTGCAATACACTCCAATTATAAATCATGTTAAGCAAAAGAGGTTGGGATAACCGAATTGCTGCATCACCCAATGATACTGGGTAAATTTTGGAAACCTTTCAGGTGAAAACGCAAAATCCATGCATCTGTTAGAGCTGTTATCCTGCCACAACTCATAAAGGAAACAGAAGTTAACTTGTGGTGAAGCTTGCTGGGCCTTTGCGTTCAACACTGAGACCTCAAAAAGAATTTCTACTCCCATTATTCCAATTAGAACAACCAGTGGGCAGTATTTTCTATCTTTCTTTGACACATAAAGAAAAAGCCAAGGAGATATAAGAAGATATATTCGGGTCTTGCAGAATCACTGGATGTTCTTGTGTTCAGTAGGGAGACCAAAACTCTAGTTGTCCATAAAAAAAATTACAGAATTATTACTCGCATACTTTCAGATATTCTCTAAATAGTGCTTCTTAACTCTAAGATGTATGGACTTCAACTCCCAGAATTCCCCAGCCAGCATGCTGGGAGTTCAAGTCCACACATCTTAAAACTGCTAACGTTGAGGAACACTGCTCTAAATGTTCAAAGCTTTTCCCTGCATCATTTATCCTAAAAGAGATGAAAACAGTACAAATTCACTGAAGACAAGGTACAAAGCATGAATAATAATGTCAGGCAGAGTTTAAGGACAGTCATAAACCTCCCCTTTGCATTTTGTCAGTCTAGAATTCTCAGATATGGAAATAAGAAATGTGATATGGAAAATATTTCAGAGGAAGCGGCGGAATTTTCTCTGTCAGGAATGTACTCATATCCTTAAGACCTCTATTTAATCTGGGTTTGAATGCTTCTTTACTAATTGTATGGATCAGAATATCCTTTTAAAATGTGGGTGAGTATGCGACATTGCTGTGTCTGTGCAACAATTGTCAGATTCCTTTAATATCCTGTGCAAAAGTTGGGGGATTTTGGATAACTTAAATTATTATAATAGGGGTGGGCTCATTACCTTTTCTGACAGGCTTTTTATGATCGATTAAAACCGAGTAAGGATGAGGGAGTGAAAATTGTGGGTTTCTTTAAAACACACACCATTCTCCATCATTTCCATAGCTGAAGCAACGCTCTCTGATACCTTTCCTAAATATTAGGCTTCCAGATTTGATGAGTTACAGCTCATCCAATCCTTAAGCAGCATGGTCATGATTATACATGCTGAATATTAGGGAAGCGTAAATCTTAATTATTTGGAAGGCTCCAGGTCAGAGGGAGTTGTTCTACTTGTAGTATTGCCACAATTGTACTGTACATAATCTTTGTAACTATGATAATGAACTATGACATATTACTTGCTGTTTGTAGGTACACTGTGAGCTTATGCACCAGAGACAAATTCTTTGTGTGTCCAATCACACTTGGCCAATAAAGAATCCCCCCTCTCTCTTATCTATCTATCTATCTATCTATCTATCTATCTATCTATCTATCTATCTATCTATCTATCTATCTATCTATCTATCTATCTATCTATCTATCTATCTATCATTATCTCTCTCTCTCATCTATTTCTTTCTTTCTTTCTTTCTCTTTCTCCCTAAGTATTTATCTATTATCTATCTATATCTATCTATCTATCTATCTATCTATCTATCTATCTATCTATCTATCTATCTATCTATCTATCTATCTATCTATCTATCTATCTATCATCTATCTATCATCTATCATTCTATTTCTCTATTTCTCTATTATCTATCTATCTATCATCTATAATCTATCCATCCATCATCTCTCTCCCTCCCTCCCTCCCCCCTCTCTCACACATAGGTTCCTGTCACCATAATTCCTTGAATACTTTATATTTACCATATTTATTTTATTTATTTATTTATTTTTATTTGTCAACAAGTGCAAGGAAACAGGACACATGAAAAAATGGCACAAATAAATGGATATAAAGAAGCAAAACATAGCCATAAACACATAAAATGAGTACATACAAATGGGTACAGTAGGATAGGGATGGTAAGCATGTTGGTGCGCTTATGCACGCCCCTTTAGCAATAGCAATAGCAATAGCACTTAGACTTATATACCACTTCATAGTGCTTTACAGCCCTCTCTAAGCGGTTTACAGAGTTGAGCATATTGCCCCCAACAATCTGGGTCCTCATTTTACCCACCTTGGAAGGATGGAAGGCTGAGTCAACCTTGAGCCTGGTGAGATTTGAACAGCTGAACTGCTGAACTAACAATCAGCTGAAGGTTGCAGTGCTGCTTTTAACCACTGCGCCACCTCGGCTCACTTAGGGACCTCTTAAGAAACGTGTAAGGTCCACGGTAGACAGTTTAAGGTAAAAGTTATGGCGGTTGGAGAAACTAGCAACAGGATCAGGTAAAGTGTTCCAGACATTTACTACTCTATTGCAGAAGTCATATTTTCTGCAATCAAGATTAGAGCGGAATATATTTAGTTTGTATCTATTGATAGCTCTAGTGTTATTGCGGTTGAAATTAAAGTAGTTGTTAACAGGTAGGACATTAAGGTAGATGATCTTGTGTATATACCATTGTTTCTGAATCTTCATGAACTTCTGGACATCATGTCACCAGGACTGTCTGCCAATAACTGCAACTTTAAGTTTTGGAAGCTGATAGGTAGCACAGGTAATCCTGAACTTACAACCTTTCATTTAGTGACAATTTCAAGTTACAACAGCACTGCAAAAAGTGATGTATGACTATTTCTCACACTTATGATTGTTGCAGCATCCACATGGTTGGTTACCTGATCAAAATTCAGATGCTTAGCAACTGGTTCATATATATGTATATATGATGGCTGCAGTGTCCCAGGCTCATGTGATCCCCTTTCGTGACTTTCTGACAGGCAAAGTCAATGGGGAAGCCAGATTCACTTAATAACCATGTTAATAATTCAACAGCTGCAGTGATTCATGAACAACCGTGGCAAGACGGGTCGCATGATGATCGTAAGACTCACTTCACAGCTGTCTCGTTTAGCAACAGAAAATGTGGGCTGAATTGTGATGGTAAGTCGAGGACTACCTGAATGCAGTCACCTTTTTTTGGGTTGGTCTCTTTCCCAGTTGCCTTCCATTTTTCCCAGCAGCAAGCTCTTCGGCTCTGACTTGTGCCTTTACTTTGAATGTCTAAAATACCTTGCTAAGCTTTAGCTTCCATATAAGAACTTCCATATACCATATTTTTTGGAGTATAATATGCACCTTTTTACCCCCCAAAAGAGGGTGAAAACTTGGGTGTGTCTTATACACCAAATGTAGCCACACCCAGCCACACTCACCCTTTGGCCTCTGCCTCCCAGCAATTTACCTCTTTGCAGCAAACAGCACAGAGCCTGATTAGTACAAGAAACTGATTATCAGCCTCCAGACCTACAACTAATTCAGCACAGGCAGGCCACATGCTAGAACTGAAAGTGAAACTAGCAGCAAGGAGACAAATTGCTGGGAGGTTGACTGCTGGCAATGTTGGACTGCTGAAACTTCAAGGAGGTAAGTCAATAACTATAAATGTCTATAGAATGTTCAAATGATTAGACTTTTTTAAAAAACTGCTTTATTATTGTTCTAGACAACTTAACAAAATGAAAAAGCTTTTTAAAATAAATGCTTGATCTGAAGAGGCCCAGTGCTATTGTATCTTCTTTTAAATAGCAGAGAATAACTATACTTCCAGAAAGCCACATCAAATTTAAAGATCTGTAAAAGTATAATCTGAAATGTAACAGTGTCCTGTTTAGTATTAAGATAAGGCAGCTGAGTTAAACCCTGACTTAGTCATGTTTGGAGTAGATCTATTTAAATAATAGGGAGGAGTTAGTGTGACTACATTTAAGAAAACTTTCTGGCATAATGTACATTTCTCCAATTCTTTGCTATTTCTATGGGTCAGGCACAGAAATACACAGCAAACAGTGGATATCATCTGTACTGTTTGCTGTTTGGCAAATTGCTGGGAGGCAGAGGCCTTTTTTCCTTGTTTTCCTCCCCCAAAACTAAGGTGCGTCTTATACTCCGAAAAATATGGTAAGTGAGCTTTCTGGGTTTACTTCATCTAGTAGTTAATGATTTGTGCTTGTTGTAGTCCAAGCTATTTTGAACAACTTCCTTCAGAGCTGCATTTTATATGCATCAATTTTCCTTTGTACAGCCTTTCTTTGATTCACCCTTCACAACCATATGCTCCTACTGGGGGGGGGGATAGCATGGCTTTGACAATACTGTTAGTGTCTCTGGATATTAATCTTTTTTTTTTCATAGTCTTTCTCCTAAGCAGCAGGGAACTCTTGATTTCCTTGCCATTCTCACTAACTTTGTGAAGTTTTGAGCTAAGCGTTGGTCTGTACTTCCTGTTCATCTCAATGCAGGATGGGTCATTTTCCATTTCAGGAGGGCAAAATGCATAACGATGATGGATGATGTTATCCTCAGCTTGCTTCTTGCCTGTCTTCTGCAAAGGTTTTCTGTGTCCAAAGTGGTGTTTTTCTTTCCCTCCTGAGAAAGAAATATGGATTTGTATCTGTATCTGTATCTGTATCTGTATCTGTATCTGTATCTGTATCTGTATCTGTATCTGTATCTGTATCTGTATCTGTATCTGTATCTGTATACAGACACATAGGTGGGATTCAGCCGGTTCAGACCAGTTCGAGCAAACCGGATGCCAATTTTACATCTGGTTCGCCGAACTGGTAGTTTCAAGGACTAGATGGCCCCACCCACCCCTCCCCTCCCAGGAGTCTCCATGCAGCCCATTTTGAATGCCAGGTAAGTGCAGGGCCTGCATGGAGGCTCTGGGAGGGCAAAAAACGGGCCTCCCGGAAGGTCCAGGAGTCTGGAAATGGGCCTGTTTCTGGCTTCTGGAGAGCCTCCAGAGCCCGGGGGAGGCTGTTTTTGCCCTCCCGGAGGCTCGAAAAAAGCCTCCAGAGCCTGGGGAGGGTGAAACCCTCCCACGTGGTGCAGGAGACGGAATAGGCCACGCCCACCATGGCCACACCCACCCAGCAACCAGGCAGAGAACCAGTTCCTAAAATTTTTCAATCCCACCCCTGTATAATGTTTTTTACAAAGATAATTGCAAAACAATATGGAAATAGAGTAAGAAAAATAAAAATAAAGAAAATGGCATTGAAAACAATAGATACCAAATATAAAGAAAGAAAACTTCCAATCTACTTTACAGCAAATATAAATATATTTAAAACTGTTTCCCCTCTTCTAAATTACTTAACATGTCTCCCTTCTCCTCATATTCAACCCTATTAGTTGGTAAATCCAGAAAAAAAACTAGTTCATTTTTATCCATTTTCAGTAAAAAATCATAAAGGATTTCTAATCTTTTATTAAAAAATAGGTTTATTCCCTTCTTAAATAAAAAAATAGTTTATCTATTGCTGCAAGTTCTGCCATCTTCACAAAACTCAGCCTATTTTATATCAAACTCTGGGTGGGTCCCAATCAAAATAATATCTTTGTAAATAACCTTTATTTGAGGATCTTTTTTAAAAAATATTCTATATACAATATATATAAAGGGTATGGCTATCTGACGAGAGCAAAATAAGCTCGAAATAGATCTATAATAGTCTCCCTTTATTTTCATTTATCAGCAAAAAATCCTACACATATAGAAGAGCTGAAGTGGTGCAGTGGTTAAATGCAGCCACTGCAGGCTGACTGCTAGTTCAACAGTTCAGCTGTTCAAATCTCACTAGGCTCAAGGTTGACTCAGCCTTCCATCCTTCCGAGGTCGGTAAAATGAGGACCCAGATTGTTGGGGGCAATATGCTGAACTCTGTAAACCGCTTAGAGAGGGCTGTAAAAAGCACTATGAAGCGGTATATAAGTACAGTGCTATTGCTATAGTGTGTCGGCTATATAAAAAAACCAGCCTGGATGGTCCCAGTGAGGGGCTGAAAGGCAAAAAGGAAGCTGTGATGCTTTCTCTCCCATATTTGGGTACACCAGGATAACACAACAGAAAAACATATATAACCCTTTCCTGGTGAAAGAGCTGATTGGGAACAGAGCCTAGTGGTTAAGTTGCTGCCCTGCAAGGCAGCCGGCCCGGGTTCAAATCCCAGTAAGGGGTTTGGATATCTGACGAGAGCAAAATAAGCTCGAAACAGATCTATAATAGTCTCCCTTTATTTTCATTTATCAGCAAAAAATCCTACACACACACACACACACACACACACACACACACACACACCATCTTTTTCTACAATATCTTTGCTTTCTTTGCTCTTTATCTTGCTTATCTCTGAATCAAAAGCTCTCTTGTCCTTCCTGTAATAAATTTGAAATTATCCTCAATTTATTTCAATGACTTGTTTAGATATGACTCTGTATCTTTTGTTCATCTTTGGAATTCAATGTTTAATTAGCTGCATTTCCCCTTTTCTCTGTTATCTTTTCCTTTCTCATTACTTTATAATTTTCAGTGTATCAGAAAAGAGCCATTTTGATTTCTTTTGCTTTTTGCATTTTGGGGTATTTGTGTTTGCTTCATCTTTAATAATGTCACGCGTTTCAGTCCAGAGTTCTTCAGGCACTCTATCGATCAAATCAGTCACTCTATTTATCAAATCAATTCTAGGCTGGACTCGTAGAACATATTGAATGCTAAACTGTGATGAACCAAAAATCATTTTGTGTTCATTTCATGTGTTATTACCCCCAAAATGAATCCTACAGTATTGCAACTAACTGCAAAAGTCCAGTTCATACATGACAGTAAAATAATATGTGAGTTACTATCACGGGACAAAATCCAAACAATTCAATACCCTTTTACCCATGGCTAGCATGTTATGTAAATCCAACCTCACGTCTGCTTTGCATTTAGAATCATTCTTCAAAATTTTGTAAATGAAGGGTCCAGTTGTTAAAACAGGAGACCTACAACCGAAGTTCAAGGTTCCAGTTCAAGCTTACTTCTCAAGAAAGGAGATGCGAAAATGAATAGAGGTGGATCTTTTACTCTCTACATTAAAGTCAATTTCATTTCTGGCCTTCCAAAATGGCCTGAAGATCTTGCTATGCTAACTGGCCTGGGGCCCAATGGGGATGCATCACTCTTGAGGTGGCTTAATGGACTAAGACAGGGGTGTCAAACTCAAGGCCCGGGAGTTGGCTCTAGTCCATGGGGTGCTTAGATCTGGCCGCGGGGCTGCCCTAGAAACAGTGAAGGACTGGCCCATGGTGCCTCTACCAGTGAAAACGGAGCTCGGAAGGGCCACGGGTGGCCCTCGCAAACTCTGTTTTCGCTGGCAGAGGGTTGCAGGAGCCGTTGCAGCTGAAAATGGTGCTCAGGAGCCCATTTTTGCTGGCAGAGTGCTCAGGCCACCACAGGCGCCCCTGACACGAGTGACCATGCCCACCCTGGCCACGCCTATCCCAGCCCCCCCAAGGTCAAACCCAACCCTGATGCGGCCCTCAATGAAATCGAGTTTGACACCCTTAGACTAAAATAAGACTTCCACCTCCTCCCCGTGTTCATCTTGCTCCCTTCCTTCCCAACTTTGTCAATTTTAAACCAATTTTAGTGTTACTATTTATTGTTTTAATGCTTTGATGTTTCATATTGCTGTTTTTATTGATTGTAAGCCACCTAAGAGCCCTGGTGGGACAGTGATTAGAATGCAGTATTGCAGGCTAACTCTGCCCACAGTCTGGAGTTTGATCCTGAGGGGTTCAAGGTTGACTTAGCTTTCTATCCTTCCGAGGTCAGTAAAATGAGGACCCAGATTGTTAGGGGCAATATGCTGACATTGTAAAGATTGTGGGGCGGTATGTAAGTCTAAGTGCTACTGCTATTGCTAGAGTTGCTTCTAGGCAAAATGAGCAGCATATAAGTTTAATAAATAAATAAAAAATAAGAAAGGCATATGTAAACTAATTTACAATGTTTTGTCAGTGTAATGATTTAAGAGCTGACCAGTAGCTACGATGATGTAATGCTAAGAATGAGTCAGCAAGGTTTGGGGGCTGATATTACTTTAAGAGCCTGTAATAAGAAGAGGCCCTGTTGGAGTGTATCTCTCTCTCCGTGTGTGCTTCTGTGCTGTAATTGCTGATTGCTGTTTTTTTGAGGTCTGACTAAAGTATGTGTATGTATATATTCTTTGTAGATAAAACCACTATTTAAATACTGTTTACTATATTTGCTGCTGGATGGTCTCACATAGTCACACTATGCACACTCTGACACATTTACTATGGTGTGGTATGGTGTGGTATGGTGTGGTATGGTATGGCATGCAATGGCATGCAATGGCATGCAATGTGGTTTAGTACATTATGGTATAGTATAAAATTACTATACTTCTCCATAATTTTCTATTTTTGCAAAACCATTCTTGTTTCCACATCCGTCCAGAAATACTTTTCGCTTTTTAAAACCTCTCACTTCTCTCTTTCTGAAGATCCTATCACCACCTTCCATCCATGACTTTCTCAAGTTTGCTCTTCCTTTCAATCTGTTTACTCAGTATGCCACATGCACTTCACTCAGGCTTATTTTCATGGTGTCACTATCAGGGTATGCACATCTGTCCCATTTCAATTTGTTCCATTTCTCTTTTTTTTAGCTGCTAACCCCCCCCCCCCAATATAATCCATTTTTGTGCAACTTTATATACACATGCATTGTGCATGAAATTTTTTGGAATTATGAACGATGAAACTATTTTCTGTAAATGTCAGACTTTAGAATATCTCGTCCTTTTTGGTTCTTCTAAAGTAGAAATTTGGGCCAAATGAATTTGTCATTTCTCCCTAATTATAAGCATTTTATTTGTGTGCAGTTAATAGCATACCAGAGTCGTATGATTTATTTTAGAACACTGCTTTTTTTTTTCACTATCAAACTGCCTTCCAAATTTTAATTACCAATGGAACCCATCTGGACTATCATCTTTTCTAGCTCTGTTCTCAAAAAGAAAGAAAAATATTGATATTTCTTAAATACAATATCACTAGAAAAGTACTTCCTTTCGAACATGCACATTCTCTCACATTGTGAGTTCATATAGTCACTTAATGTATTGTTTCTTTCTATTTCGCAAGCCAAAACACGCACACAGTGCTTTAACTTATGAAATAGTATGTGCATGAAATATTGTAACATCCCAAACTATGTGTGTGAGTGTTCTTTTGCTTTTTGCATTTGCACACACACACACACATACACACACAAATATATACATATATACATACATAACTCACTTATCAACTGCCTTGCTTAGCAATGGAAATTTTGATCTCAATTGTGGTTGTAAGTTGAAGACTATCTGTACCAGAGGTGGGTTCCTACCGGAGCTCCCCGGTACACAGCTCCGGTAGGGAGCGGCGGATTTCGCAACTGCTCTGGAGCCCTCTCTGCCTGTCCACCCAGCATGTCGCCATTTTTTTCAGTGATTTTCGGTGATTTTCTGGCGATTTTGCTTTTGCGCATGCACGGAAGCAAAATTGCGCCAAAATCTTGCGAGGGGACGTGCGCACGAGAGAGATTTCGGTGAGATTTTGCCTCCGCGCATGCGCAGAAGCAAAATCATGCTGAAATCTCACGCGCGCAACCCCTTGCAAGATTTCGGTGAGATTTTGCCTCCGCGCATGCGCCGAAGCAAAATTGCGCAAGGGGGCATGGACATAGTGAGCGCGCCCCCCCGAAGCGTGGAGATGCGCGTGCATGGCTCCAGCAGCAAGGTAAGTGAGCAACCCGCCCCTGATCTGTACTGTATCTCTCTCCAAGAAAACAATACCGAGGTTGACTTGAAAGCTTCTTTAACTGAGTGCCTTGCTAGATGGCAGTACCTATTTGAGCTTGGCTGACCTCCGAAACCTAAATACCATTAAACCATATTAATACCTGGATAGGAGACCTAAAGAGAACTGTATATGGCTGGCTGTACATTGGACTGAAGTCAAGACAACAATCTCCTAGATCAGTGGTTCTCAACCTTCCTAATGCCGCGACCCTTTAATACAGTTCCTCATGTTGTGGTGACCCCCAACCATAAAATAATAAAATTATTAGGAAACTCAGGGGTGGATTCTAACTTACCTCGCTGCCGGTTCGCTTCCTCCTGCGCTGCGTGGCTGCGCTTCATGGGCGCGCATGTGCTTTGCAAAGTGCCAATTTTAAAAAAAAATGCAAAAAAAAAGCTGAAAACAAGATGGCAACACATGCGCAGTGTCGGAAATTTGGCTTCTGCGCATGCTCAGAAGTTCCCATGGTACAGATTTTTTTTTGCAGTAGTCTTTTTGCATGTGGGTGGACCCGCCTGGAGATGGATAGAGGAGTGGTGTCTTGGTTCCTAAGACCATCGGAAATATGTGTTGTCCAATGGTCTTAGGCGACCCCTGTGAAAGGTTCGTCCGATCCCCAAAGGGGTCGCGACCCACAGGTTGAGAACCGCTGTCCTAGAAGAAGCAATGGCTTGAAAGCATATGCAAATATCAGTGTAACATGGCATCACGGTTTTTAGAAAACAAAACCAAGGATCAAACATCATAACATTCTTGGCATAAGATTTTAATATGTTTAAGAACATAAGAGCATTTTGCAGAAAGAAGGAAGATCATGGGAACAGTGCTGCAGGCGACAAAAATTGGCAAGTATTGGAGAGGAAAGAGAAATCTTTGTGAGGGAGAAATAACAAACTGGCAGCGAAAAGCACAAGATCAAAGACAGTAGGAAGGAAATATTAGGCATTTGTGTCTATAATATAAGGGGCCTGCCTTAATTATATAAGATGAGAAATATATTTAATATTTATCCATTTTTTTTCCTTTTAACAACCCTGTAATCCCTTGCATCAGGTGGAGTTGAGGCGACTGATTGTTTACTTGCTGGATGCCCTTCCTGATACCTATGGGGAGTATGCAGCAGACAATTACTCATTGCGCCCAGAGAAATAAATAGCTGCCGCTACCTAGGATTGAACTCACAGCCTCCTGATTTTGAGGTGAGAGCTCCATCTCTAGGCCACTGCGCCATTCATTTCTCCACAAATTTCTATTGTGTATACATTTGACACACATTGAATAGGAGATAATTGCTACTTGCATCCTCAATTCTGTACCTGTGACATTTGGAGGCTAACCATAACAAATTGTGGATAGATACCAAAGATCAAAGCCTTATCGCTTGAGAAAATATAGATCTGATTTTAATTTTGGAAGCTGGAATCTTTTTTAAAAAAAATTCCGGACAGCCCCCATCCTCCTCACCCCAGTATTCTGCAGAGTCCCAATTATTGTTAAATTGAGAAGACCCAGAGGAAGGGCCATTTCAGTAGGCATGAAGTGTATGTAAAACATCAATGCACAAATCATGAATCACTTTTGAAGTTAGTTTGCCATGAGCAGAAATGGTAGCTGTGACAGCTTGTTTGCAGCCAAGGCTTCCTGCTTGCTTTTCATGTATTTACGCAGAAACCCAAACAAATGCTGTGTGCTAGTTTTTGCTAATAAAGAGAAGCACAGGAAGCTGTAGTCCTAGGAAGCTTCTGCATAACACACACACACACACACACACACACAGAGAGAGAGAGAGAGAGAGAGAGAGAGAGAGAGAGAGAGAGAGAGAGAGAGAGGGAGGGAGGGAGGGAGGGAGGGAGAGAGAGAGAGGGAGGAGCTACTTTCTGATATAGATGTAATATTTCTCTGTTGTAGGTAGTTTTGGATAACTTCCTATTTTATATCCTCCTTGCTATATACACTGAGAGCTTATGCACCAAAGACAAATTCCTTGTGTGTCCAATCACACTTGGCCAATAAAGAATTCTATTCTATTCTATTCTATATATTTTTTGAAAATATCTTGTTCCTATATAATTTTTCTCCTCCATCTGGAATTGTATAGTCCCATTTTCATCTTCCAATTGTTGTATAAATTTCTTTTCTTTTTCTTTCCTTAATTTGTAGGCCAACCATCTTCCTGGTTTATTGGCGTGTTCAAAATAGTTTTGTCTAGCTGCTTTGATTTTTTGGGGGCTACTTCCACTTTGTGTAATTAAATTTATCTTATGTTTAAATATTTCCTTTTCCTCTCTAATCTTATGATTTTGGGGTTCTGTCTGCATTTTATATTCTAATTCTCCTAGTTTATCTTGTAGGTCCATAATTTGTTTCTTCTTATTTTTATTCCTTCTTATAGTATATGCAATAGTAAGACTCCAAATATAGGCCTTTGTTGTATCCCACAAATTTTGGATGGTTGTCTCATCATTCCAATTTTTTTCCAAAAATAATGTCAATTCTTTTTCCAAATATTGAATATAATTCTTTTCCTTTACTATTCTTTGATTCATGGTCCACCTTTTTTTCCTCCCACCCTTGCAACGTAATTACTAAGGGGTTATGATCTGCCCAGGTGTTTGGTTTTATTTCAGTTTCTTCTATATTATTTCTATTTTTACATCCATCCAAGCCATATCAATTCTGGACCATGAATTATGGGGATTCGAATAGTATGTGTATTGATTTTTTAGTGGGTGTCTTTCTCTCTATACATCTCTCAATCTTAATTCTCTAGCCAAATCAAAAAAAAAAATTGGGTAAAGTTCTCCTATCGTAATTTTTTTTACTTCCTGTTTTATAATCATTTTTTGGGTCTACCACCGCGTTAAAATCCCCAATTAAACATATATTATCCCTTTCTAATTTTGTAATTTGATTACATAATTTCTTATAATATTCTTTTTGTTTGATATTTGGGGCATAAATTACCGTGATTAATATTTTCTTTTGGTTCATTGAGATTTCAATTATTAATGTTCTGCCTTCCTTATTTGAATAAATTTGTTTAGGGTTAAGCCAATCTTTTATGTACATTGCTATTCCTCTTTTTTTTTGATTCGGCTAGAGCCACAAAGAATTTTCCTAGTTTAGGGACTTCCAAAAATTTGATCTCATCCTTTTTCATGTGCACCTCCTGCAGACATATGACATCTAAATTTTGTTTCTGTAATCTAGCAAATAATTGTCTTCTTTTAATTGGGGATTTATGTTGACTGAAAAGATTTTTACTTCTTCCTCCATTCTACTGCCTACTTGTTGCCCTTGTTACTCTAGTATTCCTTGTTTCTCTTTGGTTTTTTATCCTCTCGCTTTCTCTTTCTAGTAATTTTTATCCTCTACTTGTTGTTCTTCCTGCCTTTGGGGTTCCAAATCTGTGCTACTTTCTCCTTCTTTCTCTATATACTGTTCTATAAACTGATTTGCCTTCTCAACCATGTCTATCCATATTTTTTTTATCTTGCCACATTACCAACAATCCTTCGGGTATCAGCCATCTAAAGGCTATTTCATTTCTTATTAATTTTGTTGTAAAATATTGAAATTCTCTTCTTTTCTCTCTTATTATTTTTGGTATTTGTTTGGGTACAATGATCTCTTTCCCTTTAAAATTTATCTGTTCACCCCTTGTGTTTCTATAAATCTAATCTCTAATAGCTCTTTTCATGAACCTAACGTGTATCTCACGAGGAAGTCTATGTCTTCTTGCGTAATTTGTACTCTATAAATTTCATCGATATTGTTTCTTAATTCATCTCTATCTATTTGAAGGGAGTCTGTCAATATTTCTAGCATTAATTTAGGTAAATCTTCCTCTCTTGTTTCTTGTACATTCTGGAATCTTAAATAATAAGCAGATCTTTCCAATTCCAGATATGATATTGCTCCCTCTAATTCTCTAATTACCGTTTTCAATCTCTCTTCTGTTTTCTCTAATCTTTTTTCCGTTCTTTCTGTTTTCTCTTCTATTACTTTTATTTTCTGTTCATTTTTAGCAATTGTTTCCTGTATTATCTCCATTCTATTATCTAATTTCTTTATGTCACTTTTTACTTCTCCAAAATTCCCCTTTGTTTCTTCATGGTTATTTAGAATTAATTGATTAATTAATCACAGGTGTTAAATCATTAAATATCATTAAACATCAATGTGTAAATTTAATTATATAATATATAATATGTATTAATATAGTATAATTTTTTTAAATATTGTAAATAGTAGATATATAATGTCTAAATGTATAAGTAAAGATCAATATAAATTAGTCCAGAATCAAATCACCCTATGCAATCCAGATAAGTACCAGAGAAGAAAGAATCTCTTTGCAGTAGAGTCAGTAAAGTCAGTTTTAAGTTTACTGCAGTTGTTAATCCTCCACCTGTTCATTGTCCACTTTCAAGATGTCAGCCCTTTTTAAAATGCTCAGTCACTGTCCTTCTCTTCTTCATCTGTTATCTGTTGTCTCCACAAGTTGGATTTGAAAGAGTTGTCTCCGGTTTTTTTTATCACACCAATCTTGTAATCCTTTTAATCCTTTAAACCTGCACTTTCGATCATTGTCCTTTTTCACGGATCCGTGCTCATTAAGTCTTTAGTTGTTTTAAGCTCCACACTGCTAAGGCGCCGCCAGTTCCTTTCAGGAGACTCACTTAATTGTCTGTATTTTCTGTAAATACCATCTGCTCAGGAGGATCCTCGATGCTACTTATTTCAAAGAGTCTGTCGATAATCTTGCTGTTTCTCAATCTCTGCTTCCATTGCTATCTATTCAGGCCGCCATGTCTCTGGACCAAGCCATTACAGCTGGTCTCTTCTGCATCTGGATTTGGGGGTTTCCACCTTCCACAACAGGGGATCACTCCCCTCTCCGCTGCTGCCAGATGTTCCCCTCCTTGTCGCTCTCCCCTCCTGGGATCTGCGATGCTGATTCTGGCCTCCAAAACACAAAAAGTCAGGCAGAGTACTAGCGATCAGTTTCTCTGCAGCCGCACCACCATGACGTCACCCCGGAAGTCTCCTCATTTGCTAAGTTCACTCACATATGGGAAATTGTCTAAATTCAGAAATAGGCAAGGTGAAGAAATAAATAAACCTATACAGTTGGTCCTGGTTAACAACCACTCTGTCAATTCATGAAGCCTTTCTGACCTGCTCTCGAGTTGCCATAGGCAGGGAGATGGGGAATTGAGCCTTGCAGCTATATCGAGGAGTTTACACCTCAGTCAAAACAAAGCATATTCCAGCTGTCAAATGTGAAGGCTATCTCCACCGAGTCCCACAGTGGTCGGAGGGAGTGATTTCTACAACCCACGGAATTGCTTCAATGGGGAATGTGACTGATGACAACACCTTGGGGTGGAGGGGGAAACAGGGTCAGAGCCAAGACGCGAATTAAGTGAGGTCAGAGTTGGCTTCACTTAGTACCTGCCGACATGACACTCCTAATAAATAACTGGATTTCTTTTGAACTTTGGCTTGAGATTCATGTTTTAATTAGGGCATTGGTTGGAACCCTGACACACTCATTCATTGATCATTCAAAATTACAAAAGAGCCCAATGAATGGAACTTATAACCAGTCCTTGAAGTCCTCACTATTCCCACAATCATGTGATGCTATCTAGTTGTTTCTGCAACTGGCTTGCACTTATAAAGGTCATGTCATCACCATTCGGAACCTGCCCTATTGCCTTCCCACAAGCAAAGTCAATGGGGGAGCCAAAACAGTGAAGGTCACAATTCACTCTGGTCTATCTCGTCTGGCAGCAGCCACCTGTGGCCTGGCTAATTAATACTGAACTGTGCTGGCCATCTATGCATAGTCTTCTACGAAGCTGCTGACGTGGAACTTGTGATTTCCTGCTGGCTTTTACTGGTGGGAAACTGGCAGGAACTTGTGAGGTCCTTATTCAATGATCCACGATTCTTGCTTAACAACAGCATGGGGTTTTCTATGGTTGCCGTTGCCATTGCTAAGTAATGAGGTCACATGACATTGCACTTTATGACTGCATTACTTAGAGACAGGAATTCCAGATCCCAATTACTCATTACATTATTAGGCAAGAATTACCTCATGAGAGCAGAGCTGTCAAACTCGCAGTCTGCGGGCTGGATGTTTCATGCACTGGCCCCGTTTAGTTTAGCCCAGTTTAGCAAAGGGGAAAAAGTCCTGATACATCATGTGACATTGCCGTGACGACACGAGTTTGACACCCCTTTATAGAGGACACATTTGTAGACTAACAGAAAATACTTTTGCTAGTTCATTCAGCTTCATCACCGAGCCATGGTGGTGCAGTGGTTAGAGTGCAGTACTGCAGGGTATTTCTGCTGACTGCTGGATGACTGCAATTTGGCAGTTCAAATCCCACCAGGCTCAAGGTTGACTCAGCCTTCCATCCTTCCAAGATGGGTAAAATGAGGACCCAGATTGTTGGAGGCAATATGCTGACTCTGTAAACCACTTAGAGAGGGTGTAAAGCACTGTAAAGCAGTATATAAGTCTAAGTGCTAAGTGCTATTTTCAAGTTCAGTCACTCTACAGCTTACAGTAGACTTACAAGCATGCCATTTCTTGAAATGGAGAAAAGAGATAATTTGGCTTCTCTAGCCATAAATAATCAAAACCAGATACCGTCTATTTTTTTTTTAATCTGAAGTAATATTTTGTACTGTATGTCTGTCAAAACCCGTGAACCACAGAAAGCTCTGAGCACAGTCCACCCTACTCTATAGCTGAAAACATTTTGAATTATGCAAATGTTTAACAGATATTTTGAACTGTCACGTTTTTAAATTTTCATTAACCAAGCTCATATCTTAAACTGATATATGACCGTACTGTTGGACAAAAGGAAAAGGAGATGAGATTAATGCATGAAGAAGAGAAAAAAACATGTTTAAGAACATGTGTGCTGTCACTTAGCAACAAACAGGACTTCTGATTTTCTTTAGAGTTCAGGGACTTAATTCATGGGTGGGGAAAATGTATAGAAGTTATCTGTTTATTCAGAAGGAAGTCTCATTATGTATAATTGGACTTACTGAACCTCAAAGGTCTAGTTTATTGCTTATATTATCCTACCCCCTCCATATTTAAAGAAGCAATTGCATTCTAGAAGTTTCTGTATTTATGAGTGGAACCCAGTGCATAATCCTCTAGAATTGCAATAATAATAATAATAATAATAATAATAATAATAATAATAATAATAATAATAATAATAATAATAATAATAATAATAATAATAATAATAATAATAATAATAATAATAATTGTTATTATTTAATGTGCTCAGCTGCTGCAAGAAAATCGCGCAGACTGATTACAAATTACGACACAACTCTGTTGCACAAATGATCCACTGGAATTTATGCAAAAATTATAACATCCATACTGCTACAAACTGGTGGGAACACAAGCCTGAAAAAGTCACTGAAAATCAGATGGTCAAGATCTTGTGGGATTTTCGTATACAAACAGACAAGGTACTGGCGCATAATACACCAGACATCACGCTGGTCGAGAACAACAAGGTGACTATAATTGACATTGCAATACCAGGAGATAGCAAGGTCGATGAAAAGGAACACGAAAAAATCGCAAAATACCAGGACTTAAAAATCGAAATCCAACGATTATGGCACAAACCAGCAGTGGTAATTCCAGTGGTGATTGGAACACTGGGTGCTATCCCAAAAGCACTGGAATTACATTTAAAACAGCTCAAAATTGACAAAATCACCATCAGTCAAATGCAGAAAGCCGCACTGCTCGGTTCTGCACATATACTTCGAAAATACATTACGACTTCCTAGGCCCCTGGGTGGGGCTCGACTAGTAATCAATGCCAAATCCGGCGAAACAACTGGCCGCTGTGATACAATTGTATAATAATAATAATAATAATAATAATAATAATAATAATAATAATAATAATAATAATAATAATAATAATAATAATAATAATAATAATAATAATAATAATAATAATAATAATAGTCATTAATTTGCTTTACATCTACAAACATTTGTGTCATGATGTGAATATTGTCAGTTGTGAGTCTATGCAGGGTGATGCACCCCTATCCTAAATATGATGGCACTTTCCAATACAAGCAGAACACGTGATATGATGTTTGCGCATGTCTACATTCCTAATCCACCATTAATCTTTCTTCTGCCTTGGCTCTTGACCTGAACGGTCGTGTTTCTTAGCAAAGATGTAATTATTCAGGATTTATTGTTTTTGTACTGAAATAAATATTTTCTATTAGACATTTAATCTCGGTTTTATTTCTAAGTGATTGAATTCCAAGTAAAAGATCCAAATTTCGCCTCTATGAGATAGTCTTCCCTTAACATGGTAGCAATCGGACGGCTCGAAGTTTATCTCAACTTAACAATTTGTTTTATAGAGCTTACCATCTTCTTGATTTTTTTCATCTCCTTGTTTCATCTTTACAAGTCTTTCATCCATTTCTTTTTTTTTCTCAAAAGCTATCAATTTAGTATCTAGTGAATTAATCAATTTAGTATCAAGTGATTCAGGTAACTTATTGCCCAATTCCTCAAGCATTTTCTGAAGTAAATCTGATGCAATTTCTCTATCTGTAGGTTGCTCTAATGATCCTCTCCTCCCCTCTCCTGTTTTTTGTTGCTTTTCTAGTAGTTACCACTGTAATTTAGTGTGTAATCCAAAAGTGAAAGTGTCACAATTGCAATGGAAAGAGTAAGCTTTTTCTCCCCCACCCCTCACCCCGTTCTTTTTTCCTGTGTCATTAATACTTTCATCTCAATTGGCACTCCGTAGTCACAGTCTGGCTCATATTAACTTTATTTTTTGTTTTGAAAAATAAAAACAAAACAAATTTTGTAAACAAAAATTCCCATGGAGGTCCAGTTCATTGTTTACTTTAATTCCAATTAATTCAATCAATTTCATTCATAAAAATGCCTTTCAAAATAACTGTTCCCTTTATTCATTTTAAACTTTTTCACACCCACTTCTTGTTAAGCTTTTTGTCAAATGTTTTTAAATCTTTACCTGTAGGGCTGTCAAATTCCCGGCCCATGGATGCATCACGGGCTGGCCATGCCTACACCCAGTTTAGCCAAGGGGGGGAAAGTCGCAATATGTCACGTGACAATGCTGTGACGACGTGAGTTTGATACCCCTGAGATAGAATATTGACTAACGAAGTCGAATTATCTTATTGCCACCACAAAAATCTCTCTTTAATTGTAAATTATTTATATCCAAAAGTGTTTAAGAATGTGATGCTTGTGTGTAACTTGTGTCCATATAGGCTGCATTTTGTCTATGAGTTTAGTTAACATTTCTCAACTCCCAGCTGCTCAACTGCATAAGTTGACTGCATAAACCTCAGTTTTGGCAGTCTCCCTATGACAGAGGTCCCCAAACTTGGCAACTTTAAGACTTGTAGACTTCAACTCCCAGAATTCTCCAGCCAGCATAGCATAGCTATGTGGCATAGCTGGCTGGAGAATTCTAGGAGTTGAAGTCCACAAGTCTTAAAGTTGCCAAGTTTGGGGACCCCTGCCCTATGAGGACCAGTTGAAACTCTCTGCAGCTCTCATAAACACAGGTTATATGAATTCTATTATGTCATACAATAATGGAAGATACATCTCAATGGTTCACATTTCCCTATGCAATATATATTTATCCTCTTCCATTTAACCTGTTGTCTGTCAATTATTATTGGAATTCAAAGATTCATTCAACATTTTCTTCTTACTGTGTTTTATAAAAAAAAACCCTCACTATACCCTAAAGTTTAAAACTTTAGTATAAACCTCTTACTATAATGTTAAAATGCAAAGCAACTCAAACTTTGCAATACTATTGTACTTTATTATATGTGGCCTTTCAGTGGTTGTTGGATTCAAATTCCCATCAGCCCTTGTTGCCAAGTGCTGGAGTTTAACATCTGAAAGATCACATGTCTATTTCTATTAAAAACATAAATAAGGAAAAGCCAAGGCTTATCTAAATATAATCTACCCTCCCCACTTTAAATTTTCTAAATTTTCAGAAGGTACATATCTCTCTATAATATTCTGGGTTGCAAAGAACATTCAACTTCTTTTTGATCAATCACAGTAAAAAGGCAATGTCATTACAATACTTAATATTCCATTACTCCACAAATTGATGGCATTGTGTGTGAAAGAGAAAAAGAGATTGAAAGAACTTATTTTTTTTCAGTTGATCTAGATTTCTCCGTTTTCTGACTTATGAGAATTGAGATAATGATTGTAATGATCTTTCTTTCTCTGCATTCCTCAGATATGAAAATGGGCAATTATTTTTCATTAACCTTCCTGAATCTGAGTGAGATTTTTTTTCCTGATTCAGAATTAAGTGACTTGGAAAGATCCATAGATCAAAGCAAAAAAATGGTGATTCCTGGCTAAAGACCTGGCTTGTGTCTGTGGTTTAAATAACTTCCCATTGCCCTTTGCAAATAATTTCTGAGGTTGTGTTTTTATTTAAAAGAGGGGAAAGTGCCTTATGAGTCCCACTCAGAGTGTGGGCTTCACATAATTTAACAACCGGTTTGCCCAGAATCGAAAATGTGAGCGCACAAGCATGCACGCTAGCTTTGCTTGTGCGTGCGGCTTGCACACATGCATGCTGCATCAAAAAACACAGCAATTCGATTGTGCGCACTGTCCACGCATGCATGTGGCATCAAAAAAACATAGCAATTTGCTCGTGCATACCGGTTCACCTGAACGTCTCTGAACTGGCTGAATCCCACCTCTGGTCCCACAATCCCACCTCTGGTCCCACTCCACAGTACAGTACAGTACAGTCTCTTCTGTGATATATATGGAGCTGATAGGGAAGAGAACCTTGTGGTTAAAACTGCTGCCTTACAAGCAGACTGCCCAGGTTCAAATCCCACTAAGGGTATGGCTATCTGACGAGAGAAAAAATCTCAAAATAGATCTATAATAGTCTCCCTTTATTTTCATTTATCAGCAAAAATGTTACACACACACACACACACACACACACACACACACACACACACACACAAACACACATTCTCATAGGCTTCAAACAACAGAAGTCAAAGCTTTTAGCACAAAATGTCTTACCTTAATTGATTCCACTACACCCTTAGAGCTAGGAGATACCTTGTGTCTATCCAATTCACTGTTCAGAAGTGCCCTATCATTTACCACAAAGAAAAGGGAGTCAGGCTGTTCTCCAAAGCACCTGAGAGTAGAACAAGAAGCAATGGGTGGAAACTAATCAAGGAGAGAAGCAACTTAGAACTAAGGAGAAATTTCCTGACAGTTAGAACAATTAATCAGTGCAACAGCTTGCCTCCAGAAGTTGTGAATGCTCCAACACTGGAAGTTTTTAAGAAGATGTTGGATAACCATTTGTCTGAAGTGGTGTAGGGTTTCCTGCCTAAGCAGGGGGTTGGACTAGAAGACCTCCAAGGTCCCTTCCAACTCTGTTATTCTGTTATTCTGTTATTTATATATTTAAAACATTTATATAGCTACCCACCTATGACCAACTCTGGCTGGCTCTCCTAACATGTTAAATTTTCTACTATTCTTCTTCCAGAATGCTTGACAGATATTCCAGTTCTCCGTGAGAAATGTATCATGGTGTAAGCATGCTTTTCATCAGCAAATGAGCTGAAAAATCATCAACATTGCCTAAGAATTCCATCATTTCTTCTCCCTGTAGGACACTTGAACCAGTTACATGCTCTCTGTCTTGGTAACTTCATATGAACCTAGTAAGGAAGGTTAGATTGAGAAGGTTATTGACTTGGAGTTTGAGTGATCTGAAACTATATTTTCTTTGGTTAATGCCTTTGGTTTATTTGTAGATCCTTCAAGGTCATTTTAGGATCAAATCAATCCTCTCACTCAAGAAAATGGAATGTCTGACCCTGTTTTCAAAGAAATTACAAATTGGCACTTAAAGAAGAAAAACCCTATCCAAACTCCTCATCTTTCCCTGATGTTAAATGAAAAGGTTATCTGGCAGTTTTATAATCACCATAGTTTTGGTTTGCTCAGCCAGGTTTTTTTTTCTGGTTAAGAAAAGCTGAGGTCGCATGTACTGTGGACTTAACAAAAACTGCATTAAAGTACAATGTTCCATTCCAGCTATTCATCTTCTTACAACAGTTTGGACTAATTTGTCTTGATTATCTATGTGTAGGAGTGAAGAGTAATTTTGGATGGTCCTTACATTTACACACAAAGTGGATGGACTTAGTTACAGTGGTGATAGGTGCACCAAGAAGACCTGAAAGACCAGGTTGGGACAGATCATCATAGAGAACTAAGAGCTAACATGGCAATCAATCAATCAATCAATCAATCAATCAATAATATTTATACATTGGGATTATTTCACTAACTTACATAGATTTGTATGCTGTCTACTATAGCAACTCCAGTAGCATAGTTTATACTAAATACTATCCTTTTCTAACCTAACGTAACCTAACGTAACCCAACCCAACCCAACCCTACCCAACCTACCATACCATACCATACCATACCATACCATACCATACCATACCATACCATACCATACCATACCATACCATACCATACCATACCATACCATACCATACCATACCATACCATACTACAGTTTGTTGTCCAAATTGTTTATTAAGATCCAACTTGGTCTTGAATACAATAGTCTTGAAGATTGTTTTTGTTGTTCAAATACAACAGACTCAAGGATTCCCATTCCATTAACCATCAGGTCTCATTGGGCAATTACACAAAGGTTATTATACAGAACCAGAAATTAATCAATGACATTTTAGCCAGCTTTTTTATGCAAATACAATCCATATAATCAATTTAGAGTTTTAACTTGTCTTGTAGAGTTTTCTAATACTGTGCTTAATTATGATGGCTGCAAAATGAAGTGTTAATCTGAAGGACACACACCTGGACAAGGCTGTACTGAAACAGCATATTCAGTAGATCAACACTGTTGCTGCAAGACAGATTCTTGAAAACAGGGATAAAAACCTGATGTACTTGCCTGATATTTCAATAAAACACCATGTCTCTTGCCATCGGTCATGAAGGCTAAGGCTGATGGGAGTACAGACCTAAACATTGGAAAGAAACTAAGTTATCAAAGTCTACAGTGGTACCTCAATACTCATCAGTAATTCATTCTGGAAGACATGACAAATACGATGGGTACCAGGAAAACCATGTGACTTACCACGTGAGCTGCTATTTTGGTTGGAAGAAATAGCAAGTCACAAGGCTGCCGAGGTCAACAAGTTCTTCTTTGCACATTGACTATTGGGAGAAAGATGACTGCTGGGACAAGATTTCTGCTTCAAAACATGTTGAATACCAAATTCAACAAATTCTGAAGAAGTCAAGTGCCAAGGTATAACTGCAGTTAAAGAAAATTCATGTCTAGTTCATAGCAGTGGTTAAGGTGTTGAAGTACGAGTGGCAATACATAGATTTGGAAGTTCACTGACTTTGGGCCGGTCATGATCTCTTAGCTCAAGTTATCTAGCATGAGCCTTGGTGGTACAGTGATTAAAGTGCAGTATTGCAGATTCTGCTCACAGCCTGGAGTTCGATCCTCACAGGACTCAAGGTTGACTTAGCCTTCCATCCTTCCGAAGTTGGTAAAATGAGGACCAGATTGTTGGGGACAATATGTAAATAATGCTTCTACATTGTAAACAACCCAGAGAGTGCTGTAATTATCTCTAATTGCTATAGCTATTGATTATATGAAGAAAAATTAGAGGGCGACGTGCTAGGCTTCTGAGCTTGCAGAATAAAAGTGAAGTATACAGAACTGTCTAATAAATAAGTTAAATAAGATGATGTGAGATGGTCTAGGAAGGCCCAGATAGTAGGGAAGGTACTATATAGAAACATTCCAAATATCAGCAGAAGAATGCTTCATGCCTAGATGGAGAGACATGAAGAGAATGGCTCTAAGAAGAAGCAAATAATCCTTGCGTTTTCTCATTCTTGGCTAGAAAGTGGTATTTAAGGAGTCTCCTACTTTTATTAGTGCTCCAGGGCAGTTGGTAACTTTAATCTAAACCTTAGGAGGTTCATTCTGGAACCAACAAGCACATTAGAAGAAAAGACAACATTTTCCCAGGAGGTCTTCTTTGAAGTATCAAACCAGAAAATTAAAAACCTATCTTCATGCTGTAATCCATTTTAGGGGGCCTTAAAATGGATTACAGATGGATAAAAAATGGATTTTTTTATTACTCTATGCTGGAATGTTTAACTTTTTATTATACTGATTTTTTAACCTGCAGCTATAACTAATCAATTCTCAAAAACTACGAATGCTTCAAAACTTAATAAAAATGGAACTGATGTACACACATGCACGCACATCCATACACACGCCATAATCTACTCTTTTCTTTTGTTTATTAAATATAACTTTAAAAAGAACCCTTGCAAATCGTATATGTATGCTCTTTTAGCTCACAATGGAACTCTGAGAAATGCCAATCTAAGGAAATAGCTTTCCAATTGTATTTTCATACCCCAATTCTCTGAGCAATGAGATCTGAAGAAAGATGAAGATGCCCTGAAGTCATGCTTGACTTCTAGTGACTGTCTCTCTACAGTTTCCTTGGTAGTGCTATAGAAGTGATTTGAAGCACTGTCTTCTTCCAGAATGCTTTTTAAACTCCTCCGTCTAGCTAATGTGGTGCGACTGGAACAATCTGGAACTGAACACACTCAAAACCATAGAAATGGTGGTAGACTTTAGGAGAAACCCTCCCATTCTACCACCTCTTACAATACTAGACAACACAGTGTCAACAGTAGAGACCTTCAAATTTCTAGGTTCCATCATATCTCAAGACCTAAAATGGACACCTAACATCAAAAACGTCATCAAAAAATCACAACAAAGAATGTTCTTTCTGCGCCAACTCAGGAAGCTCAAACTGCCCAAGGAGCTGCTGATACAGTTCTACAGAGGAATTATTGAGTCTGTCATCTGCACCTCTATAACTGTCTGGTTTGGTTCTGCAACCCAACAAGACAGACACAGACTTCAGAGGATAATCAGAACTGCAGAAAAAACAATTTTTGTTGCGTATATATATTTATGTCCCCAAATATCACATCTCAAATATATCTTATATATTCATCCAAAAATACATTAAAGAATCCAAAGAGCATCACACACCCTTCTCTCCTTCATATACCATTTATTCTCATACATAATTCACGTCCATCATATACTGCTCTTAGCAACCAACTTTCTGCCTTTCTGCTTTATATTTTCTCAAACCCTTTCATAATTCAAGCTCTTTCATTTTATCCTATGATTTCCCCAAATAAGAATTGCAGGACCTGAAACAGAAGTGAGCAACAATGCTTTGAGTCAGGTGAGGGTATTCTCATGTTATTTGTCAAACACAGCTTGGCTTGCATTGTAGCTGCCTGACAGGCATTGAAGGTTTCCCATATTGGCCTGTTTAACAAGTGTCCTTAATTGTAACCCTCTGCTGGTGGATCTGATTTTAGCCCTTTCTCCCAGTCTCAAAACAATTTGTTAATACCATTAGAAATTGTATTTTTCCCAATTCTCTTAACTTTCTTGCTCCCTTTACTACATCACTTGCAGTTAACTTTTCTCTCCATAGAATTTTACAGCATCTCTTTTTTATGATGATGATTATTATTTTTGCATTGGTTCTTTGTATGCATTTTTCACACCCAGTCTCTTTTACTTCATCATTCTATCAAGCATCCTTTTCATTGCTACCATTAGTGTAACTCTCTACATCAGGGGTGTCAAACTCAAGGCCTGTGGGCAGGATCTGGCCCGCGGGGTGCTTAGAACTGGCCCTCGGTGCTGCCCTGGAAACAGCGAAGGACCGTCCTGCGGTGTCTCTGCTAGTGAAACGGAGCTTGAGAGGGCTGTGGGCAGCCCTCCCAAGCTTGGTTTTCACTGGCAGAGGGTTGCAGGAAGCTGTTGCAGCCAAAAATGGAGCTCGGGAGCCCATTTTTGCTGGCAGAACCCTAGGCACCCACAACACGAGTGACGTCAAGCTGGCCATGCCCCCCCCAGCGCCCCCCAAGGTCAAACACAACCCTAATGCGGCCCTCAATGAAATCAAGTTTGACAACCCTGCTCTACATGATCCTGAGTAACACAGTGTTTTCTACTCTGTTCCTTTCGGTTTCTACATCTTCATCCCTTTCGTTTTGTATTTATTTTCTTGATCTACCTTCTAATATTTTTTTTCACACAGGAGTTGTACTTTATTTGTCTTCAGTCATTTTGCTCTCATTCTTAGGGTCTCTGGCACTTCTCTTGGTTCTTCCACGTTTTTAATTTCCTAAGATCTGCTTTTGCAATGTGCCATCATACACACTGCAGTCATGTGCAAAGGGGCAGGGCACTGCTTTAGCATTGTGTACTGTGTGAACCCAGCTAAAAGGCTCAATTAATACTTCAGCATGTATCATGCGAACCTAGAACATTGGACATGGACCAATTATGCACTTGTGGGTCCAGCCGAGTAAGCACTTAGTGCAAACCCAACCTGTTTCATAGGATTCACAAATTAAAGCAAGCCACGATTTGGTTACACATCCATAACTAACCACCAGACAATGAAAAATTCCCCGATTATAGGTAGTGCTCAACTTACGACCACAATTGAGCCCAAAATGTATGCTGCTAAGTGAGAAATTTATTAAGTGTGTGCTTTGCCCCATTTTACATCTTTTCTCGCCACATTTGTCAAGTGAATCCCTGCAGTTCTTAAATAAGGAACACCGCCGTTAAGAGAATCTGGTTTGACTTTGCTTGTTGGAAGGTCGCAAAAGGGGATCCCCTGACTCCGAGACCCTGCAACCGTCATAAATGTGAGTCAGTTGTCAAGTAGCCGAATTTTGATCATGTGACCACTGAGATGCTGCAATGGTCATAAGTCACTTTTTTCAGTGCTGCTGTAACTTTGAACAGTCGCTAAGTGAACTGAGATAAATCGAGGACTACCTCTACATAGTTAAACCCCCCCCATTTGTATACCCATTTTTTACCCTTTTCTTTCCAAAGAGAAGTTTCCCCAGACTTATTTATTTATTTATTTATTTATTTATTTTGTTATTCTTATATGCCGCCCAACTCCCAAGGGACTCAGGGCGGCGTACAACAGGGAAAAATACAAGAATAATCAAAATACATGTAATTAAAAAGAAACAAATACAAATTTTTAAAAAAGCAATATTAAAACAACAACATCCATTCAACATCATACATACTTGGGGGGTAATCTCAGGTGGATTAAGCTGTCCCCCCCACCTGCAGGAAAAGCCATGTTTTGACGGCTTTTCGGAAGGCCAGCAGAGTGGGGATGGTCCGGGTCTCTGGGGGTAGTTGGTTCCAGAGCACGGGGCCGGCCACAGAGAAGGCTCTCCCCCTAGGGCCCGCCAGCCGGCATTGCTTGGCCGACGGGACCTGGAGGAGGCCAACTCTGTGGGCCCTAACCGGTCGGAGGGAAGTATGAGGCAGAATGCGGTCCCGAAGATATCCTGGTCCTAAGCCATGAAGGGCTTTAAAGATGGTGATCAACACCTTGAATTGGACCCGGAGACCGATGGGCAACCAATGCAGCTGGCGGAGTATTGGTGTCACGTGGGTGTACCTTGGCACACCCACCACAGCACGCGCAGCCGCAATTTGCACCAGCTGAAGTCTCCGGATACTCTTCAAGGGTAGCCCCATGTAGAGCGCATTGCAGTAGTCCAAGCGCGAGGTGACAAGGGCATGAGTGACCGTGAGTAGAGCCTCCTTCTCCAAATATGGCCGCAACTGGTGCACCAGGCGGACCTGTGCAAAGGCCCCCCTAGCCACAGCAGAAAGATGGTGGTCCAATTTTAGCTGTGGATCTAGGAGGACCCCCAAGTTGCGGACCAGGTCTGAGGGAGTCAGTTTCGCACCCTCAAAGACCAAGGAGGGGTAGTTGTCATGATCCTTAGGAGGCAATATCCACAGCCACTCAGTCTTATCGGGATTGAGTCTGAGTCTGTTCCTCCCCATCCAGATCTTAACGTCGTCCAGGCAACGGCACATTACATCAACTGCCTGCCTGAAGTCAGACGGGGTGGTGATGTACAGCTGGGTGTCATCAGCGTACTGATGGAAACACACCCCATGTCTGCGAATGATCTCACCCAACGGTTTCATGTAGATATTAAACAGGATGGGCGAGAGAACCGACCCCTGAGGCACCCCACATGATAGGGGCCTAGGGGACGATCTCTGCCCTCCTGCCAACACCGACTGCATCCGATCGGCAAGATAAGAGGAGAACCACCGTAAAACGGTGCCTCCCACTCCCAACTCGCCGAGCCGATGCAGAAGGATACCATGGTCGATGGTATCGAAAGCCGCTGAGAGGTCAAGTAGCACCAGGATGGAGGAGTTTCCTCCATCCCGGGCCCGCCAGAGACTTCATACTGGCATTTAAGCAATGAACTATGGCTTACCCCCAAAGCTGGTTTCCCGTAATAGGGGGAAGACCTTGCGGGGAGTAGTGTTTGGAGAAGAGAGGAATGAGGGGGGGGGGGTGAACAGAGGAAAAGAAATCTCCAGAGGAAACTTCAAGGAGTTTCCCCTTCCCCACTTCTCTGTCACCGTTCCCTCTCCACATCTGGACAACAGATTTTGACACTGATTTTGACAGGTGGCGTTGGGGCTTTTCCCACCCGCGCTGCCCCCCCCAATGGACAGCGGTGTGTGTGTGTGTGTGTGTGTGTGTGTGTGTGTGTGTGTGTGAGAGAGAGAGAGAGAGAGAGAGAGAGAGAGAGGCGGGAGCGTCGGCGGCAGGACGGACGGACTGAGGGAGAGATGCGCGCGCACAGGAGCTGTCACCCCCACCCCCACCCCCACCCCCAAGCACGCGAGACAGATTCCCACTTCTCCGCCGGGCTGAAAGGAGCGCCCTGCCTCTCTGAGCCTAAAACGGGAGGCTAGAGAAAACCTCGAGGAGGAGGAGGCTGTTCGGGTGCCTGCTCTGCCTGCGGCTGTGAGGGGGAAAAAGGGGCGCGCGCGCGCGCGCTTCGCCCAGCTGCGAGCTTGGTCGGTCGCCGTGCGGGTAGCCGGGGCGCGCGCGCCTCACTCCGCGCCCGCGCCTCGCTCTTATGTCTACAGGTAGCAGCAGCAGCGGACGCGAGGGAGGAGGCAGCCCGGTTGCAGAAGGGTTTTTTTTAAAATTTTTTTAATTTTTGCTTGGTGTCCCGTTTATTCATCCGGATGTATATAGCTGGGAAAGCCGTTCTCCTCTGACCAGAACCGCGGCTGCCTTTTTCCCCCCTGGGATCTTTTCTCCCCCGCCTCCTTCCCTTCCACTTGCTTCTGGTGTTCTTTTTGTAAAAAGCCGCCTCTGCGGGGACCCAAGTGTGTGTGTGTGTGTGTGGTGTGTGTGTGTGTGCGTGCGCCTGTGTGTTTTACACGCGGCCACGCACAGGTGCGCCGACCGTCGCCAACAGTTGCCTGCTCCCTCGCAAAGCCACTTTTAATTTTTCTTCCGCCCGACTTGGAAATCCCTGGATCCGTTCGGCTTGCCAAGTTTTTGCAGCGAGACGCGCCTTCTGAAATTTTCTATCTCCCGCTCCTTTTTTTTTAAAAGGGTGTGCATGTGTGTGCATGGCGGGGTGGGTGGAAGAGGTGTGCTGTATTGATCCCAGCAGCCGTTTTTGTAGGCAGAGACACAGGTTTCGATTTTCTTTCTCCTCCTCCTCCTCCCCCCGCTCTCAAATCCCCTCTCCCTCCTTCCCTTTCAAGATGCTAGAAATCCTGCGGGGACCTACTGGATTCTAAGGGATCAACCTTCCACGGTCTTCTGGCGAATCGCTTTTCTAAAAAGGGACGCTGAAGATACATACGCGTTTGCTTTAAAAAAGCAAAACAAAAAACAAAAGCAAAACCCCCAAAATAGTTGAAAGATCTCCAGCTTCCTCGTTTCCAAATATTGCAGAACAGATTCTAAGGAAGAGTAATTGGTTAAGGTAAGGACCTCTGTTTCTTATCCTTTACGATTTCGGCATACAGTGCATCTCAGGTTTCCCATAACTTCTGTTTTTCTCCAGCTGAATTCTTACTACCCCAAATAAATGCTTTTCTAATCCTCCTCTTGGGTCTTTTGGTACCTAAATTGTGTTTTTTCCCCCTGGAATCTTAAATCACCCACTTCTTTATTTCCCTCACTGATTTAGGAGTCGTGTCTCTTTGATGTTTATTCAGGCTTGAGTAGAAATCCACCACTAATTAGCCCATTAAAAAACAAAACATTTCCAGGATTATCCTGTTAAATAAAGCATTCCCCCCCTCTTTTCTGAGGTGCACTTCCTTGGTCCCAAACAGTTCAGAAAAAAATATTGCAATCCTGAGGAGTGTGCAAAATCATAAGCAGCGATGATGATGAAGATGACGATTAGCTCTTGTCCCAGAGAATTCGAAAGTGGGACTGAACTGTGTGACATATATTTGTGTGCGATCCAGAAACGTTCTGCAGTTTTTGTAAGTGAATTCCAGCACTGTGAGAAGAGAAAAGCAAGTTCCTCTAAGGCTAGAGAAAAGGAGTAAGGTTGGGTTTGTGTGTACTGTATCTGTAGAGAGAATAAGTCTCTCCTGCTTCTTTTTAAAAATGCTAGAGGCCACTGTCTGGTTTTCAACAACACACTTTGTCCCTTTTATTATGCCTCTTTGGTTTTAAAATGCGTGATTTCTCAAACGATGTCCTTCCTTAATGTTCATCCTTTCTGTAATATACTTTGCAACCTTTAGATTCCTTAGTGAGCAGCTTTGTAATAAAGTGGATGCGTAAACATGTGCAGTGAAGATTGTGTTGGTAGAGGAACAAGTGTTTCTGGGAGCAAGAAGGCGTATCTCTGAGAAGGGCAGGGAAAAAAAAACCCAGGAGATTGTGGCCATGTTCACACAACATGCTTAGCCAGGTCAAGGAAAGAGCCAAAGCTTATATGTGCAAAACATCTTCATGCTCATCTTTATAGGGTTTTTTTTGGGGGGGGGTGGCTTCCTTTTTTATGAATTTATGCTTCAATGAATTGTATGAATGCAGAAATACATTAATTCTCAATGACCAGGTTAAAATTATCAATGCTTATGAGTTAGAGTCCTAATATTACCGACTGGAAGATTTCTAAAAGTAACAGTCAGGAAAAGGAAAAAGGAAAGAAAAGGAAAAGGACATTAAGAGGAATTGGGCAAGTAAATTGAGGCAAAAGTTCAGTAAAGATGCTGTTACCTTAGGTCAAAAATAATTTGCAGGGTTTATGGCTTTGAAGGTTCTTTATTAGGCATAACTGTGGGATTTTTGTTTTATTTAATTAAACCTGTGAGTCTTCTCAAAACAGTTGAACAGTAGCATAGTGTGCACTTGCATAAATGTGCACAAGTTCAAAAGTGAGCTTTGGAGAGACACTGTCAGATTAACGTACTCATATGAAGAAACTGGAGTCATTCAATTAATTTTGGGCCAGGCACCACCAGTTCAATGTAGGCTCTTCTTCAAAAGAACATTGATTCCTCTCTTATCAGGTCTCTCAAAAGGATTTCAACCCAGTTTAGTTTATGTATTATTACAGAACTGGGGAATGTTCTTTGTCTTACAAGGGGAAGAAGTGGGAGAGAGAAATAGTGTTGACATTGCAAGAAATCTTTGAATTGGAATGAACTTTCACTCAGCCTGAATGGCAGGAAACTATAAGAGCTGAGGAAGGAAGGAAGGAAGGGAGGGAAGGAAGGAAGGAAGGAAGGAAGGAAGGAAGGAAGGAAGGAAGGAAGGAAGGAAGGAAGGAAGGAAGGAAGAAAGGAAGAAAGAAAGAAAGAAAGATTGATTTAGGTTTGGTCTTTCAACTGTATAGATGCTAGGTTCTCTAAACAATATGCTGTCTTTTAAATCCCAGATTCTGATACTGGAAATAGCAAGGCTATTTGCAAGCAGCAAGCATGGCAACACATTTTAAGGAATTTAATTGCCATTTTTTTAAAAAAAAAATCTCTGAGCTAATAAAGCTCTATCACAAATGATTTGTGCTACTCCAAAGGTAAATGTTAACCTTTTTAAAATCTCAGTAATAAAGGGTTTGTCAAGAAAAGGTAAATGGCACTTGACCATACATATTTGGCTGTGATTTACACACAAACACACATGCCACCTGGTTCTGTATCATTAGACAACCCCAGGGAACTGAAGACACTTTAGATGTAAAGATAACAATGCTTTTAAGAAGAAGGAGGGCTGTCAGTTTATGCACCAAGAGACAGTACAATGTCCTTGGCTTGGACAGAGAGTTAAATCACCTGAAAAACTGTACAAAACAAGTGGGGAGCACTGTTTAAACTGTCTGACTTCACATTTTGATTGAGGAACAGTTAAGAGGCTGCTGAATTCCTGATAGAAAGGGAATCATTTGCAGCCCTCTTAAATAAAAACAGAGGCTGTAACATTCAGTTTTTCATTATAATATATTGAGAGCTCCTGCAATACTAAAAAAAAAAAGTATAGGTGGTAGCCTATATTCCTTCCTTATATTTCATTCTAGCTACTTTTGTTTGCATTCTTCATTACTGAGATTTGTTGATTTTTTTCCCTTCCTTTCTCTTACTTGTATTTACAATGAACAACCCAAAGATTATTCTTAGAAACATCTGAATGACCTTCCTCTGATAAATCAGGAAAACAATAGTTCATACTGAGATGTTTTCTATTGTTTGTTCCAAAGAGTCCATCAAAAGATTCTATATTTACCTAAGTTTTCCCTTCCTCTTCCTCCTTCTTCCTTCTTTAAAGCATTCTGTAGCCGATGTTTTCGTATCTGATTACATATGGTCATTTGTTATAAATACATCATGTCATGTTTCAGTTGGAGTTCCATTTAACATTATTGACAAATCATTCATTGTAGGAAAACACCATTAGCAATGTATACTTCATACATTACATGAGTCTCTAGGCCACCTGAGTATTGAATTTGATTAATCAATGGAACTAATTTCTTAACTAGAAAATTTCCTCGTAGATTTTCTTGAAATATTTATGTGGCTTTAAATAATAGCCCAGAAAGATGATTATGAATATGAATTGCTTTATCATCTCTATGAAATTGATATTGTAACCTACGGGAATTAGTTTGCGGAGATTGAAATTCTGTCATTGCATTCTAAGGCAGTCTCAGTCTATGAACCCGGAAGTTCTAACTTCAGATCTGATTTTTATCTTGCTTGCTTCTCAGCAAGCCATGATTTCTCTCATGTTTAACCAGTAATGTTTGGCATTCCAATTCCATTTTTACAATATTTTGGCTCCAGAAGTTCATATTGGGGAAAATACATGTTCTTGCTCCCTCATTATCACCCCATAACTTGTTTATTTGCTACATCTGTTTTAATTTGTGTGTATTGTATCTTGGATGGTTGTTTGCCATTCTGTAATTCTATTCTTATTGTATTGTTGTTAAATTGTTATCAAATTGTCTTGCATGCCACTTTGAGTTCTTTGACAACTGGGTGGCCTTACATATCCAATCAGTCAGTTAATCTATATTCTCACCAGATGGGAAAGGATTATTCATGTTTGTTATGGCTGAAGTAGAGAAGGATTTTGACTTAATTAAAGCCAAATGTGTATCATGAGATATTGGATAAAGGCCTTTCCAACACACAACTCCTCTTACTTCAGTCCGTTAGACTTTTTATGAATTTCTTTTCAAATTACAAAGAAAAAATCCAGCTGGGGAAGTGAAAAATAACTTAAACTAGATTTTCCATGCTTGGTTCATCATGGGAAGGAGCCATTTCATACCAATCAATGGCAGTCAATGGTCATTACTTACTTAAGCTTATTTTTGGTGCCGCTACCTTCTCTTCAAGTTTCAGTATCTCATTTTGTATGTCTATGTCTTGCTTGTTTATGTCCTACTTCATGTCTTGTGTAGAAAGTTAGCACCCACCCCTCTCCTAGAAGAATGAAATATTTTGGGAAATATTATAAAAGGCAGAATATTATATTTCCTTAAAGGGGAAACAGGCTTTTGGAAAGCAGCCCCCACCTTTCTTAATAGCCCCAGCAGGACTGGGCCAGCCTATCTACAAGACAAAAGGCCTTCTGATGGGATTATCCTTCAGGGCAAAGCCATTCAGCCACAATAGGAACTGCATTGCATCAGCCCAAGTTTCAACCAAGCTTGACTCAGAAAACCTACAAAGTTAGGTATGACCCCTGCATAGCCCCATGGGAGTCTGACAGCAACCAACAGAATACATGTTCTTGCCACAGGAACAGAAAGCTCAAGGGCAGGTCCCAAGAGAGGGTATAAATAACAATCATTCTCTTCTCCATGTGTTCAGCTGCCCAGGGCCTAAAACCCATGTGGTCCTGTCCATCAATAACCCATCTTTCCAATCAGCCTCCATGTTTCCAGTGTCTTTCTCCCCACTTGGAACTGAACCCAGATGGAGATTTCTTCCAACACTTGCATGCTTGATTAAGCCCTATCAGACCATATGATAGATCCATCATTTTTGAGTCAGCATTGACTTCTGGTGACTGCCCTAGACAAGTCCCTGTTGTTTTCTTGGCAATATTTTTGGAAGTGTTTGCCATTGCACCCTTCCTGGGGCTGAGAGAGAGTGACTACCCCAAGGTTACCTAGCTGGTTCCATGCCTAAGATGGAACTAGAAATCATACTTTTCTGGTTTCTAGTGCCTTAGCTACTACACCAAACTTGCTATCTTTCAGGAGAGACAGCTGTTAGGAGCTGTACCCTGTATCCCTTCTGTATGAACTGGTTTGGGCTACATATTTGAATCCTGAATGTATAATCAGGATTCCCTACTCCTCATTCCTTCCTTAAGTTCCAGTTATTCACCAGATTGAACTGTCATAATATAGCTACATTTTGAGCAGGGAGACTCCGATTGTACACTTTAGGGATTGAACTGAAAAAGTATGATTAATTTTCATTTATTTCATTCATTTATTTCATTTCCTTGCTTCAACATTTCAAAACCAGTGGATTTTTCATATTAGGAAGATGTAGGATCAGGTTAAGAATATAAAATGACTTTTAGTGGAACAGGTAAGATCAATATTGCAGCTCACTATTCCTTTTTCAGTCAGTCATCTATGGCAAATTTGGCAAATTTGGAAGAGTAATATCTATCAGCTGTTCTTCATAAATCTCGTATAAGAGAGAAAAGGATGGATGGAGGATTCTTTCAGTAACCTAGGTTTTATCAGTCTGGTGCCCTCCAGATATATGGGGGAGGAAATTTCTGAGACTTGCAATTCCAACATATTTGAGTGGTGCCAAGTTGCAAAAAGTTGAATGAATTGGATAAGATAGATGTAGCAGTAATATGTGGTGTGGGTTAAATATTTGTGATTGGCATAGAATTCCAAGGTCCTGAAATAAAATTAATTAGCATAACTGCCTGATTAAGGTCTGAGCAGAGGTGAGTTCCTGCCGGAGCTGACTGGTGCGTAGCTCCGGTAGGGAGCGGCCGATTGCGCAATTTGCACTCGACCGCTCTGGAGCCCTCTCTGCCGGTCCGTCGCGCCTGTCGCCATCTTTTTATGTGAATTTTGGGCGATTTTGCTTCTGCGCATGCACGGAAGCAAAATCGTGCCGAAATCTTGTGCGGGGACGCGTGCGCGAGAGAGATTTCGGTGAGATTTTGCTTCCGCACATGCGCAGAAGCAAAATCGCGCCAAAATCTCACACACGAGCACGTCCCCTCGTGAGATTTCAGCGAGATTTTGCTTCCGCACATGCGCAGAAGCAAAATCGCACGAGGGGGCACGCGCGCGTAGTGAGTGCATGCGCCCCCGAAACGTGGAGATGCGTGCACAGCGCACCGGCACTGGTAAGAAAGCAACCCGCCACTGGGTCTGAGGTCTATATTCACAAAAAATCTGAGTCCTTACAGTGGTGGAAATATGATTTAATACTTTGAAGTATTTGATATCAAGTCTGAATAGAAGTCCAGATTCCAACTACAGCTATGCTATAGTTGAAGAGCAAGAGATAACCTGTTGAGCAGGACACTCAAACAAAGCAAAGCAATTTGAGGTTTTATTTTGTTCTTGACTTATATGAATGCACATAAAGCAACAGAAATGTCTAATTAAAATTCAGGAAATTTGGGGCTGATTAGTCTTCAGGACAAAAGATGAAATCATAATACAACTAAAAACATGTGGAAAAGGTTGATTCAAGCAATCCATTAAGTAGGCCTTCCTCTTTAGCAGTCTTGAACACACGACAAAACGTCCATACCTTGGGTGAGATTCTCTTCTTTTAATATCTTGTTTACAACTGGAATAGCTGTAGTTCCTTTCCCTTTATTGCCTACCCCAGCATGCCTGTGTGAATTATGCATGGTGCGATATATGACTCTAGCCATTTTGCTTTATAAATAATTACGGCATTATATTGTATTTGAATCATACATTGTACAGCAGATCATGGTCAAAATAAAACCAGTGAACCCAATGGCTGAGTTATCACATTGTGCTAAAGGATAATGTGATTTATTTTTGGCTCAGAATATGGTGTGAACCCATCTTTATGACTCACAAGTTAAAATAGGACTTGGCCTGATATATAAACTCACACAATGTCAGACAGTTAATTCCATGCCTGTGGTTTAAACATCTTCAGGCAGGCAGCAGCCCTTCTGGGAGAGCTTACTTGGAAGTAAATATTGTATGATTTTGTAAGTAAAGGATATTTTTCCAATGTTCAACCACTGAGCATTGTAGTATAGTACCAAATAGTGATGGCTGGACCATTCACAGGAAGATCTGAATTTGAAAGAAACATCCAAGAATATCTGGGATATTGGGCTCTAATTGACCAGCCAACAAATACAGTTCTTCAGTCTTCCTGCTTCTCATACAACCAGGGGTGGGCATCAAATTTTTTAGCAAGGGATTCTCTGCCCGGTTGCTGGGTGGGCATGGCCATGGTGGGTGTGGCCTAGTTGGCCTCCTGCACCATGGCGGCGGGGGGGGTGTTTTTGCTCTCCCTGGGCTCCCCAGGCTCCAGAGGCCCTCTGGAGGCCGGAAACGGGCCCATTCCTGGCCTTCCTGAACTTCCGGTAGGCCTGTTTTTCACCCTCCCCGAGCCTCTGTGCGCGCCCTGCACTTAGCTGCATCCAAAACGGGCTGTATGGGGACTCCTGGGAGGGGAGGGGCAGGGTGGGCTGGGCCAGCCAGGAGTGGGATTTAAGGGTTCTCCGAACTGCACAGAATTTTTTTATTTTATTTATTTATTTAGTTTGTCAAGCATGTATGAGAAAACAATTATAAATATAAACATAACATATAAACATATAAGTATAAACAGGTAAAGTATATGCATAAGAATGAGTATGATTAATGGGAACATTAGGACAGGGATGGTACGCTTATGCACGCCCCCTTACAGACCTCTTAGGAATGGGGTGAGGTCCATGGTAGACAGTTTTAGGTTAAAGTTTTGGGGGTTTGAGGATGTAACAACAGAGTCAGGTAGTGTATTCCAGGAATTGACCACTCTGTTGCTAAAGTCGTATTTTCTGCAATCGAGTTATCTTAGCTAGATCATTCTTAGCTCCTGAACCCTGTGAACTCCCAGCAGCCAACCCCTGCATACAACTTCTACTGCTTAATTTGGTTAATGGAACATGCTGTGTTACTCAATTGTGACCTAGTATGAAGCAATGGTTGGGATATTGTACTGGCACTGGGGAGACCCTGGTGTTGGGGCCCGGCAGCAGCCCGTGCAGCTGGTAGTGGATCCCGCCCGAGAAGAGGCCGATGTGATACACTAGTGGCCTGTGCAGCTGGCACCTGAGTTGGACAGTGAAGAGGCTGGAGAGGACTTGGTGCCAGAGGCAGAGATTCAGCCAGGGCCTTCAGAACCTCCAGCACCTCCCATCAGTGATGAGGAAGAAGAGGAGGCACCTCTTCTTAATTCACGGGCACACAGAGCTGACAAAAGGCAGGAATAGTTCCTCAGGAGGAGGTCTCCTCGGGAGTAGACTTGGGGCTAATTGGCTACTCCCCTAGCCTATTTAAGGGATGACGATGACAGCAAAACCTTTGCAGGAAACAACGTTCGGTTGTTCATGTGCCTTTGTGTTTTGAAAATGTCTGCTCAGCTCTTGTTATCTGTTTTGGCATTCTTCCTGCGGATTGCTTCTAGGCTAGCCCTTGTAAGCTTCTTGATATATCCAAGACTATTTGCTTAGACTTAATTTATGAGTTCATGGACTTATGCTAGCTGTTAATGCAGTTTAATTAACAGCTGGTTTTTCAGAAAAGACGGCTTTAACTTGTGTTTGTGTGTGTCAACTACTAAGCAAGTTTATTAGTAGTCATTAATTGGGTAAACAAAGCTTTGGACCAACTTAGTGTATGCTGCATTCTTGGTGGTTCGTAGCTGGGGCAGAACACCTGGTTCTTCTCTACCCTTAGGCAGAGAAACTTACTGGGTGATTTGGGCCCAGTGTCCCGTTCTCACAACCGAATCTACTTCATAGGATTGTTACTGTGATGAAGAATACAAGGAAGAAGTTTTTGAGCTCATGAACAAAAAAGTCAAAATGTAACTCTTAACAAAGTCAAAAGAAACAAGAAAAACAATAAAACCAACCAAATGTGGCAGGTATAAATGCAGCTGCTTGCTCTTTTTCTGAGCTGGTTAATCATAGTATGCAAATTCAGCTTAAGTTGCTAAATTGGCAGGTAGTGGAACAGAGCCTTTTTTTTTTTACTGGTGACCTGTGCAATTGAATGTCCTTTCCAAGGAAAAGTGCAAAATTCTCCCGTTTTTGTTCAGGTTTAGGAGAGATTTTTAAAACAGTTTTGTTTCCATTTCAGTGTCTGTAAAGAATATTTAATGAAACCTATTTTCAAAGTATGTATTTATTATGAAATATTATACAATGGTTTGGAGAGTGTAGTACTCCCTAAAGGTGGTTTAAATATATGTCAAGACATAAAAAAAGATACTCTTCAGTTGCTAAACTATTTCTTCATGGTATAACTGCTGTAGGGCCCTCAGTTTACAGTCTGTTCCAGCCTTCGCCAGTCTGGTACTTTCCAGATGTTCTGGGGGCGAGAACTCATGGAATTCCCAACACATCTGGAGGGCACCAGATTGACAAAGGCTGGTCCCTCAGTAATAATCCCTCAATGGTAACTCATATGATCTTTCTATGAGGCGGAAAATACATCAAGAGAGAAGAGAAAGACAGCTAGTAGGAGACTGAAATGACCGTTCTGAATTTACCCATGAAATAGCATCATTGATACTGTACCAAAAACAATACAACACGTTTGTATTGTTCTTCTGAATACAGTCAGGTTCATTGTGTTTAACACAAATGGTTTTGTCCTTAGGCTATTATGAGATCTTTGGTGCCCCCAGAGGGCAGTAATAAGAAATACCTTAACGCAGGGGTGTCAAACTGGATTTCTTGGAGGGCTGGATCAGCATTGTAGTTGTCCTCCGCAGGCCAGCCAGGGGGAGGAGACGGGATGGACGCACTCCTGCAGCACCCGCGGCCCACCGCACTCCATTTTTGGCCTGGATGACCCCCTGCAGCACCCTGCCAGCCAAAACGGGTTGCAGGGGGCCACCCCCACACCCCGGTTTGGCCAGCAGGGTGCTGCAGGAGGCTGTCCAGGTCAAAAATGGGGTGCGGGGGCGCCACCTGTGCCCCCCCCATGCCCCATCTTTGCTAGCAGAGGTACTGCGGGCCGGTCCTTTGCTATTTCTAGGCCGACCCTGCAGGTCAGATCTAAGCACCTCGCAGGCCGGATCCGGCCCACGGGCTTTGAGTTTGACATCCCTGCCTTAGTACAATAACTTCAAGAGAAATAGTAAAGTTCTCAATAATTCACTATTGACTCTGAACATTGAGGATCTAGGTGCATGTTAAAGTAAATCTTGTATGGATAATTTTGCTACCAATAAAGGAGAATGATGGTAGCTCAGGGTTGAAATGAGGGGGTCCTATTGTAGGTGCTCCCTGAACTTGGTTATTTTGTTGCAGACGTTTCATTTACCCAAACTAACATCATCAGTGCATGATGATGGACCTCAGTTCAACTTGCCTATCAAACAAGGTTCACTCTTGAGTGTTGGACCCACCCCCACCAACACTGACAGGGCAAGCCACTGGAATATAAACTGAGAACAAACCCCCACTCTCTACTGGCACTGATGATGTCACCTAGTTTGGGTAATGAAACGTTATGCAAGAAAACAACCAAACTCAAGAGAGCACCAAGAGCACCCCTCAATTTTTGGTCCATTTATTCATTTCAGTAACCTTAGCCCTGACTTCACCTATGTTTTGCAGTTCAGCCCATAGCATGCCACTCAAAGGCCACGGGATCAACAAATGCTCTGTGGTAACACAGACCTTATTTCCAGGAATACAGAATACAGAGCCACTTTGGTCTAATAGTGAGGGCCCTGGTATAGAAATGGGGAGATTGTGGCTTCTATTCTCGCCTTAGCCATGAAAGCCAGCTAAGTGATCTTAGGTCACTGGCTCTGCCTCAGCCCAACTAACCTCACAGGGTTTTGTGGGGGAAAATAGGAGGAGGAAGGAATATTAGATATGCTGCCCTGAGTTGTTTATAAATAATAATAAAGGCAGGGGATACATTGAAAAATAAATAAACAAAAAAAACAAAAAAACAAATAAATAAATAAACAAACAAATAAATAAATAAATAAATAAATAAATAAATAAATAAATAAATAAATAAATAAATAAATAAATAAATAAATAAATAAATAAATAAATAAATAAATAAATAAATGCAGGTACAGATTTTGGTTGCTGAAGCTCATTACAGCTCTGGCCAGCTGTTTGGAAACTGTGGGAAATCCTGTGGCCTAAAATAATTTCAGTGAAATTCACAATGATTCATCTTCCCCAGCAATTTAGAACTGCATTTAACACCACTATCATTCCTAGCAGTGGTGGGTTCCTACCGGTGCGGCCCACTCTACAGTACCAGTAGCGGCCAGCACATGGCGCTATTTGAGTGCAGCTGCTCCGGTGCGGAATTTTTGGGCTTTTTTGCTTCTGCGCATGCGTGGAAGCAAAATCTCGGCGAAATCGCACGTGCGCGCATGTCCCCTCATGAGATTTCACAAAGCTTTTGCTTCCACGCATGCGTGAAAGCAAAATCGTGCGAGGGGGCGCGCACGTGTAGCAAGGGGGTGTGCGCGTAGCAAGCATGTTCACGTGGCGAGGGGGCGCGTGTGCGTAGTGAGCGCGTGTGTGCACCAAACATGGCGATGCGCGTGCAGAGCTCTGGTAGCAAGGTAAGAGAACAACCCGCCTCTGATTCCTACCCCATATCCAAATGTTGAAGCCTAAGAAGTATGAAGGTATGTAAGATGTTAACTGTACAGATAGTCCTCGACTAAGTGACAAGTTGCTTAGCAACCATTTGAAGTTACAATGGAGCTCCCTGGGGTTTCTTATAAACCAGTTTCAAAATTCTGACAGTCACCTCCCCCCTCCCCAATAGTCACGTGACTGAACTTTAGATGCTTGGCAGTTGGGTGCATTTTATGGCCGTTTGCAGTGTCCCATTGTCACAGGACCATATTTACAAAATCAGCATTTGCTTCCAGCTTTCAGCAAAACTGGCTCATATCGAACCATTGATTTGCTTAATGACCAAGGTGTTTGCTTAATGACCATGGTGGTCACTTTATGACCACAGCATATACTTAATGACCACCACAAAAAGCTCATAAATGAGCTTGTCCACATGAATGAACCAATTTACAACAGTCATAAGTTGCAACCATGAAGGACAGGTTCCATTACGGTCATAACTCGAGGAATATGAGCAGATAGTTAAGGACTTTGGGGCAGAAAAATAAGAATTCAAAGATGCCCTGAGCAAAGGAAGTTGAAAAACCAGTAGCTTAACCAATAACTTAAATATAGTTGCCATGACTTATATTGCTATACATCAGAGATAGCAACAGCATTTAGACTTCTGTATTGCCTCATAGTGTTTTTCAGCACTCTCTATGAGGTTTACAATGTAAACATATTGGCCTCAACAATCTGGGTCCTCATTTTATCGACCTTGGAAGGATGGAGTCAACCTTGAGTCCCATCAGGATCAAACTCCAGGCTGTGAGCAGAGTTTGCCTGCAATACTGCACTTAACCAATGTACCATCAGGACTCATGTGATGGACATCCTACAGCTCATGGACAACTGTGGAGTAGGCAAGGAGGACAAGTACTTGATGATGTCTTCATACTTGTATATCTCTTTCAGACACTGAAACACAAGTGCACGACAGCCATATTTGCATGATTGTGTCATCACTTACCTGGTGTCTTTATGGTTTGCTGCAGTTGCTGCTGTGGAATTCTGCTTTGGTTGTCTCCAACGTCCTCCTGATCACATGCTGAAATTCAGTAATAAAACAGAAACCAAGTAACACAATTTTTTGTTCTTACCTGCCTCCAAGAAATATAGGTTTATTAATCTAGCTGCTCGCAACAGAATACCTTATTCCACGAGACTTGAAATTTTGGGCTTAGATAGCTTAGAGCTACGTCGCCTTCGATCTGATCTAAATGTAGTTCATAAAATCATCTGCCACAATGTCCTACCTGTCAATGAATACTTCAGCTTCAAGCGCAACAATACACGAGCACACAATAGATTCAAACTCAATGTAAACCTCTCGAAACTCGACTGCAGAAAATACGACTTCAGCAACAGAGTAATCAATGTCTGGAATGCACTACCTGACTCTGTGGTTTCTTCCCCAAACCCCAAAAACTTTAACCTTAGACTGCCAACAGTCGACCTCACCCCATTCCTAAGAGGTCTGTAAGTGGCGTGCATAAGTGCACCATTGTGCCTACCGTCCCTGTCTTACTGTCCTATTGTCCAAATTTACCTGTACCTACATTGCTTTGTTTATGTTTATACCATACCTGCTATCTTGTACATGTTTTGACAAAATAAATAAAATAAAAATAAATTAGTTTTCTTTTTTAAAAAAACAACAACCCTCCCCTAAACTGAAAATAAAGAAAAGAACAAATTGAAAAATTTGCCCCTTTCTATTCTGTTCCATCATTGCTCATGTACCCCTGCAGCCTCAGTCTGACTTTTGATTAAACGTGTAGCTCCCGGGCACAAGATAGATGCTTTTCCTGTAATCGCAGCACATCAGGACTTTCCAATTCTTGGGGAATTTCATTTCTCACACTTTAACAAATGTGCTCTGTATTAGCCGTTATTTTAATAAGATTTTTGTTTAGGTGTGTACGTTTCCTCTGTTAATCATTTGTGATTAATCAATGAAAAGCCATTTAATAAACAAAAATGCAGCCTGATTAACCAGTTCAACACCTTTAAAAAAATCACGCAAGGGTGGCATGTTTCTTGTAAAATTATGAATCCAGCAACCATAGAATGTCATTTTTCCCATTTAAAGCCATTTTAATTGCAAACCAAATTATGCTCATGTCATCAATTTAAACACTTCTTGATTTTTCCATTTGGTTATTTTATAGCAAGACAGCAAAAAAGCTAAGGGTACAAAAAGGAAACATTGGAAGAAAATGAAGCAATAAAGACAATAAACTGAATCAACAAAAGAAACGAAACCTAAACAAAATCAAGAAATAGAAGAGAAAGAAAAACATATGTTAAACAAGGGGAAAAAATGAAAAAGCATCAATAATACACATGCATGCATGCACAAACACAAATACACACCCCACAGGCAAATGTGTCCCAAAGGTGCTTTTTTAAAAGGCAACTGGACTTTGTTTGCCCTTTTGTTTTTCTTTCTTTCTTTCTTTCTTTCTTTCTTTCTTTCTTTCTTTCTTTCTTTCTTTCTTTCTTTCTTTCTTTCTTTCTTTCTTTCTTTCTTTCTTTCTTTCTTTCTTTCTTTCTTTCTTTCTTCAATTTCTATGCCGCCCAACTCCCTAGGGACTCTGGGCGGCTCACAACAGAAATACAAAACATTGAAAACAGTAGAAAAACATCTAAAAACAGTTTAAAAAACAGTTTACAATTTAAAAACAGTTTAACCCATGTATACCATTCATGGCCAGATCTCGCTGGTTACCACCACAAGATCAACAACCCCAGGCCTGTTGGAAAAGCCAGGTCTTTACCGCTTTCCGGAAGGCCAATAGGGTGGGGGTAGTCCGGATCTCAGGAGGTAACTGGTTCCAGAGAGCCGGGGCAGCCACAGAGAAGGCCCTCCCCCCGCGGACCCGCCAGCCGACACTGTTTAGCTGATGGGACCCTTGAAGGGTTTTTCCTTGATGATGTTTTGCTTTTCATCCAAGATGTTCCTTCAGTTCAGAACCGAAGAAACTTCTTGGATGAGAAGTGAAAGGTCTTCAAGGAAAAACAAAGAAAGTCCAGTTGCCTTTTGAAAAAAAAACACCTTTGGGACAACCATGACCTGGATAACTGAGAATCTCCATAGACAATTGCCTTTGAGATATTTACATATTCATGAAAGAATAAAAATTATTCTCAAGAAAGAAGGAAGAACCGTGAGAAAGGTGACAAAGATTTGAAACATTTCTACAAAACCAAGATATGTAAGGAGAACACACACATACATGCTCATATCCACAAAGCGAGGCACTATTGATATATGGAACAAATTAAAATTGCTTGATAATATGGATGCATAACTTTAAAGAGATTATCACAGAAAAACAGAGGGAAATAATCAGTAAAATCTAAGCTATAATTTGAGGGAAAATTGGTACAAAATGTCTTTCAGATGTTATGTAACTCTGTCAATGGTTAACACAATACAAAAATCACCTAGCAACAAATGTTGGAAGTGCTAAACAAAGACATTTTATCACATCTGGTGGTGATGCAAATAATCATAATAATCATAATAATCTAAAAGTATTAGAAGGAAGTACATTAAAACATTCAGAAAAATGTAAAGGTAAAATATGAACTGAAATCACAAATATTTATATTGGGAATAATTCTAGAAAACAAATGAAAACCATTACAATTGACTGACATATGTGTTGGTAGCTGGAATAAAAATTGGCCCAATACTGGAAAAGTGAAATTTTGCCAATGATGCAAGATTGGGGGACTAAAATTGAATGATATGCAGTAATTATTATCCAAGATGCTTGTCAGAAATTTCTGTTTATTGTTTATTGGGTAACGGCTTTGCACGTCATTACCCCCTTCAAAAATCTAATTTTATCAAACCTGGAGTAATTTACCAACATTTGGGAATCACTTTTTTAGTCCCCACAGAATACTTCAAGACTCACTCTTCAAGATTTAAAAGATATACAGTATTCTATTTTTTTAAAACAAAGAACTGTTTTCTTTTCAAAGTTGAATTAAGTTATCCACCAATTTTCCTCAATCTGGTACAGGTAGTCCTTGATTTATGACTGTAATGGAGCCTGCCCATTATGGTCATAAGTCATAAAGTGGATCACCACATGACCAAGACTTTTTTTGGTAGTTAAGTGAATGTGACTGCCATAAAGTGAACGTGCTGATTGTAAAGTGAATACATTATTCACTGTGGAGCATTTTTTTTAACCAAAAATAGATGTAAATGCAGGTTTTTGGTAAAAACATAAAATGTGGTCATATGACTGCAGAATACTGCAAACTGCCGTAAATTTAACAACTAGACACAGGGACAGTCTTTTTCTCCTCAGACCATCATTCCATTGAACATCTAATTGTCACAGTTCTGTCTAATGTCTATGTGTATTTACCCATGTATTACAACTAGTATTATTACTTATCCCTCTTATTATCTTTCTCAATCCTCTCTCTTATTGGTATGATGATGATAATGATTATCATTATTCTGTTGCTTTGCATCCTCCTGTATTGGCGACAAATTCCTTGTGTATCTAATCACACTTGGCCAAATAAAGTATTCCATTCCATTCCATGTGAGCCAACTGCTGAGTGCCCGACATGCAGCTGGGTTGTCCATCAGAACTTTGGAACTGGGTCATAGGTATCTTGGGGAGGGGGTGTTGGTCGCAGTTTTGAATGGTCGCTAAGGGACTACCTGTACTCTATATGTAGACGACAACTACTCCCTATGAGTTGGTCTAGCAGTACCACATGGTCTAACACTTTAATTTGTGAGTGTGGCAACCTTGACCAGACATTAAGGACTTGCAGCTGAATGCATCTGATGGGCAACTGGTTAAAGGAACCCAGGCCTTACATATTAGCTAAGAAGATTTATTTCAAATCAAAGTTACAGTAATTCTACTCTGAAAATAAACTATACTTTTTTTATTATAAGACAATCTTCCTATAGATTAGGCCTTTGTCACTGAAAAATTATTATGTTGTTATTGCTTTCCTAAAAATCAGTTTTGTTTTACAGTATGTCCCTGCATGGTTTGCAATAATTGTGCAGGGTGGCAGCTCTTAAGCGGTAAAGTACTACAAGTTTCTCCTCCCCTTAAGATTTAGGATTTGACATACCATATTCTTCACAGTATCCATTTCAGCTTCAGCTGATAATGAAATAAATATATTGGTGGTACTTATTTTCCCTTCATACAGGTGCTCGAGTCACCTGTCTTCTTAATGACTTACCTTGATGTTTTTGTCACTAAGTGCTTTATGAGGCCCTCAGGTTAAGCACCTAATTAACTCACATCCATTAAAACTCATGGTGGTATAAAAAATGTGCTCCTTGGTTGGATTCGGCCCAAATTCTCTTATTTGTGGCATCTGTAAACCAGCTTTTTTGTTGACCCTGGGATGGATCTTTTATTCTTTATCTTAATGCCAATTCAGAAGTCCTGACAGCAGCTACATAGATTCCAAGTATTCTAGTGGATTAATAAAGTAGATATACAATCACATGTGGAATTGATGTTATTAATAGTATGTTGTTGTGGACATGTTCCTGTTGATGAGTACATATTCTTGCCTGTACTATTGATCACTTCCTTAGACTAAATAACAGAATAACAGAGTTGGAAGGGATCTTGAAGTTTTCTCCAAGGTCAAGAAGGAGACCCTGTACTACAGGGGTGGCCAAACTATGGTTCTTTGAGGACCTGTAGACTTCAACTCCCAGAATTCCTGAGCTAGCCATGCATGCATGGCTGGCTCAGGAATTCTGGGAGTTGAAGTCCACAGGTCCTCAAAGAACCATAGTTTGGCCACCCCTGCTGTACTATTTCAGACAAATGCCTGTCTTCTTGAAAACCTTGAGTGATGAAGCACCCACAACTTCAGAAGGCAACTCGTTCCACTGATTTAATTGTTCCGACTGTCAGGAAATTTCTCCTTAGTCCTAGGTTAGTTCTCTCCTTGATTAGTTTGAATCAATTAATCAATTAATCAATGGATCAGCTGATTAGACTGGATCGATTCTAAGTTGAAAAAAGGTTGTGTTTCATCATATTTAAGTAACTTCCCATTCAGAACCCATAGCTATGATTAAGAGACTTGAAGAAGGGGAAAATAACATTTTGGAATTATCAGCCTTGGTGGCGCAGTGGTTAGAATGCAGTACTGCAGGCTACTTCTGCTGATTGCTGGCTGCCTGCAATTTGGCAGTTCGAATCTCACCAGGCTCAAGGTTGACTCACCAGGCTCAAGGTTCACTTCAGCCTTCCATCCTTCCGAGGTGGGTAAAATGAGAACCCAAATTGTTGGGGGCAATATGCTGACTCTGTAAACTGCTTAGAGAGGGCTGTAAAGCACTATAAAGTGGTATATAAGTCTAAGTGCTATTGCTATTGCTATCACTGGCAATATTGTGTTTATTTCTTGGCCAGGTTTAGATAGTGCATGGCTTTCTTTATTCCTCATGGTTGAAATAATAGGCAAAACATCTTCAGTCATGACTGAGAAGAACCAGAATTAGGATCGAAGAACATCATTAATCAATAGATCAACCTATGTTTCCAAAAGTCTAACATTTTGAAAACTATAATTTAAATTATACAGCTTTCCTGCTTAATTCTTCAGCTGCCAGATAATACTAGGACTGTGCTTGCTGGCTAGGCCCCAGAAACTCCCCCCCTCCCCCGACATCCACCCCTGACTATGTCTTGGCTAGCCAAGTATTTAGCAATAATGTGAAAGGGCTCTATTTATGATGCATGTGTACTCCTAGCTTGTTCTCTTGGAAACCCTGATTAAGATACAGAAGACATCAAAATACTGAAGACATCTGTGTGTGTTCAGTCATAGAAATGTGGGACATTTAGCAGTGTTGTGTACGATGCCTCTGTTTTGCTGAATTCGGGAGATATTAACCACTTAGAAAGATATGGAAGATTCTGCGTTTCCATGTTAATTCTGAAATCCCATGTTAATTATTGCATTTTTCTCATTACAATAATTCCATTATGCTGAAATTTGGCATATTTGTGGGACTTAGATTTCTGGCATTGCAGTATCTTCGCCCTTTCAAGAAAAAATGCTTTCCATTATACTTATACAGTATTTAGCTCCAACCTCTGTTAGAGATCAGAGGCATGCTTCTTTAAATTCAAATTTAAATTGCACCCTAAGACATAAGAGAAATATCCACAGACCCATAAACTCCCTAAACAGAGATCTTTCCTCAATTCTTTTTGAAGTCTGTATGCCAAGTTTAAATACATTGTCAAAAAAATTATACAATATCATCTAAATTAATGTAGAAGCTTTGGCTGTCTTATTAAGATTTCATTCTGTTAACTTCTATCACTCAGTAGATTTAAAAGTTCAGATAAAAATATAGTGCAATTATACTCTTTAAGGACCCCGCATTAGTTGGTGGCATTTGAAGTCTGACTACTTCTTGTTTCATATTTTCTCTTTGTGTTCAGGATTTTCTTCTGCAAAATTAATTTACCTTTCTGTTTTAAATGTAGTCTCACCTCCAGGTGAGAAAAATTTCACTTAAAAAAAAAGACTTTGGGGGAGAGCCCTCTGTGTTACTAATTAAGCATATTTATTAGAAAATGAAAGTTAAAAGAGGCTTCATTGTGGATGAAAGTAAATTGAATTCCGTAGCCGACTGACAATTTATATTGTTAAATGGGTGGGATATTGAAATGAAAGTTCACTGTTAGGAGATAAGAGGTTTTAGATCTGTTCAGCAGAGCTTATTGTTAGTTATTTTTCATGTTCCAGGGGCACTTAGAAGCTTCTCTAAAACTCTTCAACTCACTGGACTAAGCTGTGTTGCAAATATATAATGCAAGCTTCTTTCCTGAAGAGGCACCTCACAAACTAAAGTGTACAAAGGAAGTCTATGATGAATGTTTGGTCAAATTCAGAGTAATGTAGGAGTAAGGCTGTGCCAAATAGAAGTCCATGCGTCCTGTGCATGCGCAGAGGGTAAAAGAACCCAAATGGTGGCGTCCGGACAAAGCCAGGCCGAATGGGACAAGCAAGCTTGCGGTCCCCGAGAGGGGCGGGCCACGCGGGCTGGGCCATGCCTGCTTGTGCCCAGAGTGGAGCATTGGTCCAAGGGTGATGCACCAGCAGCAGCAGGCTGGGCGACTTGCTCCCGGCTGGCTGCTGCCCGGAACGCGAGGTTGGCAGGAGGAGGAGGAGCCGCCCCTGCCTCTGCAAAGGCAGGCCATTTGCGCTGGCAAAGGTTGATCCAAAATGGGGTGTGGGGGCACATGTGCAGAGGACGTGCGCATGCGCAGTGTGGGGCGCATGCATGGTGTGGGACACGTGCATGCATGGAGGTGCACGCGGGTGTGTGCATGCGCATGTGCAGGGGCGCACATTGCATTATGGATGCTGGCACGTGGGAGTGCTGGTGCGCGCGTACGCATACTTTTGGCACACGGCGACAAAAATGTTCGCCATCAATGAACTAGAATAATGTTTTTTTCCATTAATAGTTTGGATTCCCCATTTTCCACACAGTCATTCTTAGACAATAAATAGTATAATAAATAATACTGTGTCATATAATATATGTAGGTATGTGGGTATATGCATATTTGTTCATTCATTGAGTACAGAGAAAACTCAGATAGAAATATCAATTTGGTTTCAAGTAGATGGATATTCTGTGAATAGCCATGCCCACTGAGTGCCAGTATGATGTAGTGGTCAAGGCAGCGGACTAGAAACTAAGTTCCAGTTCTGTGTTAGACACAAAGTCACCTGGACTTTGTATCTTCCTCAGCCCTAGGAAGAATGTGGCAGTGACAAACCACATTTAAAAAAACTTTTAAAGAAAACTGCAGGTCCATATCCAGTAGGTTAACCATTTTATAATGTTTTTATGGAAACCATGTTTTTTTTTTTGAGAACCAGAATACTTTCAGAATTTCAAAAGATTTAGGATCTCCTGTTCTTCAAAATGCTCAGGTTATGGCGTGAGCAACATAGTCCCTCCCCAATATAATGTGTTTATAATGTATAATTCTTTCTGTTCATCGGTACTGACAAATACAAAATGGCCAATTAAATAAAGGCAGAACTTTAGGCAACCCAGAGCCACAGTAGAGGCAATGCTAATGCTTGTACACTAAGCCTTTCCTTTTGCAAGTACTTTAATTTCAAGTGTCATAAAGGTACATTCATATCCATACACATAATGTCACTTCCACAAAATTCTGCAAGTGATAGCTGAGAACGTTTTGGATTTCACCTGAAAGATAATAAACCAAGTTGTTCTAAGTTTCTAGCTCTCTTGATCTCAGTCATTTGGGAATATGGTGGACTCAGTGTCATGAGTGTATATATTTGAGATCATAATATTAACTGATGGAAATGAGCATTCTATTCATAATTCATCAGATTGCATTTGCTTTCATACATACAACCCTTCTTTCCCATTCACAGAAATGGGGAAGCAAAAGGAATCTGCTAATATTGTTAATTATATCGCCCAACTTGAAGTTGTTTTACCAGCAATAAGTCCTGTGTTTTTACATACTTTTATTTATAGTGTAAATCAAAACAGAGAAGTTTAAATGATGGTACATTAAGAAAAACAACTGGAACTGATTATTTTCCAATTAAGTCCAGTGTCAAATACCCACATAATATTTCTTTCGCATGATTACAAATGATGTACTTGTTTGTTTTATTTAATCAAGGCAGGGTTACAAGTACACTGTTGCCTTTTCTAGCTTAATCTGTGGGTCTGATGCAGCTGTACCATAAGCAATCTTTAAGAAAGATAGTTGGGAGAATAAGAACTCTCTGAACTTGATAGAGATTTGGCCACCAGAGGGAGCCACTTGCATACATCTTGTTAGAATTTATTTATTTATTTTTGGGTAGGTAAGTTGTAAACAATAAACAACAAACTGTATTACATAGGACTTTCTCTAAGCTTTGATTCTAAGTCTAAATTTGGTGGCAAAGAAGCTGAATACTTAAGTTAGTTAATATTTCAGTAGGCAAATTATGGTAATTTCTCTACTGTTGCAAGAAATCAGGAAACAGAAGAGGGCTTAGACTGCTGAACCTAGTTACTACAGTTATTGGTTGTTTTATATCAGGTACAAGCAAGGCAGCATTTTAATTTGTTTAAAAAAAACAGTGCAGGAAGAGCTCTTTATGTTTTAAGAAGACCTAACCTCTATTAGAAGAAATGTGCTATCTGCTAAAATCAAAATGAATAAAGACAATTTACAACTACGTCGCCTCCGATCTGATCTAAATGTAGTTCATAAAATCATATACCAAAATGTCCTTCCTGTTAATGACTACTTCAGCTTCAACCGCAACAATACACGAGCACGTAATAGATTAAATGTAAATAGAATAAATGTAAAGTGCTCCAAACTCGACTGCAGAAAATACGACTTCAGCAACAGAGTGATCAATGCCTGGAATGCACTACCTGACTCTCTGGTTTCTTCCCCAAACCCCAAAAACTTTAACCTTAGACTGTCTACAGTCAACCTCTCCCCGTTTCTAAGAGGTCTGTAAGGGGCGTGCATAAGCGCACCACTGTGCCTACCGTCCCTGTCCTACTGTCCTATTGTCCTCTTTTATCGTTACTTTTTACTTATGTTTATACAAATTACTACTATCCTATACATGTTTGACAAATCAATCAATCAATAAATAAATAAATAAATAAATATGTGGAACAAATATGGTTAAAAAAACATTGTAACATATATTTATTTGTGAGATTGATATACCGCCTCATAGTGCAAGCACTCTCTAAGCCAGTGTTTCTCAACCTTGGCAGTTTGAAGATGTGTGGACTTCAACTCCCAGAATTCCACAGCCAGCAACGCTGGCTGGGGAATTCTGGGAGTTGAAGTCCACACATCTTCAAACTGCCAAGGTTGAGAAACACTGCTCTAAGCGGTTTACACCATTAAGGAATGTATATATTTACATTGCCCCCAACAATCTGGGTCCTCATTTTACCTACCACGGAAGGATGGAAGGCTGAGTCAATATAGCTGAGTAGTTTCAAGAACCTTAAATAGTCAAATGCATCTTTTGTTTAGGGCAGTTTATGCAGCAAAGAGAGGCAAGCAATGAAATTTGGCTAGGATTATGTTCTCTAGGCTGCAGATAAAAGATTGCATGTTGGAATTGCTGTATTTTACAGTATCTTACCTATAAAAAAATCCTTTCACATAGCAAAACAGACACAGGGCTATTTTATTCATGGGGTAGTATCTTCCTGTCCATAAGCAAATTGTTTCTGTTGTTCCTGGAATCTGCACTAGAATAGAGCTGGAAGGGACCTTGGAGGTCTTCTAGTCCAGCCCCATGCTCAAGCAGGAGAACCTATACCATTTCAGACAAGTGACTACCCAGTCTCTTCTTAAAAGAGTCTACAGTCTTTTAAAAGAGTCTACTACAGTCCAAGCCAGGTTTTTACTTTTACTTGTTAAAATTGTCCTTTATATAGATTTCGAATAGGGAGAGAAAAAATTTGGTGGAACATCAAGTTTTGGCCTGAGTGATGGTGGTGAAAAAAAAAACCAGAAGCAAGCAACCCTGCACCAGTCTTCTATGTGTTACAATGACAGTAGAGACACATCCAAAGATGAGTGCTTTATTCAGAGTGTTTGTCCCTTTTTTAAAAAAAAAATGTTTACTACACTTTCAAAAGAGACATAAATTTGTGTGTATAAGAAGCTCATGTAACTCATGGCATGTCCTTTATTATCTGCTGGTCAATCATTAAGTGGACAGATGCAGTGGTGGGCTGCTGCTAGTTCGGACCGGTTCGGGTAAACCGGTAGTTCCAATGATCAGCTGGCCCCGCCCACCCGCCCCTGCGCTATCCTGACCTATCTTTCCTTTCTGGCTCAGCTGATTCGCACGGCACAGCTGATTTCCGCGCCTCCACTGTTCTACTTACCGGGGCTGCCTTAGAAGGTAAGCAGCTGAGCTTCAAATGGCTGTATTTTGAAGGCTGCTTGCAAGCGTATTAGGCGCATGCACAAAGCGCTCGATCACCGAACCGGTTCTTAAACCGGTTGCAGCCCACCACTGGACAGATGCCTCTTGGGAGTCAGGTGCTTCTCTCTTTTGCGGCCCAAGATAAAATGGGCATGGAGGAATTTGTACCTTGGAGAAAAATCCTAGGGAGTGTGGTGGGTGGATATGTCTACTGTAGCAGAGGTGGGTTCCTACCGGTGCGGTCAAGTGTGGGTGCTCCTGTAGTAGCCTGCTGATGACGTAATTTAGGTTTGACGACTCCAGTGCTATCTGTGCCAGTCTGTGCACGCTGCCATATTTTTTTCCTAATTTTCGGCTATTTTTCGGCTCTCTGAGCATGCGCGGAAGTAAAATTGTCCCTCTGCGCATGCGCGGAACTAAAATTGCATAGCACGGGCACGCGCGAAACATCGCAATGCACACCTGTAGGAAAAGGTAAAAGGAACCCGCCCCTGTACTGTAGCAGCCTAGCGTAGTGAGTAGTGATTGGGCAGTCATCAAGTCCTTAATGATGTCATCAACATTGTCATTGAGATGTTGTAAAACTTGTGTTGGGATTAACAGCTGAGTAGCTGAGGATGTCCTTGCAGTGGGTTGAGGATGAGGAAGGTAAAGTCATGGCAATATTTCCTTTAATAGCAATAGCAATAGCACTTAGACTTATATACCGCTTCATAGTGCTTTACAGCCCTCTCTAAGCGGTTTACAGAATTCAGCATATTGCCCCCAACAATCCGGGTCCTCATTTTACTCACCTCGGAAGGATGGAAGGCTGAGTCAACCTTGAGCCTGGTGAGATTTGAACAGCTGAACTGCTGAACTAGCAGTAGCCTGCAGTGCTGCATTTAACCACTGCACCATCTCTAAATGGTGCAGTGGTTAAATGCACCATTTTAAAATGTTTAGGAGGGGGATCTTCATGCTGCAGTTAGCAGGATGTGAGGATGGGCCCTTAAAAAGGGACCGGACACCTTCATGAAAGATCAGGCCAGTCTTGATTCTTCTTTGTTGCAAGCAGCCAACCTTAGATACCAATTAATACATAATAATAGGAGCGTACAATATCTATGCTTGAGGGTTAACTAAATCTGTGAGATTGGCCATTGTGCCACTTAGAATAAGAGTTTAAGTGGGTTTTATTTTGATTCAGATCTTTGATTTGATTGAGTTCTTATGTCAATAGAATTTTAGAATAGGAAGGGGACTTAAATTAACTGAGGTTTAGCATTACATTGGAATCCGAAATAGGCTATTCATAATTCTTAATACAATTGATTGTGGTTTAAATGTAGCTTCCTTCTAAAAAAACACATGGCTACAATTAACTGCATTTGCCAGCTTTGGGTATTGGCTTATCTGAAATTGATATAAAAGTTTCCAACTCCTTGCTAGCTCATTGGAGATGGACTAGGAAGGGCAAAACATGGTTTAGTGACACCTTTAGATAACCTTATTTCTAGAACCATTTCCCATTAAGTTTCTCTGCTGGAGATGCTAATCAATTCACACTGTTCAGGAAGACTTCTGTAGCATTTACTGGTTTAATTGCTTTTCAGTGTTGCCAAACCAATGTCAACATAAGGAGAGGGGACAGCTGCAAATTGAGTTGAAGGAATTTTAGTAGAAGTAAGCTATTCTTACTTTTCCTTAAATCAGAAAGACTTGCATTACATCCAGTGCATCCCAGGAAGATGGCAAACCTTTGAAACACGTGCCCAAGGTTACACCCCATTATATTTTGGGTGACATGCCAGTGTTCACCAACACGCAACAAAAACTATTCTTGAAAGCATGCCCCATTCTCACACAATTTTTAGAGGCTGTGGAGGCCACATGAGAAGGAAGTGTGGTCTTGTGCAGCCTTTGGACTCTCCAAAAATGAGTTTGTTTGACTTGTATTTTGTTTTTGTAATTATTTGGCATTTCTTTATATAAAATACAAAGCGGTACACATGATTAAACCGGTTTTTAAAATAAGTGATTATGTAAAGAATTGTTTCTCTTTTGTTCTGGAGTGGTCGTGATAGAACATAGAATGACAGAGTTGGAAGGGATCTTGCTCAAAAGAGGGGCCCCCCTGCCTAAACCAGTGATGGTGAACCTTTTTTGGCTCGCGTGCTTTCTAACGTGCACGCATGTACCCACACCCATTCCCTCCCCCCGTGCATGCATGCACACCCCCACGCTGCTCCCTGCACATGCACAACCCCCCTGCCCCATGCATGTGCACAGGCCTCACTGAAGCCTGGGATGGTGAAAAATGGCCAAACGGGGAAACCGGAAGTTCGGAAAAACGGACTTCTGGTTTGCCCGTTGTGCTGTTTTTTGCATTCCAGAGGCTTCAGGGAAGCTTCCTGAAGCCCCAGAGTGTGAAAAACAGCACAATGGGAAAACCAGAAGTCCGTTTTTCCGAACTTCTGGTTTGCCCATTGGGCCGTTTTTCGCACTACGGGGCTTCAGGGAGCTTTCCTGAAGCCTCCGGAGTGGAAAAAACAGCACAACGGACAAACTGGAAGTCTGTTTTTCCGAACTTCCGGTTTGCCCATTGGGTCATTTTTTGCACTCCGGGGCTTCAGGAAGCTTCCCTGAAGCCTCCAGAGGGCGAAATGGCCTTCCCCAAGGCCGAAAATCAGCTGGCCACTGCGCACATACCCGCTGGAGCTGACATAGGGCAAAGCCTCGTGTGCCCTCCGATATGGCTCTGCGTGCCACCTGTGGCACGCATGGCAAAGGTTCGCCATCACTACCCTATACCATTCCAGACAAGTGGCTTTCCAGTGTTGTCTTAAAAGCCTCCAGCGATCGGTGACCCACAATTTATGAAGGCAAGGCATTTTACTGGTTAATTGTTCTCACTGTTAGGAAGTTTCTCCTCAATTCCAGGTTGCTTCTCTCCTTGATTAGTTTCCATCCATTGTTTTTTGTCTTGCCTTCTGGTGCTTTGTACAATAGATTTGACCCCCTCTTCTTTGTGGTAGCCCCTCAAATATGGGAACACTCTCATGTCTCTCCTAGTCCTTCTGGTGGTGGGGGACACTCCAGCAGAGTCAAGTTGGGTCTTTCCCAAATTTTTGACACAGTGAGCCCAAATGTTCACCATCGCTGACTTTCACAACTGAAGATTTCTGCATGTAAGTAAATTACAGTTCCAATAATCAACTTTCCTATAATGGCAGTTAATAATCCTTGATGGGAATTGCTCCTTTTAGGCTTGGTTCTATCACTTGATGTTCTTCCTTTTAGCACTCATTCACCTGAAAATTTCTTTTCAAAGCAAATGGAGGAGGCATTATATTTAAGGATTGGGGTGTTTGATCTTCCTCACCTGAATTACACATTTTTAGATTCAGATATGGTGAGACCTAATATAGCTGTGCTGTCAATGTTCACTCTATTTATAGAGGACATGGACAGAATTTCTATGTATGGTCTTCTCTTTGCTTTTCTCTCTCCTAACCCTTTACTATTCGTGCGTTCAGTAGCATGGATCATAACTGATGCCTAGCTGAAATAATCCAGCATTCTTCAAGCATCCTGGTTATGCTATATTTGATAAGAGAAATCAGAATAGCCTAATTTATTTTCTGAAGCAAGGTTGGAAATGGGCAGACATGCTTGCCAGTTCTATATATTTGGGCTAAATCAAGTATGAAATGCATTGCTTCCCCAAGTTATCCAAGTAGTGCTGCCAGATGTCAGTAAATGGAGTTGCAATGCCGTATCTGCTTACCGGCGATGGGACTCCATAATTATTTCTGAGGGCCTTTTTTCTTCTTCATTTGATTTGTCTTCAATATTTAAAACGGCAAACTCTTGAACTGCCAAAAAAAAAAGTCACGTAACATCTCTAATTTGACCTGTACCAGTACCCACTCTGGAATTTATTCCATTCATCTATTAACCTACTCAAATCAAAGAACCTTCAAGTGTTGACTGTAGCAGATGAAAAAAGTGATTTTTAAAATATATACAATATATATAATGGAAATATAGAATAGCAGAAAGGGACCTTGGAAGTCTTCTAGTCCAACCCCTTGCTCATGCAGGAGACCCTATCCCGTTTCAGACAAATGGTTGTCCAATCTCTCCTTAAAAAACCTCCAGTGTTAGAGCACCCACAACTTCTGGAAGCAAGTTGTTCCACTGATTAATTGTTCTAACCATCAGGAAATTTCTCCTTAGTTGCTTCTCTCCTTGATCAGTTTCCATCCATTGCTTCTTGTCCTGCCCTCAGGTGCTTTGAAGAATAGCCTGACTCCCTCTTCTTTGTGGCAGCCCCTGAGATATTGGAACACTGCTATCATGTCTCTCCTAGTCCTTCTTTTCATTAACCTAGACATATCTAGTTACTGCAACGTTCTTTATATCTTTATATACATGTTCTTCATATGTATATACACACAAACACACATGCACACAAATGCTAAAATCTGAATGGTCAAACAATTGGCAACTTCAAATCTCAACCAACAAATGCTCTGTCTTACACATTGGCAAAAAAAATCAGAATACAAAATACAAACTTGGGGGAAACGGACTTGTAGATGACCCTCACTCTGTCAAAGACCTTGGAGTACTCATATCCAACGACCTAAGTGCTAGAGCCCACTGTAACAACATTGCCAAAAAGGCACTAAGAGTTGTTAATCTAATCTTGCGTAGCTTCATCTCTGGCAATATTACACTGCTAACCAGAGCATACAAAACATTTGTTAGACCAATTCTGGAATACAGCTCACCTGTCTGGAACCCGCACTGCATATCAGACAGAAATACAATCGAGAGAGTCCAGAAGTATTTCACAAGAAGAGTCCTTCACTCCTCCGCTCACAACAAAATACCTTATTCCACCAGACTTGAAATACTGGGATTAGACAATTTACAACTACGTCGCCTCCGATCTGATCTAAATGTAGTTCATAAAATCATATACCAAAATGTCCTTCCTGTTAATGATTACTTCAGCTTCAACTGCAACAATACACGAGCACGTAATAGATTCAAACTAAATGTAAAGCGCTCCAAACTCGACTGCAGAAAATACGACTTCAGCAACAGTGATCGATGCCTGGAATGCACTACCTGACTCTGTGGTTTCTTCCCCAAACCCCAAAAACTTTAACCTTAGACTGTCTACAATCGACCTCTCCCCATTTCTAAGAGGTCTGTAGGCGCACCACTGTGCCTACCGTCCCTGTCCTACTGTCCTATTGTCCTCTTTTATCGTTACTTTTTACTTATGTTTATGCAAACTACTACTATCCTACACGTTTGACAAATAAATAAATAAATAAATAAATAAATAAATAAATAAATAAATAAATAAATAAATAAATAAATAAATAGTATTTATTACTCCACATTGCTGTTTTTTGGTCACTATCAAAAATTGGGACTTTTTTTTGAGATAAAGCTGATTACTCAATTTAAAGTTTAAAGTTTAAATTTTATTGCTTTTTAATTAATAACAACAGACAGCAAGCAAAACATAAAGATTATAATTGTGGAGACACATACATTGTTAAAGAGAAAAGGAAAATCAGAACACATTAAAAAGTGTGAATCATACTATGCCCTTTTTGTCATATTTTTTCACTTTTTTTGTTAAAGCACTTTTTATGGCTCAATTTAAACTTAAAAAGTAAACTTAAACGTTGCGATGCGAACCGGTGGCGGAGGTAAGTGGAACCAACCCTGGTATTTATGTGTGTGTATGTATATACATATGTGTGTGTATACACACACACACACACACACACACACACACACACTGTATATACATGTAGAAGAGGCCTTCATCCTGCAGTGGATAGAAAATGGCTAAAATGATGATGTATGTATGTATGTATGCATGCATGCATGTATGTATGTATGTATGTATGTATGTATGTCTATATGTATGTCTATATGTATGTATATGTATCATACAGCTATTGAGACACGGAGAAGAGCAATGAGATTACACAATGAGAGAGAACACGAGGAGAAGGGACACACCCTCTAATGGCTTCCCTTATATGTAATTAAAGCTGCTTTTCCCCCCTCCACACAACCATTCATTTAAGACGAGTAGCATTTCAAGACATTTAATTATTAAGTGTCTGTGTATCTCTGTCCATGCTGATGCACTGTATCAGCTCTCCAAAGTAACCCAGGTCAAGACACAGGCATGCAAATTCCCAGAATACTGTTTATTGTACTAAAGTAAAAAAACAACAACACAAAAAACAGAATCTTGAAAGCCTGACAATTTATTCTCTATCCCATATTCTGTCGAACAAAACCAAAGCAGGATTTTGGAATTTCATTCTCATGATGCCCTCTAATGACTATGCAATTTCCTTCTGTTCTCTTTAATGGCTCCTTCCTTCCTTCCTTCCTTCCTTCCTTCCTTCCTTCCTTCCTTCCTTCCTTCCTTCCTTCCTTCCTCCCTCCCTCCCTCCCTCCCTCCCTCCCTCCCTCCCCTTCCCTTCCCTTCCCTCCCTCCCATCCATCCATCCATCCATCCCAGATTAATCAGAAAGAACACAGGCAGATACACAAAACCCAATGCTCAGGTAAATAGGAATCAGTATCAGATAAAAAATAATAAAAGAAGAAACAGAGTGGTCAATGCCTGGAATTGACCACTCTGTTTCTTCTTTTATTATTTTTATCTGATGCTGATTCCTATTTACATTACCTGACTCTGTAGTTTCTTCCCTAAACCCCCATAACTTTAACCTTAGACTCTCTACCATTGACCTTACCCCATTCCAAAGAGGTCTGTAAAGGGCATGCATAAGTGCACCATCGTGCCTACCGTCCCTGACCTAATGTACCCATGTATTCGCAAAATTTCTTGTACTCATAACCATGCTTGTACTTCTTATATATTCACAATCATGTTTATACTTCGTTTATACTTTGTAATCATATACACGCTTGACAAAATAAATAAATAACATAAAAATAAAAATAAATAAAAACAAGCAAGAAACCATACCCCAATCAAAGCTGGTAGGACAAATTGCCATATCTAAACAGGAAGCTCTTCTTCCCCATGCACTAACCCGGAAGAGAAGCAAAGTGGAGAATACCAAGAAACAAGGTCCCTCTGAATGCAGAAAAGCAGCTCTGAATATTTGGACCATGGTTGGTTCCATTTGGATTGCTTGGGATGATGTAGGTTGCTTCGTCTGCAGTATGTATCATTTTTATATTATGTAAATAAATTATTGAATGAAGTGTCAAGTTCCAAAATAGATGTAAGAAGAGTTGCTTTATTATGCAGTCTCTTTTGAATTAGTCCCTTAAAAAGAGAATATTTAACAAACTTCTCCAGAATTGTTTTTTTTTTACTTATTCTTATTTAAATCCACTTAATACCCAAGTACCAAACCTCTGTTTACCAAATCAGGATAGTTGCAATACTTGTGCATGAAAGGAAGATCACAGAAGCCATGTTTTTAAAACCAGAAGCATGGAACCATCGCAAGCAGGATCTTCTTCTAAAACAGTTTAAACTCATCCCTCCCTGACTCAATTATTATAGAAAGAAACTATCATGTTTTTCGATCTGATTACGAACTCTGTAGAGGAGGCGGTGTTGTCATCTTTTACAAAAAGTCCTTAAATCTCAAAAACATCCAAGTAACACACGATCTTGCTCTTCCCGAGACGATCTTCTGTGAACTATCTTTAAACACCACTTTACGATTTCTACTATGCTACAGAGCTCCAGACTACGACATTGAACATGCGAATAAGTTATCTTCACTCCTTACATGGGCAGCCTCCAGCCCACACCCTCTCATCTTTCTTGGTGACCTAAATCTATCTCTTATCAAATGGTCCCTCAACGAATGTTCCACAGAACCTATACACTCAACCCTGTACAATGCTGTAACCAATCTGGGGCTGGATCAACTAGTATCCAACAACACTAGACTCAATAACTGCCTTGATCTCATCTTCTGCAACAGTTCAAACTCAATATATGGATTACAAACAATAGAACCCTTCTCCAACAGTGATCACAGTATGATTGACTTCAATCATATACCCATATATTCATACCTCTTTTACTCTTATTCATGCTTGTAATATTACATATATATTCAATCATGTTTTACTGTTTGTACTTTGCTTATAATAATATATGCTTGACAAATAAACAAATACAAATACAGCTCCCTAATTGCTGATGTTGGCAGGATATAGCAGAAACTTGGAAAACGTTGGGTAGAACTTCCATGTTCATCAACAGCTGACATAAGCTTGGTCACTCTATTACTTTATCTGGCTCACATTCATCTTCTCTGGAGCCAGAGCAGCAAATATCCATGTAGCGCTCTTTTAGAAGTTCTATGGTAGGAGGCCATGACATTTTATAGATGGAGATCTGCACTTGATTTTTGTGTGTCATTCCAAGGTGTGTTAATTCCCAATAAGCAGTGAGTTGGATCTGGAGGACAGCTGAATTCTCATTTCCTTAACATGAACTATATTTCATTTTAACTTGCAACATAGCTGTGATCATCTCCAATTATATGCCTTTAATTGTTTCCCTTTCTTCCAAAATTACAATATAATGAGCATGGAGGTTTCAGAGAATCATACCCCAAACTGGGAGCCCCATGTGTCACATATAGGTGCAGGTGGCAACTTTTGATCTATTACCTAATCCATTTAATTGGTCATAGGGGATTCTTTGAAATTGAAAAATTAAATTAAACTCAATGATATGCATGTACTTTATTTTTGGAATGGCGCGCTTCTCCCTAATGGAGTATTAGTTCTCCAACAGGAGTTAGTTGGTGGCTGATGTTCTTAAAATCAGTAATGTATCTAAATTAGTCCTGAGACAGAATGCTAGCAGTCTTGCAGTCCTTGCAGAGATACAATAATTCTGAAAACTCAAGAAAGGAAGGTATTAATAAGCAGTTCTTAATAGGCTGCTCAGAAGTAGGCTTCACATAATTTAACAACCAGTTCGCCCAGAATCGAAAATGTGAGTGCGCGCGCTGCATCAAAAAACACAGCAATTCGCACGTGCGCGCTGTCCGCGCATGCGTGCAGCATTAAACATGGCAATTAGCTCATTCGCTACATCTGCACATGCATGCGGCATTACAAAACACAGCGATATAGGATGGGATTGTGTCCTATTAAAGTTTGTTGCAAAATCAAAACCAGAAGCACATACAGATGACTGATTCAGCTGGATTCAATAACTTCTTTATAAATATTTTATATATATATATATATATATATATATATATATATATATATATATATATATATATATATATATATATATATATATATATATATATATATACACATACATACATACATACATACATACACACACACACACACACACACACACACACACACACACAATACCACAAGTAGAATTCTTCTTCAATCAGTTACAGGTAAACACAAGCAGGAGAGTTAGTTTCATTTCAGCAGAGTTCAGAGTGGAAGAGTACAGAGTGGACAAGAGAGCAGAGTGGACCTGGAGCCACACCCAGTCTTGAGCTTCTCAGTTTCGATTCTCTGCACAGACTCAGAAGTGTTTAACTCCCATTGGCTGATTCAGTTGCTATGCCTATTCATTGGCTGACCTTGTTAACATGGGCTCTTCCAGTTCATGAATATTCTAACACGCCCACCCACAGGTCACCACTACTGGTTCGCCTGAATCGGTCCAAACCGGCTGAATCCCAACTCTGAGCCTTAGTGAGAAAACGGTGGGATTCTGAATCATTTCTTCTTTCTGCTCCAGACAACTGAACTTGTAATGGCTATGGGAATGCAACACTCAAGAGGAATAAAAAAAGCGAGCGAATAGTTCTTTAAAATATATTGATTTAACAGATCTGCTTCTCCGATGACAAGTTCATGGATTTTAAACAAATTGCGTTCAATCAGCTCACCACTGAAATTTGGTTATGAGCTGTTGAAGTGCTGACTACAAGCCATCATGTTCCGAGTGAAACCGTATATGTTATAGTTATGAGTGTTTGGGGGATGTTTAACAAGGAAAGATAAAAGGCTAGAGAGAAAGAGACAGCAAAATCCATAAGGTAAGAAAAACTATGCAAGAAAGAGCTGAATTCGTCTTGCAGAAATGGGTGCTTGGTTGAAGGCCCTGGCATTCACTGATGGTCTCTCTTCCAAGTATCAAGCAGACCTGAACCCAGTAATTTTGTTAATCCAGACAAGATCAGCTATATTATGCCATCCACAGATTAAAAAAAAAAGATTGTTTTAATTAAGTGGAGTTAAATGGAAAGCTAACATTCCATAAAAGCAAGGTAGGGTGAGCTGCAAAAAAAATCAGGGAACCAGTAGATGTCATCAGCGAAAGAAAAAACAAGAATCAAACCCTTGTCTGCCATCTAGTGCTCATCCAGACTTTTGCAGTACATGTATGGTAGTCCTCATCCTCCAGGACTATCTATTTCGAATAACACATCTGGATTGGACAATGATCCTTAGGGATTCTTGGAAAATCAAAATAATGAATAGTTGCAATCTAGTGCTTTGGTACTATGGCTGACAATCCCAAGGGATAGGTTTGAGTAATGGCAGTTTGCTTAGAAAATTGGTAGTTATGGGCCTAGCCATACCTAACAGTGCAGTATTCTATGAATGGTTAAGGGACTAGGCTAAAAAGCAGGAGGTCATAACTTTTAGTTCCACCTTAATTATGAAAGCTGGCTGGGTGTTTTGGGGCCAATCACCAGGAGACTGCAAGTTCTAGTCCCACCTTAGGCATGAAAGCCAGTGTGGGTATTTTGGGGGCAATCACCAGGAGATTGTGAGTTCGAGTCTCACCTTAGGCATGGAAGCCGGTGTGGGTGTTTTGGGGCCAATCACCAGGAGATTGTGAGTTCTAATCCCACCTTAGATATGGAAGCCAGCTTGGTGACTTTGGGCCACTCACTCTTTCTCAGCCCAACTCATCTCATAAGTTTAGGTAAAATAGGAGGTTCGATATGTTCACTGCCTTGAGTTATTTCTAAAAATAATAAAGGCGGGACACAAATAAATAAAAGTAAATGTTAAAAAACAGGCAAGGGCCGTGATGGAAGCTATCTGGTGATAGCTGGGCCCATAGCACGTTCTAACATTCAGAATATGCCTATTTATACAAAAAATATTGAGGATTCTGCTTAGAGTTATATAGTAATGTGTTTTGGTTATCCTTGAGATGAAGTTATATAACATAATTTTTTCCTTTCTGGTTCTATGAAATTATTTGAAACTAATTCTAAACTTAAAAAAAAATACAGTCCTTTCCTCCTAAGTCAATTGAAAAACTAGATTTTTTCTATCAGACTACTTACTTATTTTTCCATCTCATCAACTTTGGAACAAAAACTGGAAGAAAAATAATTAAAAATTGGACGATGTTATAAATAGTACAAAAGTATTTACATGCTTCCTGAGCAAAAAATTAAAACTACTAATATATTGTAATAGCTTTTTGATTAACTCCTTGGCATCAGGAGTAAGATATTACATGGTTGCAAAATTCTCTTTTCAGCAATAAAAATACCCCAAACCACATGTCTCAGTGTAATTAAATTTAGTTATCTTCACTGAACAGGTTTTTGTTGTGATATGTCCCGATTGGATTGATCCCTAAAATGGGCAGAAGAAAGAAAGGTTAAACAGCAACTTCTCTGATTGTCTTGCAAAAAAAATATCCTATCATAAATCCAAAATCTGGAGGTTATGTATGAATAACATAAGATTCCCAACTTATGTATCCCAACTCTTTCTCACTATGGCCCACCAAGTTATCTTTATGAACTTTATGCACATTGCTTAAAAATAAAAATTATAGCCTCTCCTGCAGTTATTAGCTGAAGGATTAAGGTTACGAAATATTAGCAAATGAATTTTAGCAATAGATGGATAAGAAATAGTTCAGTTCGGGACTGATATTAGGAAATGGGACAATAGATCTTCAAACATGAGAAGATACACTATAATGTTGCAGCAGCAGCAGCATCTCCATCTACCTATCTATCTTGCTATGTGTCTGTCTGTCTGTCTGTGTCTGTCTTTCATCTATAATTATCATCTCTCCCTCATCTATCAATCTTTTCTTTCTGTCTCTCCTATGACTCTATATCTATCTATCTATCTATCTATCTATCTATCTATCTATCTATCTATCTATCTATCTATCTATCTATCTATCTATCCATCCATCCATCCATCCATCCATCCATCCATCCATCCATCCATCCATCTATCTATCATCTATTTATCTATCTATCTATCTATCTATCTATCTATCTATCTATCTATCTATCTATCTATCTATCTATCTTCTATAATATATGTCATCTCTCTATCATCTATGAATTCTCTCCCTCTCTCCCTCCCTCCCTCCCTCCCTCCCTCTTATGTCTGTCTGTCTGTCTGTCTGTCTGTCTGTCTGTCTGTCTGTCTGTCTGTCTGTCTGTCTGTCTGTCTGTCTGTCTGTCTGTCTATCTATCTATCTATCTATCTATCTATCTATCTATCTATCTATCTATCTATCTATCTATCTATCTATCTATCTATCATCTAATTTGTATGCCTCCAGACGCCCAACAAATCGCATGGTATGTTAAAGCAATACAAGAAAGTTACAAGTTTATGTTTCAGGAAATTTGCAATCTAAATTTACAGTCACAGATAATAAATCAGTAGAGTAGAGGAAATAATGAAACAAGAAATAAATGGGAGTGTTGAAAAGTGTATGGATTTTGTATAAGTTAAGCTATAATGAGAGATAGTCCAATGTCTGTTTGAAACACCAGTTTGAAAGAAAGGAAGGCAAGTAACCCACAGGATGGGCTCTTGGCCAAGAGTCTGACATGAGTTCAGGAGTTGTTTTGAAATGGGGATCTATTTATCATCCATTTTCTAAGGATGTTTACATCATTCAGATCCACATAAGAGCAAAACAAAAATAATGCCGGCAATCAAATTTTGTTCAATCCCCCTGTAAGACAAGAAGACCTGATTCCCAGACTAACCTGTGAATTTGAGGCACTATTTATTTTATTTATTTATTTTATTAAATTTATATGCCGCCCAACTCCCAAAGGACTCTGGGCGACGTAACAACAGAATAAACATTAAAAACATCTTAAACATTAAAACAATTTAAAAACCCATGCATATCATTTCATGGCCAGATTTCGCCGATTACAACCGTGAGATAAACGGCCCCAGGGCTGTCGGAAAAGCCAGGTCTTTACAGCTTTCCGGAAGGCCAATAGGGTGGGGGCAGTCCAGATCTCCGGAGGTAACTGGTTCCAGAGAGCTGGGGCAGCCACAGAGAAGGCCCTCCCCCGCAGGCCCGCCAGCCGGCACTGTTTAGCTGACTGGAGAAGACCAACTCTGTGGGATCTCACCGGTCGCTGGGAGCTGTGTGGCAGAAGACGGTCTCGAAGATAACCTGGCCCTGAGCCATGTAGAGCTTTAAAGGTAATAAAGTTATTACCTTTAAAGGGCCTTAAAGGTAATAACCAACACCTTGAATTGTGCCCAGAGACCAATAGGGAGCCGGTGCAGCTCGCGGAGGATTGGTGTTATGTGGGTGTACCTAGGTGCACCCACGACAGCTCCTGTAGCTGCATTCTGGACCAATTGTAGTCTCCGAGCACTCTTCAAGGAAAGCCCCATGTAGAGCGCGTTGCAATAATCTAATCATGAGGTTAGAACTGTTCTCTACATTTTGGTACATGTAGTTCTCAACTTATGACCATTTGAAGTTACAATACGGCTGAACAAAGGGACTTACAACCAGTCCTCACCCTTATAACCATTGCAGCATCCCCCCCACCCCATGATCAAAATTCAGCAACTAATTTGCTTGGCCACTAGCATATTTACGATAGCTGCGACCACCATTTGCGATTTTCCCAGCTGCATTTGCTTAACAGTCTTGTGATTCACCGAATGATCCCAGCAAGAGCTTGCAAAATCAGGCATGATTCACTTAATAACCTCGCTTAACCACACACTTCCGGTCTGAATGGTGTTTGTAAGTTGGAGACTACTCCTACTCAGCTTTTGGCTCTAAAAAATAGTATAAGGAAATCTACTGCGTTCTAACCATTGTGCCATAATGCAGACTAACTCACTGCTCACTCCAGGAGTTCGATCCTGACTGGCTCAAGGTTGACTCAGCCTTCAATCCTTCCAAGGTCAGTAAAATGAGGACCCAGATTGTTGGGGGAAATATGCTGACTCTGTAAACTGCTTAGAGAGGGCTGTAAAGCACTGTGAAGTGGTATATAAGTCTAAGTGCTATTGCTATTTCAAAATAAAGAACTTTACAGATTAAATTATTTCTAGGGTACTTTCTAAATAAAAAAGCTCATATAGATTTAAAAATCACACACACAGGCATCCTCTATTGTTTATACTAAGCAATGGCAATAAGACTTATATACCACTTCATAGTGCTTTACAGCCCTCTCTAAGTGGTTTACAGAATCATCCTATTGCCCCGAACAAACTTGGTCTTCATTTTAGTGTCTTCTGAAGGATAGAAGGCTGAGGCAATCTTGAGCCAGTCAGGATCGAGCTCCTGTCAATGGGCAGAGGAAGCCTGCAATACTGCATTCTAACCACTGCACCACCACAGCTCCATACATACAACTATCATAGGACTAGTATTCTAGATTCTAGATTAGGTTTTTCTCTTATACTTGCTACTGGATCCTGGCTGCTTGGATAACTGCCTGAGGAACATGAATTTTGCTCAAAGCATTGATCCTCCAGCATCTTCACTTTAACAAAAAGCTACAGGTAGTGGTTCAAAGCAGTGGTGGGTTCCTACAGGTGCGGTCCACTCTATAGCACTGGTAGCGGCCCGCTGGTGACATCACAGTACCGGTGCGGTCGGTTGCCGGTGCCTGGGTGCCGCCATTTTTTTAAAAAAAATTAAAAAAAATTTAAAGAACATTTTCTTCTGCGCATGCCCAGAAACCTGACAATTAAGTCTTTCCCCATCCCTTCGCTTGAAAATAATAAGCTCGCATTTGACACTTTTCCTTCGCTTTTGCCTAAAGCTTCCCAAAGTGGGCATTTTCCAAAAGCTTAACCTTTTATACTGTTAATTTTATACAGTTTTATACTGTTATTCTTTAGATGAAAACATTGAGGACTGTTAAAAGATACTGTTCTTTTAACAGTCCTCAATATTTTCGTCTAAGGAATCCATGACTGAAACCAAAAATGCTGTATGAGACTTGCTTGTCTTTTAACTATAGCATTTTCTGCATATAAAGGTTGCTGTGTTGCCATGGTGTAACACACACTTTGTATGCAAAGCTTTTCATGTAAGGTATAAAATAGCAAAAATAGTAGTAACATCTTTCTGAAATAACTAATATATGACCGGCAAGCCACGCCCACCCGGTCACATGGCCGACAAGCCACACCCACCTGGTCACATGGCTGGCAAGCCACACCCACAAAATAAGCCACACCCAGTAAAAAAATTAGGAACCTGCCCCTGGTTCAAAGGCAATAAATATACAGGTAGTATAATATATTATTATCAATCATTTAGTGACTGTTCAAAGTTACAGTGGCATTGAAAAGAGTGACTTATGTCGATCTTCACACTTACGATCCCCACAGTTACGTGATCAAAATTTGGGTCAACTGGCATGTATTTACAGTGGTTGCAGCATCCCAGGGTCATGTGATAATCATTTGCGACCTTCCTAGCCAGCTTCTGATTAGCAGTCAATGGGGAAACCATGATTCACTTCACTGCAGTGATTCGTTTAACAATTGTGGGAAAAAAAAGTTTTAAAATTGGGCACGACTCACTTAATAACTGCCTTGCTTAGCAACTGAAATTCTGATCCCAACTGTGGTCATAAGTCAGGGACTGTCTCTATTGTTCACTCTCCCAAGATAGATTCCGCAATACAGAATTAAATTCAATGTAAAAACATGGAGTGATTTCATTCCTCCTCTTTGCCTCATTCTGTTCAAAAAAGGAATTAAGTTTCTCCCCATTTGTAATCAGGATTTGCGCAGTCAGTGGGCCTACCTTCGTGGCAGCAAAGACTTAGCCTGTGATCTTTGAAAGAATGACCTTTTGGTTTTGCATGATCTGTCCTAGCGGCAGACATGCTGGGACATCCATCTTTTAGGGAAGAAGGCTAGCAAATATCAAGGCTAGAGTCTGGCAGGCCTTGGGCCAGTTGCATTGGTGGCAGAGTGATAAAAGATCTTGGCTGCAGTTCATTTGTTCGTGATGGACACTGCCTAAAGACCTCTCCACCCCCACCCGCAAACACCCCCATCCTATTTCTATGTCTACCCAGGCAAAATCAATCATGTTATTGGTCTGTAAAGTTGTCAGCAGAGATGAGGATTTGTATCCCGTTAATGATCTGCCTGACTGATTGCCTTATGGAAATGCGGAGTTCCAATCTCGATACCACGAAGAATCTACCATTCGCCGTGAGGATGGGATACATGGTCCTTCATAACTCGGCAAGGTCTGAAACAGCCGATAAAAGCTTACACCGGCCAGTTTGTGGCTATCCAACCCGTGCCATTTAATCTTCAACCAGCATTTCTAAACTTTTGGAATCCATCATTTACTTAATTGATATTTTTTAACTAATTAGCAGCACAGCTCTACCACTGTTGCTGTAATTATTAACGACCAATTAAAGCAGTGTAGGATTCTTTCAGTAGGAACACAAAGAAAATTAAACTCTCTCTAGCATGAAGACATAATGAATTTTGAGAACTCTTGGTTGCCATGGCTACTTGATTTGCTCATTCCCAAACCTTTGGTTGTCCTTAAAATAAACAAACAAATCCAAAACTGGGGAGGTGCTAGACAACCCCATTACATATGAGCTGTGAATTTCAGAAGGTGACTAACTTTTAATCCTATCAATATCTGGGTCTCTCTCTCTCTCTCTCTCTCTCTCTCTCTCTCTCTCTCTCTCTCTCTCTCTCTCTCTCTCTCTCTCTCTTTTTCTCTCTCTCTTCCATTCTTGCTAGTCCTGTAAAGACGATTGTACCATGATGGATGATACATCATGACTAATTAGATAATGTGGGTTGTAGGCACTAATAGACACAATGCATCTTTAAGATTAGTGGCTTTTCTAAAAGGGGCAGTGTGCACACCAATGCAACAAGGCGATTCATTTCACATTCATTCCATTTGCAAGTCATCTTTCAAGTGAAATTGAAGCAAGGTGTATGACATGCCAATTAACAGTAAGAACGCTAAAGCTTCATTTCTTATACGCCCATGCCACCACTACTGCCAAATGATAATACAGCAGTTTTGAATGCAGGGGCGGGGAGGGCAATAGGTAATGGTATTGTTAGAAGTGGAAGATGCAACCTTCTCTGTTTGTACTGCTGTAATACTATGTGTATGTGTATCACTTGCTCCTGGGGAGGAAAGCTATGGAAAATCTAGACAGCATACTAAAAAGCAGAGACATCACCCTGCCAACAAAAGTGCGTATAGTCAAGGCTGTGGTTTTCCCAGTTGCAATGTATGGCTGTGAAAGTTGGACCATAAGAAAGGCTGAGCGCCAAAGAATTGAGGCCTTTGAACTATGGTGCTGGAGAAGACTCCTGTAAGTCCCTTGGACTGCAAGGCGAGCAAACCGGTCAGTTCTAGAGGAGATCAACCCTGACTGCTCTTTAGAAGGCCAGATCCTGAAAATTAAACTCAAATACTTTGGCCACCTAATGAGAAGGAAGGACTCACTGGAGAAGAGCCTAATGCTGGGAACGATTGAGGGCAAAAGAAGAATGGGACGGCAGAGAATGAGGTGGCTGGTTGGAGTCAATGAAGCAGTAGGCGTGAGCTTAAATGGACTCCAGAGGATGGTAGAGAACAGGAAGGCCTGGAGGAACGTTGTTCATGGGGTTGCGATGGGTCGGACACGATTTAGCAACTAACAACAACAAATACTATGTGGGAAAGACTGGGCGAATGGTCAGATAAGAAAGGGCATAGCCCACAGCTGAATTCTGAGCAGGACAAGAGACTCAGAAGGGATTCTCCCTAAGTTCTTAGGCTGTAAAGAAGACAGTGGGCGAATTGCACTTTCAAACTTGCAACCTAACCAGGTAGACCAGTCAGGAAATACGTTTTTGATGAGCTCATTCCACTCTGTTGTAAAGCTACATTAACAGAATTCTGCAAGTCTGAAAGTATAATTCTCCTGCTGTCTTCTTTGCAGCCCGAGAAACTTGTGTCTCTTCTGAGCCTCTTATTCTACCCACTATCCAACTGCAGGCTACAGTATGCCCTCTCTTATCTGACCATTCCCCAGGCATTGTCTCTTCACCTTTGTCTCTCAAGGTCTTTTCCATATATTATTACAATTGTCAAACTCCAACAATTAATCATCCAAACCTAAATATAGACAGCTCAGCTGGTTAATTGCAAAAAAAAAAAAAAAAGGACTAAGACCACCAAACTCATTCAGGGACAAAATCAGAACTCTTCCAGTGGGTTGAAAGGAACTGTGAAAAAAAAATATTAATTCTCTCTGGCATTGATTCTGTGATTACAACCCTAGGGAATAGAAGAAGGGGATTAGTTCCCTGCTGTTGACTGGAAGATAAGCATTGGGATTTTGAAAGAATAGCAAAGGAAAAGAATGATTAAGGGAAAAACTTTGATATTGTTAAATGTTTGTGATCTTGGTAGAATTGGAGGGGGCTTAGCATTGAGCATAACAGTGTTAACAAGTAGCCTGAAGTTGAACTGTAAATTAAAAAAAACTGTAATTTAATTTTTAATTAAATTAAAGATGGTGGTAAAACTGATGTCTTAGAGCATCAGCTAACTCTGTACTGTGTGGTGCTGCTGCGCAGGACAATACCTTCCACATCAGGTTCTTGTCTTGGGAACGTCACAAATCTTTCTTTTTCCTTCTGTCATGAAATCATGTTCTGACAGCCTCTTTTGCAGCATTTCTCGGCTGGTCTCGGAGAAATGCATGCGGCATTTTCCACAGCTGATACGGGCCAAGAGACTAATAACACACTGTTCTCTCTAATGAGGTGGCAGCCTTCCTATTTTCAGAAAATTAGGAATGTCAGTTTGTAGTAATCACTGCCCCAGCAAAGCTGTTCTCCTATCTCTGTCTCCCAGCAGCTCCTAGATTAAAACTACTGCCTTAGTTCCTAGGTCAGTGATGGCGAACCTTTTAGACACCGAGTGCCCAAACCGCACGCGCGCGCATGCCCAAACTGAAAGGTGTATGTGCGAACGCGTGCATGCGTGGACATGCACACGTTCATGCACAGACATGCACACATGCACAGCAGAGACCCAAAGATCAGCTGGCCGGCGGGAGGCGGGGCATCCCAACACCGGCAGCGCGGGAAAAGATAAGATCTTTTTCTTTCGTGAGCTTCTGTTTCCTCATTTGCAGGGAAACAGAAGCTCACAAAAGAAACATCACGGAGATCTGACCTGGGGCGCGGTGTGTGTGCCAGCAGAGAGGGCTCTGCATGCCACCTCTGGCACGTGTGCCATAGGTTCGCCATAACGGTCCTAGGTCAAGCTTAAATTCCAGTCCCAGATACCATGATCAAAATAACTGAAAGAGGTTGCTTATAAAGTAAATATAAAGTAAATATTCAACTGCTTTAAGCCACTTCCAGAAAGACAGAAAGCTGAATTATCTTTTAAAAGGTCTGTTGGTGCTAACTTTCGATCTATTTCTGTAGTATTTTAAAAACAACCCTGAGATTTCCTTTCTAGGAAGGAATATCTTTCAAGAAAGAGATATCAATACATTCATGCTAGGTTGTAAAGCTCATTATTAAATCAATAGAATCTTCTTTAACCAGATTTATCGAAAGAGAAAAGGGTTTAGATTTAAAAAAAATGGCAAACTGGTTATGTTTAATTTCTCATCCCTTGTATTGCTAGATTTGTTGGGGTAGAGTTTCCTTAATTTTCATGCTAATCCATTGATGCATCAGTGAGGTGGCTGCTCATTTTCCTAATCAAAGAAAATATGCAGAAATTATGTGCTGTGCTTCTGATACTTTCTAAACTTCCGTGCTTTTTCCATGTTCTTAGAAGGTGCATGTTTACCATGTAGTTGCTTTGCAACCAGTTCGGTGAAGATGTTTATGTTAAACTGAACAAATATGTTATGTCTCATAGACTGTAAACCTCAGAGAAGAGGCTGCTATGTATTTATCTTATACACCATTATGGGAAGTATATATCTATATATCTCTATCTCTATCTCTATCTCTCTATCTCTCTATCTATCTATCTATCTATCTATCTATCTATCTATCTATCTATCTATCTATCTATCTATCTATAGAGAGATGATAGATATAGATATAGATGATATAGATACAGATATATATATATATATATATATATATATATATATAGAGAGAGAGAGAGAGAGAGAGAGAGAGAGAGAGAGAGAGAGAGAGAGAGAGAGAGAGAGAGAGAGAGAGAGAGAGAGAGAGAGAGAGAGAGAAAGAAACAAAAGTTCCCATAATGCTTATAAAGATAAATAATGTGAAAGGAAAAGGAATGAGACGTAACATAAAATGAAAAGGAATGAGGAGAGAGGAGAGCGGAGGAAAACACTCTCTCTCTCTCTCTCTCTCTCTCTCTCTCTCTCTCTCTCTCTCTCTCTCTCTCTCTCTCTCTCTCTCTCTCTCTCTCTCTCTCTCTCTCTCACACACACACACACACACACACACACACACACACACACACACACACACACACACACATGAAAGCAGTGTCAAAAAGCTTAAGGGAATACATGAGACATCACCTTGGACCTTTATTTAGATCAATAGATTTATTCATTACACTAACCTTTCACTTTATTGAAAGTGGAGCTTGATGAGTGATTTCAATGAAAAATAAAGATGCCTTGTATAAAAACATTTAATGCAATGCTCCTGGTTGGATTAGCTCTTCCTAGATCTTAACTGTGCTAGAACATGTCTTTTTAAGTAAATATGCATTTCTCAACTATGTGCAAAGAATATGTTGTAATACTTAGCAGAACATGAGGGGTCCTTGGTGGTCTTTGAGCTTGCTTGTTTTCTCGCAGACGTTTTACTACCCAAGCTAGGTAACATCATCGGTGACTAGCACTGATGATGTTACCTAGTTTGGGTAATGAAATGCCTGCAAGAAAAGAGCACCAACCCTGAGCTACAAATATTCTCCTTTATTAGTACTTAGCACTCAGAACACTTGGATTTTAAGATGGAAAAAATGCATACCGTAGTAAAAAATTGTTTGTTTTATTCCACGAAGACAAAAGGGATTTATTGTCCAAACTACTGTTGACTGGATGAGCCAGCGTTTATTGGTCCTTTTGAAGAATTCAGTCATGAATTCTTCAAGGAATTTATTATTTATTTATTAGTGAGACTTATATACTGCCTCATAGTGCAAGCATTCTCTAAGCGGTTTACACCATTAAGCAATGTATATATTTTACATTGCCCCCAACAATCTGGGTCCTCATTTTACCTACCTCGGAAGGATGGAAGGCTGAGTCAACCTTGAGCCGGTGAGATTTGAACCGCTGACCTACGGATCAGTGTCAGCTAAAGTGGCCTGCAGTACCTGCCTCTAACCGCTGCGCCACCTTGGCTCTTACATTTGACTTGGTGTAAGGCAGGGATGTCAAACTCAAGGCCTGCAGCCCGGATGCGGCCCGTGGGGCTGCCCTGGATACAGCAAAGGACCGGCCCACGGAAAACGGAGCTTAGGAGGGTCGCACACAACCCCCACCCCTGGGCTCCATTTTCAGCCGCGACAGCCTCCTGCAGCCCTCTGCCAGCGAAAACAGACCAGCCCTCCCGGATTCTATTTTTACTGGCAGAGGGCTAGCAAAACAAAGTAAAAGCAAAACAAAACAAAAGGAGAAATGTTTCCCCTTTTGCATTTGAGCATCCAAGAAGGGACAGGAAAGGAGAAAGGGACAGAGGAAAGACAAAGAAAAAGATGGGAAGATGGGAAGAGAGCAAGAAGGAAAAATAAGAAAAGAGGGGAAGGAAGGAAGGAAGGAAGGAAGGAAGGAAGGAAGGAAGGAAGGAAGGAAGGAAGGAAGGAAGGAGATTATAATGAGAGGGAGGGAGGGTCCGAGGGAAGTCCTGCCTTAGCACTTGATCACCACAGGTACTCCTGACACGAGTGATGTCGAGCTGGCCACGCACCCTGGCCGTTCCCCTCCCTTCAAGGTCAAACACAATCCTGATGCAGCCCTTAATAAAATTGAGTTTTGACACCTCTGGTGTAAGGCATTTGAGTATGTTTTTCCATTACGGTCTCTCACAGTGAGTCCACATTTCACCTTGATTTGTAATATACTACATGCACCGGAAAGATAGATGCGGAATTAATAGTACTTGCGCTCGAGACTCTTGTGTTCCATCATGAAATGTTCTATTGTTCTGAAGGATAATTCATTTTCATCTCGAAATGCATCAGGGATGATGGTTCATGGTGTTTCAATCATGGATTCATTTCTGGAAAATTTCAGACATCTCTGCAATAGTTGTAGTGGTGGATCCCAGAAAAGAGGAACATTTGATTTTTTTTTGTGATAGGAGCACAAAATTTTGCAGGCATCTATTATAGAAGCAGTTCAGAAATTCAGTATTAATAAGGCCATAATTAGGGCATTTTCTAATTGATCTAATAGTATTACTGGCCATTGTGCTATAAAAATAAATGCTGATACATAGATGAATTGAAATGGCTCTAGTATTTGCTACTACAGATTCCCTCTGACCAAAAAAAGTAACTTTGTTTTCTTCAAATGAATGTTTTTTAGATTTATTATTAGATTTGGAAGGGACCTTGTAGGTCATCTAGTCCAACCCCCTGCTCAAGCAGGAGTTGCTACACCATTTGAGACAGATGGCAGTCCAGTCTCTCCTTGAAGGTCGCAAGTGTTGGGGCTCTCACAACCTCCGCTGGCAAGCTGTTCCACTGGTTGATTGCTCTCACCTTTAGAAAGTTTCTCCTCACTTCCAGGTTGAATCTCTCCTTGGTCAGCTTCCATCCATTATTCCTTGTTTGGATTTCTGGTGCCATAGAGAACAGCCTGACCCCCTCCTCTCTGTGGCATCCCCTCAAGTATTGGAACACTGCTATCATGTCACCCCTGGTCCTTCTCTTCGCCAGACTGGCCAAGCTCAGTTCCTGCAACCGCTCTTTGTATGTTTTATTTTCCAGACCCTTTATCATCCTGGTTGCTCTCTTCTGTACTTTCTCTAGAGTTTCAATGTCTTTTTTGTAGTGTGATGACCAAAACTGGATGCAGTACTCTAGGTGTGGTCTGACCAAGGCTTTATAGAGTGGTACTAGTACCTCTCTGGTCCTTGATTGTATCCCTCTATTTATGCAACTCAGGACTGCGTTGGCCTTTTTGGCTGCTGCTGCACACTGCTGGCTCATATTTAGTTGGCTGTCTGCCAGGACTCCGAGATCCCTCTCGCAATCACTGCTATTGAGTGTGGTTTCACCCAGTTTGTATGTGTATTTTTGATTATTCTTACCTGGGTGCAGAATTTTACTTTTCTCCGTGTTGAAATTCTGCACCTAGGTAAGAAGAATCAAAAATACACATACAATTTTAAAAATGGAGAATGTATTTTGTTTCTTTTTTCTCTCACAGTAATTTATGAGGGCTTCTACCTGAGACTTTGGCCTTGGGATAGAGGAGAAAATGCAATCTGGTTAGAAATGTAAAATGATTTTCTATAATGTAGATTTCTTAAACAAATGCATGAACCGAATAAGATATTCAGAGGGGTTTTTTTTAGTTTCTCTGACACAGCTCCCTGATAAAAGTGATTGCAATAAAAGTATTAATGGAAATATGCATGGAAAATATGTATATATTTTTGGGATGTGCTTTTTAAGGCATAAACTGATGTGAAAAGGAATTCAGATAATCAGAAACGTAAATAAAAAAAGGAGAAACTGATGGGCAGATTCATCTGTTTATAAGCTGCATTCAGTTGAATGGTTTAGTATAAGGCAGTTTCAGGTGGTCTGAACTGGATAAAATTGTGTATGATTGTACATTTACATATACAATATTTATACCAGGGGTGCCAAACTCGATTTCATTGAGTGCCGTATCAGACTTGTGTTTGACTTGGGGGGGGGGGCTGGGGGGGCATGGCCAGGGTGGGCATGGCCAGCTCAACGTCACTTGTGTCGGGGGTGCCTGTGGTGGCCCGATGGCCTCTTGCCAGCGAAAACAGAGCTCGGGAGGTTGCCCACGGCCCTCACAAGCTCCATTTTCACTGGCAGAGGCACTGCAGGCCGGTTCTTTGCTGTTCCCAGGGCGGCCCCCTAGGCCAGATCTAAGCACCCGCCCGGATGTAATCATGTCCCATTTATCCACGTTTTTGAGGCTATGCGCATGCATACGCGCTCACATTTGCAAACTGGTAGGGAAGGTAAGTGAATACCATCCCTGCTCAGCTCATCTCTTTCCCCAAAAGGCCATAAAATTTTACAGAGAAGGAGAAGACAGCAAGCAGACAGGAAAGCAAAAGGAGATATCTGGACAATTATAATCATTGCTGGCAAGCCAGAGATCTGTCAGTCAGCTATCAAGAACATGAGCTATGACAAGCAGCATATCTTGGTGTGATTCCAGTCTGGAGCTTGTATTGAGGGCTTGGGTTAGGCGCTCAATAACAACACGGCTTAAGAGTTTGAAGCTTGGCAGTAACCAGAAAAAGAGCCACCATGTTGAGGTACTGCAGCATCTAATCCCAAAAGATACAAGAACATTTGGAAGGATACAAGCCACGGTGGGTTGATCCCGGTTCAGACCGGTTCTTAGAAACGGTAGCAGCGGCGGCGGGAGGCTCCACCCACCCGCCCGGGACGCTTCTGTGGAAGCGCAGAAGCGTTGCGAGCGTGAACCAGTAGCAAACTAATTCAGATCCCATTACTGGATACAAGGTTGTTCAACCCTGTACAAACTTTATAAGTTTTACCTGTTATAAAAACTGAGCATCAAAGATTTATTTAGGTGGCTACATCAATCTGTAAAGCCTATAAGGGTGGAGTTAACCCAGGGCAACAGCCTATTGTTGGGGGAGGCACATGCTACAATAAAGTGTTGTCTGCCTTCTCTGTGATATGACCAGTCCTTGGAAAACAAAGAACCCCCAAATTCCTAATTTTTTAAAAGAATAGAATAGAATAGAATAGAATAGAATAGAATAGAATAGAATAGAATAGAATAGAATAGAATAGAATAGAATTCTTTATAGAGCCGGAACATCTCGGTCATAATGGGAAGAGGCAGATATTGCGGGAGCAGAGAGGAGGGCCGCTCTCGGGGAATAAGACCTCGCTGTATACAAGTGATCCCTTGTTCCGGCCCCTCTGATCCGGTTCCATCGTGCTCAACCCGGACACCTGGCAACCAGGGTTTTCAGGGCCCTGGGCTCAGGATGCTGCTGCTCAAGGCCAGGTCAATTATCAACAAAGCCCCCCGATACGTGATCTAATCACAGAGGAGGGGGCAGACCTGGTGTGTGTTACCGAGACCTGGCTAGGGCAGGAGGGGGGAGTAGCCCTCTCTGAGATATGCCCAGCTGGTTTCTCGGTGCAGCATCATTCCCGACCCCAGGGAAGGGGGGGAGGAGTGGCAATTATAACGCGTGGAAATCTGCATCCTCGTAGGATCCCTGCCCCGGAGATTGTTGGGTGTGAGACGCTCCTTCTGAAGTTGGACTTAGGGGTTCAGGTGGGCCTTTTCTTAACGTACCTGCCTCCCAGCTGCGTAAGTAAGGCCCTGCCTGAGCTGCTTGAGGCAGTAGCCGGCTTGGCGGTTGAGTTCCCCAGGCTTATGGTGCTGGGGGACTTTAACCTGCCATCTGCTGGCGAAACCTCTGGGGCAGCTCAGGAGTTCATGGATTCCATGACAACCATGGACCTAACCCAAGTAATTCAAGGTCCGACCCATGAGGGTGGTCACACACTTGACCTAGTGTTTCTCTCGGGGCAGTGGAGAGATGATCTGAAGATAAGGGATATAGTCACCACCCCACTGTCATGGTCAGATCATTTCCTTCTGAGGCTGGATTTCACAACCCCACTCCTCCCCCGCAGGGAGGCGGGACCGACTAGGTGGTTCCGCCCCAGGCGCCTAATGGAGCCGGAAGGATTCCAGAGGGAGCTTGGGGAAATACCTGAAACCCTGGTACACAACTCGGCTGACTCCCTGGTGGATGCTTGGAACACCGCAGCATCAGGGGCGTTAGACCGAATTGCGCCTAAGCGACCTCTCCGTGGCAGTGGATCCCGGAAAGCTCCCTGGTTTACCGAGGAGCTCCGGGAGATGAAATGCCAGAAGAGACGTCTGGAGCGCCGCTGGAGGAAAAAGAAGACCGAGTCTGACCGAACACTATTAAGAATTTACATCAGATCTTATTTAGTGGCGATAAGGGCGGCAAGACGATCTTATCTTTCCGCTCTTATTGCGTCCGCAGACTCTCGTCCAGCCGCCTTGTTTAGGGTGACTCGCTCCCTCCTTGCAAAAGGGGGGAGCGAGGAACACTTACAAGGCAGAGCTGAGGAATTCGCTGAGTTTCTGTCGGATAAAGTCGCTCAGATTCGGTCAAATTTGGACTCCGGCATGGCAGAGTCCATAGAGTTGACAGGGGCGAGTCTTAGTCCACCATTATGGGAAGAGTTTGGGCCTGTTTCTCCCGAGGATGTGGACAGGGCTATGGGAGCGATGGGTACCTCCACCTGTTTATTGGACCCGTGCCCCTCCTGGCTGGTCTCGGCCAGCAGGGAGGTGGCACGCGGCTGGATCCAGGCGGTGATCATCGCTTCTTTGCGAGAGGGATCCGTACCGCAGTCATTAAAAGCTGCGGTGGTGCGACCCCTCCTGAAGAAGCCTTCCCTGGATCCAGCCGATTTGAAAAACTACCGTCCAGTCTCCAACTTACCTTTTCTAGGTAAAGTTGTAGAGAAGGTGGTCGTGACCCAGCTTCTGCAGCTCCTGGATGAAACAGATCATCTAGATCCTTATCAGTCGGGTTTCAGGCACGGCTACAGTGCAGAAACTGCCTTGGTCGCTCTGATGGATGATCTCTGGCAGGCCCGGGATGGGGGGAACGCCTCCATCCTGGTGCTACTTGACCTCTCAGCGGCTTTCGATACCATCGACCATGGTATCCTTCTGCATCGGCTCGGCGAGTTGGGAGTGGGAGGCACCGTTTTGCGGTGGTTCTCCTCTTATCTCGCCGATCGGATGCAGTCGGTGTTGGCAGGAGGGCAGAGATCGTCCCCCAGGCCCCTACTATGTGGGGTGCCCCAGGGGTCGGTTCTCTCGCCCATCCTGTTTAACATCTACATGAAACCGTTGGGTGAGATCATCCGCAGGCATGGGGTGTGTTTCCATCAGTACGCTGACGACACCCAGCTGTACATCACAACCCCGTCTGACTTCAGGGAGGCAGCTGATGTAATGTGCCGATGCCTGGACGACGTTAAGATCTGGATGGGGAGGAACAGACTCAGACTTAATCCCGACAAGACCGAGTGGCTGTGGATAATGCCTCCTAAGGACCATGATAACTGTCCCTCCTTGGTCTTCGAGGGTGCGAAACTGACTCCCTCAGACCAGGTCCGCAACTTGGGGGTCCTCCTAGATCCACAGCTAAAATTAGATCATCACCTTTCTGCTGTGGCTAGGGGGGCCTTTGCACAGGTTCGCCTGGTGCACCAGCTGCGGCCATACCTGGAGAAGGAGGCTTTACTCACGGTCACTCATGCCCTTGTCACCTCGCGTTTGGACTACTGCAATGCGCTCTACATGGGGCTACCCTTGAAGAGTATCCGGAGACTTCAGTTGGTGCAAAATGCGGCTGCGCGTGCTGTGGTGGGTGTGCCGAGGTACACCCACGTGACACCGATTTTCCGCCAGCTGCATTGGTTGCCCATCGGTCTCCGGGTCCAATTCAAGGTGTTGATCACCATCTTTAAAGCCCTTCATGGCTTAGGACCAGGATATCTCCGGGACCGCATTCTGCCGCATACTTCCCTCCGACCGGTTAGGGCCCACAGAGTTGGCCTCCTCCGGGTCCCGTCGGCCAAGCAATGCCGGCTGGCGGGCCCCAGGGGGAGGGCCTTCTCTGTGGCTGGCCCCGTGCTCTGGAACCAACTCCCCCCAGAGACCCGGACCATCCCCACTCTGCTGGCCTTCCGAAAGGCCGTTAAGACATGGCTCTTCCTGCAGGTGGGGGGGACAGCTTGAACCATTTGAGCTTACCCCCCAAGTATGTATGTGGTTGAATGGATGGATGTCGTTGTTGTTTTTATACTGCCTTTTTAAATTTTGTACCGTTTTTAAATTGTTGAAATTTTGTTTATTCTTGTATCTCTTATGTTGTACGCCGCCCTGAGTCCTTCGGGAGTTGGGCGGCATATAAGAATAACAAAATAAATAAATAAATAAATAAAATTTATTGGCCAAGTGTGATTGGACACACAAGGAATTTTTCTTTGGTGCATATGCTCTCAGTGTACATAAAAGAAAAGATACATTTGTCAAGAATCATGAGGTAAAAAACACTTAATGATTGTCATACGGTACAAATAAGCAATCAGGAAACAATCAATATTAATATAAATCGTAAGGATACAAGCAACAAGTTACAGTCATAAAATCCAGATAGTTCCAGGAAGCATCTGAAGTTAAATCTCTATTCTGAAGAGATTAATAGATTAATAATCTAGCTGTCCACAATGTTTTGCGAACCAGGTATTTAACACAGCAGATGCCATCCAGAGTTGAAAGGAGGCCATTGGTACTGCAGAGAAGAAATGGAGCCAAGGCTGGTTTGAATTTTCAGGCAAAATTATCTCATATAAAACCTCTTCTCAAATTTAACCAATCATCACAAGCAGCATAGAATACAGCTTCAAGTTGTGTGCAGGAAGTTTACGCGACATTATGTTGCATACAACTCCATCATAGCTCCAAGGAAGGCAATTAAAAATACGTGATTAAAAAAATCATGAACCCTCTGCCTTTGTTGCTGCCTTCTTTGAAGGTGTTTCTTATATATGCCGCCCAACTCCCGGAGGACTCCGGGCGGCGTACAACAGAAAAAATAAAAGAAACCAATATAAATAAGCATTAAAAACAGATATAAAAATTAAAACCGTAATCTTAAAAACATCTAATATCCATTCAACTTCATACATACTTGGGGGTGAGCTCAAATGGATTACGCTCTACCCCCTGCCTGCAGGAAAAGCCATGTCTTAACAGCTTTCCGGAAGGCCAGTAGGGTGGGGATGATTCGGATCTCTGGGGGAAGTTGGTTCCAGAGCACGGGGCCTCCCACAGAGAAGGCCCTCCCCCTAGGGCCCGCCAGGCGACATTGCTTAGCCGATGGGACCTGGAGGAGGCCAACTCTGTGGGCCCTAACCGGTCGAAGGGAAGTGTGAGGCAGAATGTGGTCCCGGAGATAACCTGGTCCTAAGCCATGAAGGGCTTTAAAGATGGTGATCAACACCTTGAATTGGACCCGGAGACCGATGGGCAACTAGTGCAGCTGGCGGAGTACAGGTGTCACGTGGGTGTACCTTGGCACACCCACCACAGCACGCGCAGCCGAAGGAAAGGAGAACTTGCTAATAAAAGTCTGATTGAGGGAGGAAAAGCATTCCACAGCAAGATTCTTGACAAATGTATCTTTTATTTTATGTATTATGACAATCATTAAGTGTTGTACCTCATGATTCTTGACAAATGTGTCTTTTCTTTTATGTACACTGAGAGCATATGCACCAAAGACAAATTCCTTGTGTGTCCACTCACACTTGGCCAATAAAGAATTCTATTCTATTCTATTCTATTCTATTCTATTCTATTCTATTCTATTCTATTCTATTCTATTCTATTCCATTCCATTCCATTCCATTCCATTCCATTCCATTCCATTCCATTCCATTCTATTGTATTCTATTCTAGATTGCCACAAAAAAGAAGGGCATTTTTTGCATATTGCACAACATGCTTCTTCAAAATATGTAATATTAAGTTGAGTTTCCTCTCTTTAATTATCTTGAAGAGAATCACTTCATCAAATATTGGAATCCTAAGCCATTAATTACCTTAACAGTATTTAATGGATGTTTTGGATACCTCATAGTGTGTCCAGCTGCAAACTTCCTGAAGATCTCATTCAGGTTGCTTCATGTAGATCTAATAGCGAAGGTACCTGAATGGTCCCCTACAAAATACAGGTAGTCCTTGAATTACGACTGTAATGGAGCCTGCCAGATGCGGTCATAACTCGTAACAGCTGTAAAATATGACTGCCTGATTTTATAACAATCTGAGCTGTAAGTCCCATTTTTCAGACAGGTTGTAACTTTAAATGATTGATAAATGACCTGTTGTAAGTCGAAGACTACTTGCACCACATCCCAGAAGCTAGGGCCAAGCAGAAGAATCCAAATCCATTCTCTTGACCAGAGGTGGGCATCACATACTGTAACAACCGGTTTGCCCAGAACGCAAAAATGTGAGCACGCATATGCACAGAAGGCAGAAAACATACGTTGATTTTACAGGACGGGATAGCGCCAAGGAGGGTGGGCGGGCCCAGCCGCTGGTTGGAACTAACGGTTCGCCTGAACTGGTCCAAACCGGCAGTAGCCCACTTCTGCTCTTGACCAGTCCTAAAGATAGCAAGTAACACTAGTGAAGAATGCTTCCTATAGCAACCCCAAATAACCAGTTCAGGAGGATACCATGATCAGGAATACACAAAGGTACTGAGAGTCATATACCTTCAGCAGGATAATTCAGAGGCTATTGTTGTCACTCTATTGTCCAGAACATCTTCTTTTGTCCTTTCAGGGAAGATTTGCCATCACAAATCTAAAAATCATGCAACCATTTTTTCCCCAATGCCAAGACCTCTACATTATTTTAAATAAACACTCCATAATATAATCTGCCAAATCTGTCAGATTGATCATAATAATCATGAAATTTTGACCTACCCTAATGAGGCCCAGAATGAATACTGAAGTCCCCTAGGACCACCAATCTGAATTTTCCAACATCTCTGAGATTATAATCACCTTGTCACCAGGAAGTCAACCGCAACAACACACGAGCACACAATAGATTCAAACTCAATGTAAACCTCTCGAAACTCGACTGCAGAAAATACGACTTCAGCAACAGAGTGAGCAATGCCTGGAATGCACTACCTGACTCTGTGGTTTCTTCCCCAAACCCCCAAAACTTTAACTTTAGACTGTCTGCAGTCGACCTCTCCCCATTCCTAAGGGGTCTGTAAGGGGCGTGCATAAGCCCACCATCGTGCCTACCGTCCCTGTCTTACTGTCCTATTGTCCAAATTTACCTATACCTGCTTTGCTTTTGTTTATGTTTATACCATACCTGTTATCTTGTACACGTTTTGACAAATAAAAATAAATAAAAAATAAAAAGTTACTGCAAGCACTAGAACTAATGTGGTAGATCAGAAGCATCTTCACAAGGATGATGGTCTTAGCAGCTCCAATGAAGTCATGAAACTGGCCAGGCTCATGTATTCCTTGAAGTTCAACAACAACCACAAAAACCCTACCTTGCAAGGAAGAAGCATTGGCTACAAGAAACAATTGCCCACAAAATTTTCATCCAGCTTTACTACATGATGTATAAGATACCAAATGATAAATATATTAACAGTAATATATCCTACTTACTTTTGCAGTTATATGTTGGCACATGATCAAGATGACAGTGTGTTAAACTTTTAGATTTAGAACTTTAATAATTTTTTGGAATAGTGAGGAATTTACCAAGGCAAAGGGAAAAAAAAACAATTAAGAGCTGTATTTAGTGTTTTTCCATTTCTTCTTTCATAAGCGTTAAACTTCAAGGCAATTTCCTTTTTTTATTGAGAGAGCATATTGTTCTTTGGAAACAAAAGGAAATAAAAGGAATGTGGTGTTATTCATCATCAAATCTTTCAGCCTATTTGTAATCTCAGCAAAATAATGTTTTTAATTTGCTTCCTTTCCAATTTTCTTTCAAGTTGTGGGAAGACGTTTGTGCCCCTTGAACTTACTAAATGCTTTGTTTTGTCAAAGAGGCTGCATTGATTTCTGTACTGTTATTATAAGTGATGCAGTTAATAAAAATAGGTTGCATTAAATGACAGTTATTAAATTTATATTTTGGTATTAGCTATTAGAGAGCCAGTTTGGTGTATTGGTTAAGGCAGGGGTGGCCAAACTATGGTTCTTTGAGGATCTGTGGACTTCAACTCCCAGAATTCCTGAGCTCAGGAATTCTGGGAGTTGAAGTCCACAGGTCCTCAAAGAACCATAGTTTGGCCACCCCTGGGTTAAGGCATCATTTTAGAAACTTGAGTCCATGAGTTCTAGTCTTGCCTTATGAACCTGGCAAGCTATGTGAACTTGGCCAGTCATTTTCTCTCAGCCCTAGGAAAGAGGTAATGGCAAATCACTTCCAAAAAAACCTTGCCAACAAAACTGCAGGAACTTGTCCAAGCAGTCTCTGAGAATCTGACTGAATGGGAAAAATGTTATTTTCCATACAGCCACACATATCATGCTATTGCAGCTCTTCCCAAATACTGCTTAAAGTACGTATCCCTATAAATAGTTAATTGCAGCATAATAAAACTTCAGTTGGCTAGGGTTCGCTCTTATAGTCTTGCACAAACCAGTTATTTGAGAGTAGGAGGCCCTTTTCCACTGTATAATAAAATAAAGTTCCCTGTTATATATGTAGAATGAATTTGGGAAGCCATAGGTCAAAGCAAGTTTTATCCTGGATTGTAAATTAACTATGATTAGAATAGACAGCAATTTATTACATAGGAGTTAGAATTCCTCTGAACTGAAATTGAATAATTTCAATTTTTTTTCTCTTATGCAGGAGATGAAAACTTAACAGGACCTCCCTGTTATTATTTTTATGCCCATTTTTTTCAGTAATTCAGTTCTTCAAGGTCATTAACTTAGAACCCTGAAATTACTTTGAACTCAAGCAGCCTTTCATCTAAGTTAGCAGTAGGCAACCTTTTAATGGCAAGGAACCACAGTGGGGAGGATAATCATTTTAGGTAAGAATTGGGAAGAGTTTTACCTTTTTAAGGCTTATTATAGGACTTGTGTTATAGTTGGTGTGTTTCCTGCCTCAAAACGGGGAGAAATTGGGCCAGGAGCTTTCAGAAACAATGATCAAAATAGACTCTGGAAGATGGGAATAAGGGGCTCTGGAACATACCATTTAAAAGGTATGGTATAATTGCCCACTGATTAAGAATTGATCATCATCCCTGGCATCTCACATCTCACAAACTTAGCCAGGTATCATTGCCTTCATAAACTGTGAGGAGCCTTTTCTGCTCATATCCAATCCTGGTCTTCACAATTATCCATCTAGCACGGGGTGTCAAACTTGCAGCCTGCGGGCCGGATGCATCACGCGCTAGCAACCCCCACCCCTGTTTTAGTGAAGGGGAAAAAAGTTGCGATACCTCACGTGAAGACAATGTGGCGACGCGAGTTTGACACCCCTGATCTAGCATTACCATTAGCTTCCATCACCATTTGAACTACAGGTCGCCCTGTAGTGAATAGAGCCACCAACCAATGGAACAACTTGCCTTCAGAAGTTGTGAGTGCTCCATCACTGAAGGCTTTCCAAAAAGGCTTTCTTCTTGCTAGCCATTGCTTAGGACAATGTTTCTTCTTCTGGGTTGAAAGTCCCATCTTGCAGTCAACAAAGGTTGAGTTTTTTTCCAGAAAATTCTTCCGTTTTGATTTAAGTTAGTAAAAACAGAGGATTTTTTTCCCACCCAATCACCAGACAACCAGCACCTGCCTCTTGTGTAACATTTTTGTAGTTACTCTTTTTCAATTTTTTCCTTGCACTCAACAATTGCAATTATTAAAAAAGAAACCTGGTTGCCTAGATTTAGCGTTAGAATAAATTCAAGTCCATTTTGTTGTTTAGGTTTTAGGTCCTTCTCTTAGCAATCAGGCAACCCTATGGAGGTAAATATCCCTTTCCCCGCCTGGAAAAGAAACCCCACCTCCACCCTAAGTGCTGTTTGGCTTCAGCAATTACATACTTGACTGCCCAACTACGGCAATCTTTTTTATATTTTTATATCCTACTGTACAGCAAGTAAGTATATCAAACAGGAAAGGAACACTGTCATGGTTTTGAACAAATTTTATTGTACGCTTTTTTTCTGTCTTTTTCTGCATATAATGCAGTCTTTGAAGTGGAAAAACTTTCCTAGTGACTCCTCCATTCTTTTTTTTTTAATTTGACAATTATTATCTAACCTTTTAACAGAGTTCAAAAACTATCATCAGTCTTTGTCGACACATTTAACTTTGTTTGGATACAAAGGATTACAATTATTGCTTCTCCCCCTTGCCCAGTGGATCCTCCTTCCCCCCTCCTCTTCCTCTTCCTCCTCCTCTACTTCCGCTTCTTCTTCCTCCTCCTCCTCCTCTTCCTCTTCCTCCTCCTCTACTTCCGCTTCTTCTTCCTCCTCCTCCTCCTCTTCCTCTTCCTCCTCCACTTCTGCTTCTTCTGCTTCTGCTTTTCCTCCTCCTCCTCCTCCTCCTCCTCCTCCTCCTCCTCCTCCTCCTCCTCCTCCTCCTCCTCCTCCTCCTCCTCCTCCTCCGCAGACAAGCTTAAATGAAAATTTATAATAAATGGCATTCATGCCGTCTATTTTGCATTGATTACCGGTATTTCTTTTTGCCATCTGGAGAAGAAGTAAAACAAAAGGGTAAAAAAAAAAACAACTACTGAAGCCAGACCCACATTTAACTAGAGTTCATTAAAAAAAAAAGCCCGAATGAGTTTGCTTCCCTCAGACGTCTGTGGTTTTATTGTTGCTAATTGTAATTTGAACCAGCAATGTTCAGCTCTGATTGATTTAGCATAGTATTTGGATGGCAAGTATTGTAAAATTCAGCTTAGGATCGTACCAAGTACAGGGAAGTGGGGTGAGAAAGTCCATGATTTGGACATCTTAGTTATAGAAAGTTGCAATATTCCTTTTCCAGGTTGCCTTCTAAAGGATTAAAGCCAATGTTGCCTTCTCTTCTTCCTCTTGTTTACTAGCAGGATCCTCTACAGTAGTCTCTTTATAAACCACAATAGTTTCCTATGAGCTATGGTGAGCCACAGTGGCGCAGTGGTTAGAGTGCAGTACTGCAGACTACTTCTGCTGACTGCCGACTGCCTGCAATTTGGCAGTTCAAATCTCACCAGGCTCAAGGTTGACTCAGCCTTCCATCCTTCCAAGGTGGGTAAAATGAGGACCCAGATTGTTGGGGGCAATATGCTGACTCTGTAAACTGCTTAGAGAGGGCTGTAAAGCACTGTAGAGCGGTATATAAGTCTAAGTTCTAGTGCTGTGAGCTGAGATTAGCTGCAACTAAGACTTAGTGGGACCTTATTTTGAGGTTTCCTTCTGCAAGAAGCTTCCCGGCCACTCCCAATTTCTTAGCTGCTGGAAGCCACTCTCTGCTACTAGACACCTTCATGGGGTTACCTGCCATTGATCCCTTTTTTTGGTTGGTTGCTGTGACAGGGGTCTATTTGGGAGGTCATATGGTCTATTTATAGATCTAATTTTTACTGTGTTGCTTACAACTACAGATCCTCCTGCTAGAGTTAGGATTACTTCTGGTCTACCCAACCCTTCAGTTGCTGAGCTTCTTCAAATGCATACTATTGCTGAAATATCCCCAGTTTTTCACAGGGTCTTTCTGTCCTGACCACATTAAAGTCTTCCTCACTGTTAATATGTATTAGACAACCCATAACCTGTTAGGTCAAGGGATGCCGTGGCTCAGTGGCAGAAGTGGGTTCCTGCCAGTACGCTCTTACCTGTTGGTCGCTGCAGAGCCGAAGAAGCCGGTGGCGTTCGCAGCGCGGGGCTTCCGCCCGCTTTCCCCCGCCTGCCTGGATGCCGCCATTTGCATTCTTTTGCCCTCTGTGCATGTGCAAAGCGTTCTGCTTGCGCAGAGGGCAAAAGAATGCAAATGGGGTGTCCAGGCGGGCGGGGGAAAGCGGGTGGGGGAAGCCCCGCGCCACGAACGCCACCGTCTTCTTCGGCTCTGCGGCGACCAACAGGTAAGAGCGTACCGGCAGGAACCCACCTCTGCTCAGTGGCTAAGATGCTGAGCTTGTCGATCAGAAGGTCGGCAGTTCAGTGGTTCAAATCCCTAGTGCCGCGTAATGGAGTGAGCTCCCATTACTTGTCCCAGCTTCTGCCAACCTAGCAGTTCGAAAGCACGTAAAAAATGCAAGTAAAAAAATAGGGATCACTTTGGTGGGAAGGTAACAGCGCTCCATGCACCTTCGGCGTTTAGTCATGCTGGCCACATGACCACGGAGACATCTTTGGACAGTGCTGGCTCTTTGGCTTTGAAACGGAGATGAGCACCGCCCCTAGAGCCGGAAATGACTAGCACACATGTGCGGGGGAACCTTTACCTTTAACTTGTTAGGTCATCTTTTGGCAGAGATTGCATGAGCGAGGGAGACTTACCCAAGCAACTTTTGACCTTCCCTGCAAGGTCCCCCATTGGCTTTCTCCTTGCGAGCTTTCCAGAAAAGAAATTGCAAGTCCAAACTCTCTGGCACCTCCAGCTGTCATCCAGTCACATGAACCCCATTGACTTTCTACTGCAAGTTTCTCAGGCTTCCCCATTGACTTGCAGGAAGGTGTCAGGGTCATTGGGTCCCAGCATTCTGTAAGTTAGCCCATTTGAGATAACCTGGTTGAAAAGGTTTTGCCCTGTGATGCCCTATTTCAGTGATGGCAAACCTTTTTCTTCTTGTGTGCCAAGAATGGCAGTGCGCACACTCGCTAGTGCACGTGTGAGCCATCATACAAACCCCCACGCTTGCCACACTGTGCATGCGCGCATCCCTGTGTATGCGCCCCCCCGTTGGGCCGTTTTTCACCCTCAGGCTTCCCTGGAGCCTCCGGAGTGCGAAAAATGGCCCGACGGGCAAACCGTAAGTTCAGAAAAACAGACTCCTGAAGCCTGGGGAGGGTGAAAACGGCTTTCCCCAAGGCTGAAAATCAGCTGGCCAGTGCGCACATGCGCACTGGAGCTGACATAGGGCAATGCCTCGCGTGCCCTCAGATATGGCTCCGCGTGCCACCTGTGGCACGCGTGCCATAGGTTCGCCATCACAGCCCTATTTAATCCAGTTAAAGAAAAATAAAAGAAGTGCATTTTATGAAGTTACAATTGCAGGTGTTTAGTGAAGATACAATATGGGAAAATTCAAGAACCACAGTAACATTATCCATGAGGATTAAAATATTATTTCTTGTAGAAATGTTTTAACTCATGCACGTTCCATTCTCTATTGTTGCTAGGAAGATAACATATGCTTGATTAGTATACATTTGTGCAAAGTAAAAAATATCAAGTTATAAACTGGTGTCATCCAAGGGTCAAGATCTGTTTAACTAGAAGTATCTTTATTCAGCAAGTGCTTCTATTGACTAAAAGCTTTTTGATTGCAGTTTTCTTTTTTTATTGCTAACTTTTGAATCTAGGTGATTCACCATGGGTGAAAATCATTTACTTTTACCTTATTATTTGTTGATTTTATCATTTCTGTTGGTATCTTTTCTAAAGAAAGGGAATTTAAATACAATATTTGTTCCATTTTAATTTAATCTTTAGTCAAAAGATTAAGTAAAAATGCCTACCTATGCATAGAAACTGTACTTGAAGTTTTTGTATGTACCATGATAATGAAAACTAACAATAGGGATGCACAAAAGTGTAGTGAGGGGACAATTATTACGTAGTTTCATCTTCTCTTCTGAAAAGATAACAATCAGATGATCTAACCTTGTAAATAGGAAGTTTTTCCATCAAGATCCAGGAGTCCTCAAGAAACCTTAACTATAGTTTGACTATTTACACTGGATAGTCCACTGCTTCAATTGCATTGTATTATTAATTTCTTTCTTGTCTATCACAAATCCTGTGCACAAACAGGTAGGTAGATTTCACAAAATATACCAGAAGGAAATAATTTGGCAATAACCATGCCTGTGTACTCTTTAAAAAAATGGCATTTAAAAAAACAACAATAACAACTGTATGGACAATAATTCCAGTGAAAAAAGCTAAAACGGGAAATCATAATTGCTTGAAGTTCAGGTTGTGACCTCCAGTTATTTTTGTTTTTACTTTTTAATTATCGGTGCTTTTACTAATGTATGATCTCATTGACTGAACTTGAAGGAACCTTTATTACTGCTGCTACTCTTGCTATAGTCACTAAATATTTAACAAAGGTAAAGGTAAAGGAGTCCCTGCGAATTTTACTCCGCTAGTCATTGCCAATTATAGCAAGAGGTGCTCATCTCCATTTCAAGCCCATTGAGCCAGCACTGTCCAAAGACATTTCTGCAGTCATATGGCCAGCATGACATTGTGGAGCGCTGTTACCTTCTCACCAAAGTGGTATCTATTTATCTACTCGCATTTGCATGCTTTCAAACTGCTAGGTTGGCAGGAGCTGGAGCGAGGACGGGAGCTCACCCCATTATGTGGCACTCGGGTCTCGAACCCGAGTGGCTGGATTTCCAGCTGAGAAGCCCAGTGTTGTGGCCTGCCAGTAGCTAGCAGAGCTAGCAGCAGATTCGGACAGTGAGGAGGTTGGGGAGGAACATGGGCCAGTCCTAGAGTCTGGGGAAGGCTCGGACGAGTGCTCTGCGTCAGAGGCAGAGATGGGGCCAGGGCAGTCTGACAGTTATCAGTTGCCTTTGAAGTCAGACATCAGTGAGGCAGACGAACAGCTGGAGCCTGTTCCCAGTGTACGCATGCGCAGAGCTGCCAGATGAAGGGAACAGCTGAGGAACAAGGGTCGATTTGGGAGTAAGGCCACAGGTGGACGATGAATGGCCCCTCCCATATGGAATAAAAGAGGAGCGAACGGGGAGGGGAGTTTACAGAAGACAATTAGTTCACTTAATTAGTTCATTCCTGCATTCTTGCCAAGTATTGCGGCGTCTGAAAGCCTGATAAAGGTCGGTAATTGTGAACTATCTTGAAAGACTGTGGGAGAGGAAAGACTTTGCTGGAGAAAAAATCACTGTACATTAAATAAAAGAGGTTTTATCGGGGTGAAGAGTCTGCTTCGTGGTTTGGGAAAAGCCTAGGTCAGAACACCCAGCATCTTAACCACTTTTGCTACCGTGCTACCCATTTAATAAAGGGGAAATTCCTATTTGCAAGGACTATTGTTGAAGAAGCAGCTAAGTTTTGCTTTATCTCAATTATTGGTCAACAGGTGACTAAGATGCTATAAAACTATAGTTTTGGAGAGGTTGAAGAATAATGGAACAGGGAGACTTCCTTGTTTTATTTCTTGAGTTATAGAAATTGGATCAAGTAATTGGCCATGGGAATCATATCTAACATTTATGCCAGTGTTACTATAGAGTGTATATATCAGTGGTAAGAATTCTTGATCTCTAGTAGTGGCCATCAATTTCTCTCTGAAGACTGAATCAAAGACCGATTTCACATCTATAAAGGTTCTATGAAATGGAATTTTAAAGCCATAGTTATATTTCTCTACTGAGTGATATAAAATCATTGCTTGCGCCACTGAAGTTCTACCTTGCCTAAATCTTGCTTGCTGCACTGCTAAAACATTACCTTTTATTCAGTCATAAAGTTTCTAATGTAAGTGTTTGGCATTCATTTTGCTAACTGTATTCCGTACTATAAACCTGATAATAATTTGGAGCCTCATTGTAAAAATCTTTGAATAAATTGGAACAAAGGTAGCTATATTCTTTTCGAATGTGAACAATATTTTCAATATAAGTAAACAGAGCTGCCAGTATAGTTGCCCACAAATTGCCCTTATTTTTGAAGATCTTGGCAGTACAATATCATTACTGGGGGCTTTATGGATTTTCATTTGGTCTATTGGTTGCCTTATGTATCTAATAAATACTGTTGGCCCACTTGCTCACATTTTTGTGTTTAGGTCTGGTAGAACATTGGCATAATCAGTCTGTGCTTATAATGGTTAGAAATAAGCTACTCAGGCCGCTACAGATACATGGCGTTCTAGATTTCTTGACAGGTTTTGCATTGTCTTCTGCCAAAAGTTATGAGAGTCATTAGATTTTATAGTCATAATTAATTGCTTTAGTTTGGTTAACTTTTCCTCCTTAGAATTAGTTCTTTATATTGACACCTTTCTGACAATAAATCTTGAGAATTTCTAGTATGAGAGTTGCTTCTGTACAGGGCATAGTTACTCTATGAGTAGTAATGATGAGTCATACTCGTACTGCTCATACTTGTACTACTTTGAACCCTTATTATTCCCATTGCTTGCTAAAAAACAAATGAATTTGGTGAACCTGGTTGGAGTGCAACAACTTATCCATGTTGCCTCCAAATTAGTTCTTTCACATTTAGTTAGATAATCAACAAGTACAACATTATATATTTCTCTTATTATTCTGCTCAGAAATGTTCCAAGATACGTGTGATAAAAGAACTCTCTGAGACTAAATGTCATTCTGACTGGTCTTAGTAATTTTCTCCTATTCTCATTCGGTATCTTGAAGATCTTGTTGGGATTGACCTTGGATGCTTTATCTACTCGATAACTGAGTTAATCTGGGCATTTTTTTTATAAGGATAGCCTTTTGGAACTGGGTTAATTGCAATGCCAGAATTTCACAAAAAAACATGTGGCTTTTCTTTTCCCTAGTACAAAGATGAAGGGGAAATACCTCCAAGCTGAACCACAGGATCTCTATAGATATAAGCTGTTTTTGCCAGATTGCCAGACTATGTGCATGTAAAGTTAATTTAGAAAATTAATCGAAGTGGGGATCATTGACAAGCAGCAACCCAAGGCTTGATTCCACTTGATTCAAATAATTGTTGGAATTGAGGGTTTGGGGTGGGTTGTAGGATAAATAAACCATTTTTAAGCTTCATTTCAACTCTACATTCAAATAAAAATGGATTAAAGCTTTAGTCTCTAATAGTTTAATGGATGATGGCAGAGTTTATTGGGATAATCAGCTGTAAAGTCTGAGTAAACCAGATCTATTAGTGGTTTTGCTGTAGTGTGTCTATTTAAACTCATCAAGTCGGCTCAAAATCTCAGAGAAAACTTTATAAGAATGGCTAGAAATTATCAGCAAATCTGTATGTAGTAGGAAAAGATCTGGAGTTAAATTAAAAAATTAACATGTTTCAAAAGACAGAGATGATCTTGTTTTTCCAAAATTTAAATTGTATCCTCAAAACAAATGGTTCACAGAGTGAATAAAATTCCAAATCGTAAAATGACAATAATGGCAGGAGCTGGTGTAGATGCTAATAGATTCCATAGATGTGATAAGAAATATACAAGAGGACAAACATTTTAAAGGGTATATTATTAGATCCAGTTTGATAGACGTATGAAATTCCATAAGAAAAATAATAACCCAACAAATTTCACTGTTAACTTCTCCTCTAAGTGCTTCCATTTTGGAGGTAATTACAGTAAGAAAAATGAAGTTTTATATGCAGATATGGTTCACCCAGGCTCCATGAATAAATTAAAGACATAATAAGAATTACTCAGTGAAGGCCAGAATACAGTATGGTTGATGTACTTAAAATTGTTGGAAGGATAAGAATGAGGGAGGGACAATAACAAAAATGGCAGAATTTAAAATCTATACAAAATCAATGCTATCTGTTAGGATGCATATATAAGTTCCTACTCAGGTATGATACAGAGGCAGATCAAGTTAAAAACTACATTATAAAATGGATGCAAAACAGTCACCACCATCACAATGGGAAGAATGATAGACCAAATCTGAAAAATGTATTCAAAAGTTGTAATTGAAACCTGGTGTAAAATGTTTAACAGATGGTACACAACTCAATAATTTTGAAGACAGACAAATCACACAGTAACAAATGATGAAAATGCCATGAAACAGAAGGAACATTTTATCACATGTAGTGGGTATGGTAAAAAAAAAATCCCTCAAAAGCTTTAAAAAGACATATGTGGCATCATCCAGAGAAGTTAGAAATTAAATTTGAAGTGAAGTCACATTATTTTTACTTGATACAATCCCAGAATACATTAACAGAAATACTATAATTTACACACGCTCATGACTGTGAGAATTAACTTTGTCCAACATTGGAAGAAAGTTGCAAAACCAACAACATTTGATTGCAATTTAATTTGGGGAATATACAACAATAGTGAAACACACAGCATATATACACAACGTAAGTTTTCATCACCAGGGAAATGCAAACACTTACTGTATGGTTTTTAAGGTAAATAAAAATAATCTGAACAGTAGTCAGATTATAAAGAAAGGAGGCTAAGAGGTCTGTAAGGGGCGTGCATAAGCGCACCATCGTGCCTACCGTCCCTGTCCTACTGTCAAAATTTATCTATACCTACTTTGCTTTTGTTTATGTTTATACCATACCTGTTATCTTGTACACGTTTTGACAAATAAATAAATAAAATTATAAAGTCAAGACATGGCTTTTCCTGCAGGCAGGGGGTAGAGACTAATCCATCTGTCTCTCCCCCAGGTATGTTTGGTTGATGGATGTTCTTGAATATTAATTTTAACTTTTGTACTTGGTTTTAATTATGTTTATTTACTGGTGTTCTTGTATATTTGCTGTACGCCGCCCTGAGTCCCTCGGGAGTAGGGCGGCATATAAGAACCAAGAAATAAATAATAAATAAATAAATAATAAAATAAATAAATAAATAAATTTATAAATGATACAGCATAGACTTGAATATTAAGTATTAACCTCAAATATCAAAACATTTGTCAAGAAATAATGCAGGCTTTTTATAACCGTTTGTAAAATGTCATGCTTAGCAATAATTGTACATTTTAAGCAACTTTATGTTCATTACATTTCAAAATTGGTACCAACTTTTTTCCTCATCTTTAAACGTTTATCTAAATTATCGCAGTGTTTACAATTTCTAATTCCTATTTTATAAATGCCACTGTACTCAGTTGTTATCTGTATTCCATAATGGGTTATTTGCATTTTATGATCCAATAAAATAATTAACTTGAGGGGGAAAATGGTCTTCCACAAATCTCTTCTAGTTTAGAGTCTGGCAAAGCTTGGAAGGAGTTAAAAAGTCCAGCTTCCTATCCCTCATTTGTATTCATTGCTTTACCAAGGTCGTCAGCAACATCAGACTGCAGGTGTCATGTTGCTTTTAATTCTAAAAGACCCCAGCTCAACTTGTGCCGGGACATTAAAAACACAGCTTACTTTTTCATTATGAAAAACCTTCTTTGGACAAATTTGAAATGCGTGTAGAAAAAGCTTCATGTTCAGCAACATGTGCTTAACAGGCAGTAAAATTCTCCTGCTTCCTCTTGGACTTGGCAGTCATTCAGTTACGTGCTTGTCAGTCAAGAAGAGATGGCCTTGAGGTCTCAGTGAAAAGAGTATTGCTTTCTTGGAGTTTGGTGGCTGATATTAATTCTCCATGCAACATGATTGTTTCAGAGTATATGGTCATGCTTGGCTGGTCCCTGTTCTCTCATGGTGCTTATTATTGAAAGGTTATTGAAAGGAAAGAACCAACTTAGAACTAAGGGGAAAATTTCTTGACAGTTAGAACAATTAATCAGTGGAACGACTTGCCTCCAGAAGTTGTGGTTGCTCCAACACTGGAGGTTTTAAAGAAGAGATTGGATAACCATCTGATGTAATGGTATAAGGTTTCCTGCTGCAGCAGGGGGTTGGTTAGAAGACCTCTAAGGTCCCTTCCAACTCTGTTATTCTGTTATTTTGGTAACTTACCCCTGAAATCTACACTAATACACAGTTCAAGACTAGAAAACCGTTTGACCAGTGTTGCATCCCCTCAGGACGCCAGTTTACCTCAGGACTGTTCCTGATTGGCCAGAGCAGGCGCTGTTTGGAAGCAGGAGTTTAAAGGCTTCTTATTGGCTGGCACGTCTGACAGCTGGCTATAAAAGAGCTGTCAGACGCAGCTGAGGCGTGGGTTGATTTCTACTGAGTTGTTGCTGGTTGTTTTTAGCTGTTTAGCCTTAATAAAGGCTTGTTGGCTCTTGATTCGTCTCACCTCAGTTATTAAGTCCTCACCCCGAGTGGACATTTTAACCAGGATGGTATAAAATCTAGAATGGGGGGATTAGAAGACCTCTGAGGTCCTTTCCAGCCCTAGGATTCTATGTTCTATGTTATTTGTTGGTGGATACTATTTGTTTTTATTTATTTATAAATTTATTTTCCACCTATATTGACTCGAGTTGACTCTGGGCAGCTTACAATATTAAAAGCTATGAAACCATAAAACAAAAATATTTCTACTGACAATAAAATAGAATTACAATCAAGAGTAAAAGTATAGTTGAAAGACAGTGAGGGAGGGAACAGGTTGTAGAGGAGGGAGGGGGGATTTTCTCTTAATCTGTCAACCACCTCCAGTGTGACATTGTCCCATTGGGGCACATGGCCAACTGGTAGAGCCAGGTCTTCAGGCTCTTATGGAAGTTCATAAGAGTGTGAACAGATCTCATGTGAAGGAGGGGTTCGATAGTCTAAAGCAGGGGTCTCCAACCTTGGCAACTTTAAGATTTGTGGACTTCAACTCCCAGAGTTCCTTAGCCAGCTTCACTGGCTGAGGAATTCTGGGAGTTGAAGTCCACAAATATTAAAGGGTTGGAGACCCCTGGTCTAAAGGCCAGGACGCAGGAGCCATGGCAGCTCTTTCCCTGGGACTCCACCAACTGGAATTCCTTGACTGACAGGTCCTGCAACATGGCTCTTCTTCTGGCACGGGTAGGCTGGATCAGTCCCATTGGGATGAGACAGTCCTCAAGAAACCTGGATCCATGCCATGCAGGGCTTTAAAGGACCATGTGCATTGTTTAATGCATTGAGGTTCTGCAGGCAACTTACCGGTCTTTGGATGAAACTATCAAAGGTGATTTTTTAGGGAACAGAAAGAGAAATCTTGGCTAGTTGATGACACATATTCAGCAGCAACTGAATGACGGGGGAAAGGAATCACCACCATCAGAATTAAGTATATGAAGTAATATTTATTCTGGTCTATGATAATATACAGTATATTAACGTCACGATTTAGATTTAGATTTAGATTTATTATTACAATGAAATCAGAGTTATTCCTATTGGGTTTTATGGAACTAGAAAAGAAAAATGGGGAATTTATATTATATATGGTAATTGCAGCAAGATTATTATGTGCACAAAGTTAGAAAAGCAATGAAATACCTATAGTGGAAGACTGGATTAGAAAAGTAATTGAACTTGCTGAAATGGTGAACCTGACCAGTCTAGCCAGAGGAGGGGGGGGGGAATGACAAAAACATTTCTGAAAGACTGGAAATCTTATATATGGGCTTTTTGATGAGCAAAATGATGATTTATTTATTTGGAGATTATATCCAAAGAGGATTGGGAAAATAATAAAATAATAATTACGTAATAAAGAGGGGCAGAAGTTATTTTTTTCTTTTCATTTCTCTTTTTGTTACTTATCTTTTTGTTTTCTTTACCTTTACTGGATTGAAAAATTCTAAGATAGAGAAATATATATAAACTTGTAAAGTGCAATTATAAGTTGGGCTAAATACCAGTAATCAAGGGTTGGCCTTGTAACTCTTGTAAGATAAGTCAATACCTGTGTCTAATATATCTACTGGAAATCTCAGAAATAACTGCACTCAAAGCCCTTTCCATTTAATTATAGAGTTCCTTATCTGATGCTTTGAGCTTTTTGGATAAGTCTTGATTGTTTAGCAATGTAGCTGTTGATTATGAACAATCACACTGCCAGATTCTGTGCTGCTTCATTAATGTTCGGTTTAGGAGAAAGGCTAAACAAAATCAATTCAGTATTAAATACTGGTAATACTCAACTCATATCAAATGACCTAAGTGCCAAAGCCCACTGCAACAACATCGCCAAAAAGGCTTCAAGAACTGTTAACCTAATCTTACGTAGCTTCTTCTCCGGTAATATCACACTACTAACCAGAGCATACAAAACATTCGCCAGACCAATCCTTGAATACAACTCATCTGTCTAGAACCCACACTGCATATCGGACATAAATACATTAGAAAGTGTCCAGAGATACTTTACAAGAAGAGTCCTTCACTCCTCTACTCGCAACAAAATAGTTACGCAACCAGACTTGAAATCCTGGGCTTAGAAAGCTTAGAACTACGTCGCCTTCGGCACGACCTAAGCATAGCTCATAAAATTATCTACTACAACGTCCTTCCTGTCAATGACTACTTCAGCTTCAACCACAACAATACACGAGCACACAACAGATACAAACAGATACAAACTCAAAGTGAACCGCTCCAAACTTGACTGTAGAAAATACGACTTTAGCAACAGAGTGGTAAATGCCTGGAACTCACTACCTGACATTTCGTCACCAAACCCCCAAAACTTTACCCTTAGATTGTCCACTTTTGACTTCACCCGATTCCTAAGAGGTCAGTAAGGGGCGTACATAAGTGCACCAGCGTGCCTACCGTCCCTGTCCTAATGTTCCCTCTTATCAGTACTCATTTTATGTATATAAACAATGTTATATCTATGTATATAGATATAAGTTGAGTTTGAGTTTGTATCTGTTGTGTGCTCATGTTGTGGCTGAAGCTGAAGTAGTCGTTGACAGGTAGGACGTTGTAGCAGATAATTTTATGAGCTATGCTTAGGTTGTGCTGAAGGCGACGTAGTTCTAAGCTTTCTAAGCCCAGGATTTCAAGTCTGGTTGCGTAAGGTATTCTGTTGATATTGTAATGTAATAATGTAAGATATTCCTATTACCCATCTGCTCCCACTTATGACTGCAGGACTGTAACTTGTTGCTTGTATCCTTACAATTTATATTAATATTGATTGTTTCCTGATTGTTTATTTGTACCCTATGACAATCATTAAGAGTTGTACCTCATGATTCTTGACAAATGTATCTTGTCTTTTTTTTTATGTACACTGAGAGCATATGCGCCAAAGACAAATTCCTTGTGTGTCCAATCACACTTGGCCAATAAAGAATTCTATCCTATCCTATCCTATCCTATCCTATCCTATCCTATCCTATCCTATTCTATTCTATTCTATTCTATTCTATTCTATTCTATTCTATTCTATTCTATTCTATTCTATTCTATTCTTTTTTTTAATAAAATAAGTTTTTATTAAATACACATAAAACACACACGTATAGAAAACAAACAAAGAAGTAGGGGTATAATTTTCCCATATATACAATAAGCTTACATCGGTTTGTATCAACAGTTATACTATCCCTATATATATTTCCCTTTATTTTCATTTATCAGCAAAAAATGTTACATATATATATATATATATATATATATATATATATATATATATATATATATATATATATATATATATATATATATATATATTTACTTGTTCTTTGTTTTTTGTTTCTTTTTTTACATTGTTGTGTACATTAATCTTACATTCTTCTATAAATATTTCATATTAGTCATTCAAATATTGACAGTTCTAATTCATCTTTTATCCATTCTTTCTCTCTTCCAGCCATTCATATAATTTATTCTATACTAAATAGTATTCGGTTTCTTCTTTTTCTTTTATTTTCTTAGTTAATTTGTCCATTTCGGCACAATCCAATATCTTTCTAATTATGTCCTCATCTTTTGGTATTTCCTCATTTTCCCCGAATTGCGCATATGTTATTCTTGCCACTGTAATGATGTGTATAATCAAATAATGTAATTCCTTTTTATATTTTTTTATCAATTACAGTATGCCCAGTAAAAATAATTCGGGTTTCCTATCTGTATCTTCTTTTATTATCTCTTTCAACCATGATCTAATTTTATTCCAGTACTTTTTTTGCCTTTAAACATGTCCACCATAGATGGTAATAAGTTCCATTTTCCTTCTTACATTTCCAGCATATTGGAGATGAGTTTGGGAACATCCTAGCAATTCTTACATGTAGTAAATGCCACCTGTAGAACATATTGTACTGGTTTTCCTTGTACGCCACCGCATTTTCTATTCTATTCTATTCTATTCTATTCTATTCTATTCTATTCTATTCTATTCTATTCTATTCTATTCTATTCTATTCTATTCTATGATTGCAAACCCAACTCTCCCAGTTGTGGTCATTCAGCAGATGGAGTGAAAGATCTGCCACCCGAAGGAGCACAGGCATTTCCCCTCAATGTGCAGATGGGAAATTCTGGGCCAGAGAAAGGAATCATGAAGATCCGAGCTTTTTTTCCCAACCTGCTACAGAAGTCCCACCTCACTCTGCATGGAGTACAGGGGAAATCCTTTGGCAGAATTCAAGAACAGCAAACTTGATTTAATGGAAAAGAATGGGTGTCCATTAAATCCAAATGGCGTTTTATATTGTTATTTTATGCATGTGTAAATCGGCAATTGCACAAAAATGTCCATACACAGAAACTTACATAGTACAGACTTATTTTCTCCATTAAACTCAGGTCCACTAAATCAGAATTTACAGGAAAGTAATAAGTGTATCATTTAAAGGATAATCAACCTGCCTGGTAGTCTGGTTGTGTAAGCTTTTATCAGTTAACCAAAAAATATATAGACTAAATAAAATTCTACTCCATGCTTTATCTATGCTTCCACTTTATCACTTTAATTTATCCATCCAGATAATTGATTCAAAAACAATGATTAATAAATACTTATATTTTGTTTTGTCTTTCACTATCATATTTCACCCGAGACCAAAATCTTTCCGTTGTTCCACCTTATAAGAAGTCATCTGAGTGAATGTAATTGCAGGGTCAGCATCATGTTACTTTTGGCTCTACATATAGTATGTCATGTAAATGTACAATATGCCGTGCCTGATAGATTTCCATTTTAATTCGATTTTTATGACCACCTTGAAGATAGCACATTGTCAAATTTCCTCATTTGTGATCTGAATTCAGAGCAAGATCTTTAGCATTTGGGTGACTTAAAGTTCTTTTGTTTTTCATTTGATTTCCATAGCTTGCACACTCCACAAAACTATGGTGTTGTTTTGGGGTCGGTTGAAAAATTGCTTTTATCCATTTAAAGCTGAGCGATGCTGCTGTCTTGCAAAATATATTGGTCAATTTATGTATGTTTTGGCCAAGATAGACGTAAGAATAGAAGACTTGCATTAAGAAAATGTAAATACTGTATATGCAGTTGTACAGGTAAAATGCTAATGGTTGGCTCCAGTTCTTTGGGCAGCGGATTTTTCAGAGATTCATAGATAGGATTGATCTTAGCTTTCTTTCTTTATGAGATGTTGATGCATTTAGGGCATTTGTCATTAACAGTTACACAGATTGAGTAGAGAGGCTCACAACCTAAACACTTCAACAGATAGATTTCTAGCATATATTATGAAATTTCATTTGGTTCAAGGTCTGTAAGATGCCTAGCCTGCTTCAGGCAGGGCAACCCACAATTGTAAAAAGCTGGACACAATGAAACCTTAGCATCAAGAATAATTGAGCAGGAAGGAATCCTTAGCGCTCATCTTGATTGATTTCCATTTCCCTTAGAATAAAGCTTATGGTTTCTTCATACCAAGCTTGAAATCCATACCAAACACAGCCCTTCATGAATGGAGACTGCCTACTTAAGAGTGCACAAATGTGATAGGACCTGAGAGACCATACGCATTGTTTCGACGTGCTGTTTTTCTAATCTTGGGCCCCAAAGTATAATATAGGCCCAGTCCCAAATTGGGACAGCAAATACAGCTCCAATTCTTTTTATATTTATTTATTTTATTTATTTATTTATTTTATTTTATTTATTGATTTGTATGCCGCCCAACTCCCAAAGGGACTCTGGGTGGCTCACAGCATATTAAATACAAAATCTAAAAAACAGTTAAAAAATTTAAGAACAAGATTAAAATAATGTAAACAATTAAAACATTTAAAAGCATTAAAAATAACAACAACCACATTTTAAAAACCCAATGATGCACTCATGGTGCCAAGAATAATCGGTGTTATATTAAAATCATTGGCCCCAGGCCTGTCGACAAAGCCATGTTTTTAATGCTTTTCTGAAGGCTGGCAGGGTGGGAATTATGCGGATCTCGGGGGGTAGTATATTCCAGAGAGCCGGTGCCGCCACAGAGAAGGTCCTCTTTTGTGGTCCCACCAGCCGACATTGTTTGGCTGACGGGACCACCAGCAGACCAACTCTGGGCTCTAATCGGTCTCAGGGAGGTATGTTGGAGAAGGCGGTCTCGGAGGTAAACTGGTCCTAAGCCATGTAGGGCTTTAAAGGTAATCACCAACACCTTGAATTGTGCTCGGAGTCCTATGGGCAGCCAGTGCAGTTCGCGAAGGATGGGTGTCACATGGGTGTATCTAGGGACACCCATCATCACACGTGCTGCCGCATTCTGCACTAGCTGCAGTCTCCGAACGTTCTTCAAGGGTAGCCCCATGTAGAGTGCGTTGCAATAGTCAAGGCGTGAGGTAACAAGGGCGTGAGTGACTGTCAGTAGTGCCTCCCGATCCAAGAAAGGACGCAAATGGTGCACAAGACGGACTTGTGCAAAGGTCCCTCTGGCCACAGCTGTTAGATGTTGGTCCAATTTTAGCTGTGGATCCAGAAGGACCCCCAAGTTGCGAGCCTGTTCTGAGGGGATCAAATCCCCCCCTCCAGAACCAAGGAGGGACATATGTCAAAGTCCTTAGGAGGCAACATCCAAAGCCACTCAGTCTTATCCGGGTTGAGTTTGAGCCTGTTAACCCCCATCCAGACCCTTACAGCGTCCAGACACCGGCACATCACATCAACTGCCTTACTGAATTGGCATGGGGTGGATATGTACAGCTGAGTGTGATCAGCGTACTGTTGGAACCTCACCCCATGACTACGGATGATTTCACCCAACGGTTTCATGTAGATATTGAAGAGCATAGGGGAAAGAATCGACCCCTGAGGAACGCCACATATGAGGGGTCTCGGGGTCGACCTCTGTCCCCCAGCCAACACCGACTGCGACCAGTCAGAGAGATAGGAGGAGAACCACCGCAAAACGGTGCCTCCCACTCCCATTCCCCGAGCCGTCGCAGAAGGATACCATGGTTAATGGTATTGAAAGCCACTGAGAGGTCAAGTAGCACCAAGATGGAGGAGCAACCTCCATCTCGGGCTCACCAGAGGTCATCCATCAGCGTGACCAAGGCAGTTTCTGTGCTGTGACCGGTCCTGAAACCTGACTGAAAAGGGTCATCCAAGAGCCGTTGGAGTGAGCCATTATATGTGTGTAATATATATGTATATGTACACGTATATGTATATCTCTTTGTGTGTGTATACACATACATGCACATCTATATGTATACAGTATGTATATGTATATGTATATGTATATATAATGTTTTGAGTGCATGGTGGCCTAGTGGTGAAGACGCTCGCCTCCCACTTGGAAGATTGAGAGTTTGATCCTAGTTAGTGGCAGATATTTCTCGCTTAGGGCTCAAAAGAAAAAAAAATATCTGTTGCGAACTCCTCAAGGCATCAGGAAGGGCATCTGGCCAGTAAATGATCAGCTCCATTCAGTCGTCCCGACTCTTGCCTTGCCTTGGAGTTTTAGTAAAATAAATGTATTATGTCTCAACACACCTGTTTTATTGCATTTTTAAAGCAAAAAAAAGGTACTTCCCAATGCTAATGTTATAGGAGCATGATCTGGGAAATGGGATCTGTGCTGTTGTGTAAAGTACTGTTCAAATTACTCATCCCTGGGAATCATCCATTTGTTCCAAACAAATACTGAAAGATCAGTAATCTTTTTTTAAAAAAGATGATACTTTCCATCCTTTATTAGCTTTTGTTTATTAGTTTTATTAGATTTATATCCTGGCTTCCATTTATTTATTTATTTATTTATTTATTTATTTATTTATTTATTTATTTATTTATTATTTATTTATTTATTTATTTATTTATTTATTTATTTATTTATTTATTTATTTATTTATTTATTTATTTATTTTCTCCATCTATATGGATACCACTTTTCTACAGCAACTCTGAGCAACCCACAAAGTTTAAACAGAAATCATAGTATCAAACCTTAAAACCTGCAAGGTTAGACATTGAATCAAAACAAAACTAGCTGCTGAGAGTGAAAAGCTACGTCATAAAATCCAGGCATTATTTTAAGAGTTCTAAATAGCATACCGTGTTTCCCTGAAAATAAGACCCTGTCTTTTATTTTTATGAACCCTGAAATAAGCGCTTGGCTTTATTGCCATGTGCTCAAAAAGCCGATTGGGCTTATTATCAGGGGATGTCTTATTTTGGGGTAACAGGGTATATGGTTCCTTTTCTTTTCCTATGTTTTCTGTACAAAAGCAACAACTCATTGAGGTAGAGATGAAAGATAGTGAGACACTCAGGAATATCTAGTGAGTTCCATAACAGGAGGGGAACCCTCACAATTTTGGGTCTCTCTATCCTTGGCCTCCATTTCAGCTGCTACACCATGTTATTTTATAGCAAGGGTGAAAATTAATTAATTAATTAATTAATTAATTAATTAATTAATTAATTAATTAATTAATTAATTAATTAATTAATTATAAATACCTCAAGGTGGCTAATACTTCTCCTATTCTTTGTCCTATTTTCCCCACAACAACCCGCATGTTGAGTTGGGCTGAGAGAAACTGAGTGGACCAGAGTCACCTAGCCAGATTTCATGCCTGAGGTGAGACTAGAATTCATTGGTGATTGGCTCAAACTCACCCAGGTGGCTTTCAAGCTTGAGGTTGGGATAGAACTCACTGTCTTTTGGTGATTGGTACAAAGTCACCTATCTGCGGGAAGAGCAGGCTGAGCTGGAAGGCAGAATTAAACATGTCATCAGTTTGGAGTCCTTGCATTGCCACGAGAGACACATGTCCATCTCCCCACATGAATTCCATTGACCCTAGCACCAATTTAGCTTTGACCATCAGTTGATTGGATTCTTGTGCATAAGTAGAAATAATAAACTCTTCTGTGCTTTGAAATAAATGAATGCTTCTGGTTATTTGCGCCTGACACTCAGCTGGTTTTCATGCCTAAGGCATGACTAGAGCTCACAGTCTCCTGCTGGTTGGCCCAAAGTCACCCAGCCAGCTTTCATGTCAGAGGTAGGACTTGAACTCATAGTCTCCTGATTTCTAGGTTTAACCACTAGATCAAATTGGGTAGCCTTTATTTAGTCATCTTTTCTTACACCTGAAACCTGTACCAATCAAAACAATCCAAATTTGGGTTTGGTTGAACGGTGATGGTTCAGTTCTCTCTGCCAAAACTTCCAAAAATGGGGTGGTTTGAAACAAAACATTTCTTCCCGTTTCATGCACATCCCCCTCAGAGGTGATATTCAGTCGGTTCGGACCAGTTCGCCCGAACCGGTAGCGGAAATTTCAGGTGGGCCCACCCACCTGCCCTGGCTCTATGCCGTTCTATGTAGGCACGTTTTTTAGGCCGGACGCATGCGTGGAAGGTGCGCGCACAAGCAAAGCACATGCACGGAAGGCTGGGTGGATGCATGGAAGGCAGACGCGTGCGCGAACTGGGTGCACGTGCGCACGGCGAACCGGTAGTAACATAATGTGAAACCCACTGCTGATCCCCCTTTAATATCTTTGAATAGCTCTGGAAGCTGCAGCTGTCTTCTTCATTCATGCCCAACTGCACAATCCATCTTTTTCTACCTTTCTTACTTGACATCGTTTTTCTTTTGAAATTAAACTTAACTCTGACTCTTTCAGGCAAAGGAGCTGTACTCACTGACCTTTTCTAACATACCAGGTTTTATGTGAATTTGACATGTAACAGGAAAGACATTTGAGGGGGGGAAAAGGTTGGTGATCACAGCATTTCTTCCATCCTAACTCCCTTGTATGTCAAAGCATTGAAGGCAGGTAGTATAATGGAGTTAGCAGCACTCTCAGATATATTTTGATTTGTCTGCTCTACCTTCAGGAGCGAAAGCATGGCTAGGAGGGATCTCCAGGCTTGTTCAAACCGCCTACCCAACCGCAAGTTACTCTGTTACTTCAGAATGAGAGAATCCCAGAGAGACTCAGGAGAGACTGAAGGGAAAACTAACAGGTTGTGTCTTGATTCTGAGCTGCCACCTTCAGAAAAAAAAATGGAGCCTTCTGTCTTAAGCCAGCCATTTTTGAGCGGTGGCTTAGGATACACTTCTTTGTGCCAGAAAGTTGAAGAACAGCCAAGGGTCAATCAGCTTGGGGCCAAGGTTATTCGTGATATGCTCCTGTCACTTGAAAGGTCAAAGGTGCTCTTTTCTGTCTGTAAAGTTGTCAGAAAAGAAGAGAAGAAAAGAAAAGCGGTGCGCCATGCATTTCTGTTGTGTAAATCAGCAAAAGCTGATGAGGGAATGCTATAGCAACATTGCATTCGTGTAGCTTTGGGCGACTGACAGATACAAGACTGCTTTTCTGGGCAACCTGCCAACTGTCTTTATCTCAGGATGTGAAATATTCATATTTTTCACAGTATGCAAAATGGAGCGACGGTGAAATCTTTCTATGGTTATTTCTACCTTCCTCGGTGCTTATAGTGTCATGTTTGGGACACCCACTGCGATGAAGTCAATTTGTGATTCTGGCAATGAATCATACCTGATTTGAACAGGCAACCATCATGTTCACAACACCAAAATCTTCAGAGTTCTGACTCAGAAGCATGCCTTCCCGCCCCCCCACTTAAAGGTCTCACTGTTTTCACGCCCTCCATGTTGATTTTGCTTCATGACACCTAATAATTATTAATACTAGCAGCCATAATTGCGGCAGCTTTGAGCAACTGATTCAATAGCAGGTCTTATTATGTGGACTACCTGTGACCTTTCTTTTCATGAATTCAATAATATTGCTTGTTTATTGTTTACATTTTTATATATCTACTTACCAAACTTAATCTTTACATATTCCTCTGTTCTGCCACTTGTTTGTGCAGCGAATGTGACATTTTTATTCTAGCAACAAAATAAATGACAGATTGTTTAGATGGCCGATTAATAATGAATGTGTCACTTTTCATAACAACGACAGTTTTGATCTGAAATGAATGGTGCAGTTACCGATAGTCCTCAATTTATAACTCTAATTGGGTCCGGATTTCCATTCCAATTGTTAAATGAGTCTCCTCTAATTTTATGAAGTTTCGAATCGAATTGCTGCAGTTGTTAGGTGAATCAATCAGTTGTTCAGCAAATCCAGCTTCCCTCATTGACTTCGCTTATCGGAAGTCATCTGGAAAAGTCTCAAACAACAATCACACAACCCTGGGATGTGTCAACATTGTAAATACATGCTAGTTGCCAAGCATCCAATTTTGGTCACATGACTATGGAGAGTGCTGCGACACTTGTAAGTGCGAGGAATTGTTGTAAGTCGCTTTTTTTCAATGCCATTTTATTTTATTTTATTTTATTATCTTATTTTATTTATTTTATTTATTTATTTTATTTATTTTATTTATTTTATTTATTTTATTTATTTTATTTATTTTATTTTATTATTTTATTTTATTATTTTATTTTATTATTTTTTATTTTATTAATTGTATTAATTGTATTTTATTTATTTAATTTAATTTTAATTTAATTTAATTTAATAGATTTGTATGCCGCCCAACTCCCGGGGGACTCTGGGCGGCTTATTGTATTTATTTTTATTTTATTTTATTTATTATATTATATTATATTATATTATATTATATTATATTATTTTATTTTATTTTATTTTATTTTATTTTATTTTATTTTTTTTATTTTTTTTTATTTTATTTATTTTATTTTATTTTATTATTTTATTTTATTTTATTATTTTATTTTTTATTTTATTATTTTATTTTATTTTATTTTATTTTATTATTTTGTTTTTTATTTTTTTATTTTTTTATTTTTTTATTTTTTTATTTTTTTATTTTTTTATTTTTTTATTTTTTTATTTTTTTATTTTTTTATTTTTTTATTTTAATTTAATTTCCTGCCATTATTATTTTTATAAGTAACTCAAGGCGGCAAAACATATCAAACACATCTTCCTCCTCCTCCTTTCTCCACAACAACCACCCTGTGAACTGGTTTGGGCTGAAAGAGAGCAGCTAGCCCAAGGTCACCCAGCTGGCTTTCATGGCTAAGGCGGGACTAGAACTCACGGTCTCCTGGTGTCTTAACTACTAGATCAAACTGGCTCAAATGATTTTCACATAGATTTTCATAGACATGTAGACATTAACGATATCTATAGACTATGCAAAAGAGACAATCAACCAGCCCTAAGGAGAAAAAGACTCCAGCACCTTTCCACCAGTAATCAGCACTCAGATCAGCATAGATTAACTCCAAGGTCAACTTCAGACCAACAATGAAATAAGCAACACTCTAATCAAGAAACTGCCAAAGAGCCACCAGTAAACAGCCCAACTAAAGAATCTCTAAGACTGCCCCCACTCACACAGACAAGCAGGTCACCAGAATATAAACTGATAGCAAAGAGCACTCCTTACCAGCACTGATGATGTTACCTAGTTAGGGTAATGAAATGCTTGCAAGAAAATGAGCAAGCTCAGAGAACTCCAAGGATCCCACATTCATACTTGCCTACATAGGCAGAAGCTAAAACAGTGCAGAGTTTGACATTTTTCCCCCTTTGGGGGCTTGGCTGTAATACTCTAGGAACTGTACTCTATGTGAAAATGCCATATTAATAGAGAAACGATTGACATTTATTAAAATTGCTGTGCCTGATGTATGCTGCCATAAAGCTAAGGGTCTTTAGATAAAATATATCAGTATGCCACTGAAAAAAACACGAATAGCCTTTTGCGCAGATTTCACTGAAACATCCAGTAACTCAAGTGGGAGGTCATATGCTTGCCATATAATCCCACATCAGACCTGACCCATTAGTCAAAGGCCAGGTAATGCACACCACTCTTCCAAAGTGATGCTATGGAACGTCAATTGCTATGAGAGCAGTTAAAAGCTGCAAATTGTGGTTGCAAAGCAAAGCTGGAAATAAAACAGCTTCTGCTGTGTTTGCTATCGGTATTTTCAATAATAAAAAAGAGCGAAAAAACAGCAATGTTGTATTGCCCCATCTTGTTCCATAAAATCCTTCACATCCTCAGACATACCCTGTGACACCAGTCATAAATTGTCAGGACTATTTAATGTTATTTCATTGTCATATAGCTCACTGGGCTTAGAAATCAGGTTTTGTTTTGTTTTTTAACACCGCAGGTCAGTTGCATTGATTACTCAAGTCTTTTCTAAGCTCAGTGTAAGTACCCTAAACGTGTAAAATCTGGAATGGTTTGGAGTAGGTTATTTGAAGGGCTGTTTCATAAATCTGTCCAGCCTTAATCTCGGCTTCAGAGGTTTTATTTCTGGCCCATCACTAAAGTGGTTGATATTAGGAATGCAGCCTTTTCAATGGGTGATCCCAACCCATGTGAAATATCTTGTATCAAAAACTCAAAGCAGCTTTTCTGTGAGGGTGATATATTCTCAACCTTCCAGAGATGCCATTTGTTGGAGATGTTTGCCACACACACCAAACCACAACAATGCTAAATCACAGAAATCCTCCAGGAGATGATTTTGTTAGAATGCAATATGTGTGCTTATCTTTCAACTTTAGCTTTAGCCATTCTGTATGTTTAATTTAATTTAAGAGCCGAGGTGGCGCAGCGGTTAGAGGCAGGTACTGCAGGCCACTTTAGTTGACACTGATCCGCAGGTCAGCGGTTCAAATCTCACTGGCTCAAGGTTGACTCAGCCTTCCATCCAGGTAGGTAAAATGAGGACCCAGATTGTTGGGGGAAATATAAATATACATTGCTTAATGGTGTAAACCGCTTAGAGAGTGCTTGCACTGTGAGGCGGTATATAAATCTCACAAAATAAAATAAATAATAAATAATAATTCCAGTTCAATGTCATGGTGGAATTTTTCTTATATTGCACTTCATTAAATGAGTTACCCCACTTTAAATTCCTCTAGATCAGGGGTTTGCAACCTTAAACACTCAAAGAGCCATTTGGACCTGTTTCCCAAGGGGAAAAAAACCCACTGGGAGCCACAAAACCTGGGTCAAAAATCAATTAGAAAATGATTGAATTTCACATTAGGGTCTTGTCATGTTTTCGGAAATCAGAAGTTGGCCTCATGCTCCTAAAAACACACTGTGTTGTGTGAAATGTAGGTCAGATGATCAACTTAACGTTATATATCCAGGATGTGTAGGAGAAGGACAGGCAGAGCCTGGGGATGGAGTCAAGAGAGGAATCAACTTGGAATCATTATGTTTCCACAAGTGGTCTAAGTCCAACCCCTCTTGAATTCTGTTAACTGTTATCTAGTGCTAACTTAGTGCCGACTGTTAGTTGACTAGATTCTTGTGTATAGGCATGAGCAATAAAACTGATTACCTGGAACTTAACATGTGGCTCCTAATTCTTAGTACCTGACAGGAAATCTTTGACTTATGACCACAGTTGAGCCCAGAATTATGGTCATAAATCAATCCAGTTTTCAACTGAGGCATCTAGATGATCACATCACTTAACAACCCTAAATTCTGTCTCTCCCCATTGTGGTCTTTAAGTGGAGCAAAGGATGTCTGAGGGAGTGAGGGAAGCTGTGCCTATACTGCAGAACCTGCCCAGCTCAGATGAGCCTATGTCAAACCTCCCAGGGCCTCCTCCATTCCCTTTGGCACCCCTTACATAGCTTCCTATGGGGTGGGTTCCTCCCGGTTCGGACCTCCCGGTTTGGACCTTACATAGCTTCCTATGGGGTGGGTTCCTCCCGGTTCAGACCAGATTGCCCGAACCGGTAGCGACCCGCTGGTGATGTCACTGTCGGTGCTGTTTTGTGCATGCCGCCATCTTTTTTTTATTTTTCTGCGGCTTGAAAAAGGGCCCTCCCGCCCGCCCGCCCGTGGGTGAAATCTGTCCTTTATTTCTTCGCCTGAAGCACAGCTGATGAGCTCCTCAGCTGTGTTTCGGGCTAATTCCTGCTTCTGAGCATGCGTGGAAGGCAAATCGCATGAGGGGACATGTGCAAAATGTTGCGATGCGAACTGGTGGTGAAGGGAAGTGGAACCCACCCCTGCTTCCTGCCCCACTGGGTCTCACAGTCTTGGGCCTGCCTGCCCCTCTGCCCTGTCCACCTTGCTCTATCTCTTTTGAAGAAACCTTTTTCCAAAAGAGCGCCCAGCTGATGTGATCGAGGGCCTTCCTGCAGAAGCCACCTCATGTCATTTTGAAGGCATGTACCATTTGCACCATCTCTCAGAAGGTCACACAATTAGGAAAATCACAACCCCTCTGACAGATTGTGAAAATAGTGGGGTGCTTCCAGAGGTGGCCTCCGTAAAAGACCATGTGTTGCATGGCTTGGGAACTCTTTCTGAAAGGCGATCTTTAAAAGAATAAACGGAACAAGGCATGATGGGTCAGGGAGGAGGCCCAAGGCTGTGAAATTAAACTGGATGAGAAGTGGGTCCAAGGCCTGTGGGGATCCACCCAGCAAGAAGTAGGACCAAGGGACCCCAGTGGGGCAGAATGGGGGAAAGATAGGCAGGTAGGGCAGTAGTAGCATCCTTGAGATCAGTCATAAGGGTGGGTGGATTGCCAAGTGCCTAAATTATGATCACATAACTGTAGGGGTGCTAAAGTAGCCATAACTTTGGGTACAGTAGTAAGTCCCTTTGTTCAGCACCATTGTAATTTTGAATAGTCACTAATGAATATTGTAAATTGAGGATTGCTGAAAACTTATTCTCTCCTTCATTAAAAAAAAGCATTTGTTTCAGCTGTTTTTGTTTGGTTATAGAAAGCAATCAAAATTGCTTTTCATTATTATCAGTACCTTTGTACTGTACTTGATTGTTATTCCATTTTCATGAAGATCTCTTGAGTTTTCAGGAATAAGGAGCGCGAAATAAACATGCTGCAGAATTTAGTGGTATAGATCTCACTTCACTGTTTTAAATTAAGTAATGCAGAAAAATTAAGTGCTGGTTTGCTTTTGATAAATTTAACCTGCTATCTTGTGTGATGTGCCTGTCACTTCATTAGATTCCTGAAAATGACATATGCTAAACAAACCACCTTGGACAAGATTGATCTTCTGTGATATATTTAGCTAATTGTTTCATTTTTTCCACTTTAAAATATAATTAAGAGAGCAAATGTTGATAAATACAGTAACCGATGAGCATAAGGAGACTATACTAGAAGAAATTGAAGTGAGCCAGGGATGACAATCAACAGTCTATTTTATAGCGCTAGACTCCATAACATTGCACAACTAAAATTTTCAGCAAATCAATGACTGCTGGTAACACAAATTTCATTTTTAAATAACCTGGAGGCTAGAACATATGAAGAACGGTTGCCGGAATTGGATATGTCTAGTTTAATGAAAAAGGGACAAGGGGTGACATGATAGCAGTGTTCCAATATCTGAGGGGCTGCCACAAAGAAGAAGGGGCGAACCTATTCTCCAAAGCACCTGAAGGCAGAACAAGAAGCAATGGATGGAAACTAATCAAGGAGAGAACCAACCAGGGGCGGGTTCCTAATTTTTTTACTACCACTCTGTGGGCGTGGCTTATTTTGTGGGTGTGGCTTGCCAGCCATGTGACTGGGTGGGCGTTGCTTGGCCATGTGACTGGGTGGACGTGGCTTCTCGGACTGCTGAAGGGAGTGGAACTGAGATAGGTCTTGCCGCCCATTCCCCCTCCCCTCAGCAGCTCGAGAAGCCTCAAACGTGCGAAAATGCCTAGGATCATCACCACACGTTCGTGGCTTCTTGGACTGCTGAAGGGAGGGGAATGGAGATAGCTCCTGCTGCCTGTTCTTTCAGCGTCTCACACACTCCCTCAGCCATCCTCCCCTGCTTGGACTCACTGTGGGGTAGGAAGGCAGCGCATGCGCAGTGCCAGAAGCTCGGCTTCTGGGCATGCGCAGAAGAAATTTTAAAAAAAAGTTTTTAATTTTTTTTAAAAATGCCAGCGCCCAGGCACCGGCAACCGACCGCACCGGTACTGTGACGTCACCAGCGGGCCGTTACCGGTGCTATAGAGTGGACTGCACCGGTAGGAACCCACCACTGGAACCAACCTAGAACTAAGGAGAAATTTACTGACAGAGCAATTAATCAATAGAATGACTTGCCTCCAGAAGTTGTGGGTGCTCCATTACTGGATGTTTTTAAGAAGAGATTGGATAACCATTTGTCTGAAATGGTACAGGATCTCCTGCTTGAGTAGGGGGTTGGAGTAGAAGACCTCCAATGTCCATTCCAACTCTGTTATTCTGTTTTTATTCTAGACATTACAACTGGTTAGTTAACCTCCTCGTTCTGTGTTAATGAAAGCAACAAATGAAAACATTAGCCTTTTCTTTCTGTTGTAATATTGCTTCATTGTAATTCCACTCTGGTAGTCTTTAAATGCCAAATATGAACAGAGAAGCTCAAGATACTTCAAGGGAAATTTCCACCACTTGGAGATGGTGAAAACAATGGTTAAATGCTCCTTATTATTTGCTAAGAAATAGTTCTTAGAAAAGAGAAAGAAACAGAAATTGTAATGGGACTTTGTAATAAGTTTAGTTAGTGACCCAGAACCTCAGTCAACCTCAGATTCTCCACCCACATCATAAAAAGAAGCTGCAAGAGGGAGTAAATCTTTTTTTTATTATCATCTGCAAAAGAGATTTTATTGCCATCTCTAGGAAAGCTAATAGGGCTATGTTAATCTGGCTGTCTTTATTGAAAAATCCTCAGCAATCTCAGGGATCAATAAGAGATACTCACCTGCCTATTCATAGAATTGGCATAGTCACGTTGATGATGTATGTGTGCTTGTATGCAGTATTTTTATGCAGTAATAAATGGAGGGGCTACTGTTCTTGACCTCGTTACTATCTCTGGCAAGATAGATGATTTTTACAGTATCCGAAAGTTTAAAGTTCATTTCTAGCATTCCAAAATACAGTCCTTGGGCTTCGAAGAACACTTCACTGCTTATAAGAAAAGGAGATGAGATATTCATTTCCAAGGAAGGAGAATGGAAATTAAATTTGGACTCACTTGGCGAATTTTCTCCTCTGCCATTTGAAAGCTAATGATAATAAGATTTCGTGCCCAGCATCTCATGCATGTCCTTGGAATTGTAGGTAGCCAGTAGAGCTTTATATATATATATATATATATATATATATATATATATATATATATATATATATATATATATATATATATATATATATATATATATATATATATATATATATATATATATATATATATATATGGCTATCTGACGAGAGCAAAATAGCTCGAAATAGATCTATAATAGTCTCCCTTTATTTTCATTTATCAGCAAAAATGTTACACACACACACACACACACACACACACACACACACACACACACACACACACACACACACACACACACACACACACACACACACATATATATATATATATATATATATATATATATATATATATATATATATATATATATATATATATATATATATATATATTCTCTGTCTTTGGTTTGTTTTTAAAATAGATATACCTCCCACAAGAAAGACAAGGAAAAAAAGAACATCATTTAAAACAATGTAATTAACACTACAGAGAGAGGGAACCCAGGCAGGAAAGAGAATAAATACAGAATAATTCAATAATATCATCATCCAAAACAAAATATTTGGCATGAAGAAGGAAGCAAAACGTACCTTTGGATGAACATCCCAAAGGAAGACTGTCCTCCTAAAACTACATTGTATTATTGAAAGTCCAAGTTACAATTTGTGTTCAATTGTTGTGTAATTTAAACAATGTAAGACTTCATTCAACAAGCCATCATTAAAACAATCAATGGCTGAATACAGTGTGTGGATCCAGTTAAAATGTTCTATCAGTTAGCCATCTTCTACTGGCAAGGAACTGCAGTTTCAATCCTTAATTGGCTATCTCACAGGTAATATACTTCAGTGATCCTTCCAGAGGTTATCAGTATAGATAATTTGTAGTAAGCTATAGGTGGTGCCCTGGTCTTAAAAGTGAATGATGTTATCTGTCATGGGAATGTGGAATTATGGAAGCACTACAGATCACAATGTAGTATGCTATTATTGGATTTGACCCCCAAAAGGGGGCATTTTACATTTTACTGTGAATTAAAATTTGAGGTTAATAAGAATTTCCTATCTTTCCTTCCACTCTCACCCCAATCTGCAAATCATCCATGGTCAGCGGGAAAATATACTCTCCCAATAAATAGGAAGGGCTTTAATTCTATAGAAGAAAATGAAAGGATGGATTGCATTTGTCCTGTTTATTAAATATAAGTACATCCCAAATAAAAATGCTACTCAATGTTTCTGACTCAACCAATACTACTACTACTATTTCTTCTTCTTCTTCTTCTTCTTCTTCTTCTTCTTCTTCTTCTTCTTCTTCTTCTTCTTCTTCTTCTTCTTCTTCTTCTTCTTCTTCTTCTTCTTCTTCTTCAGAGCCGAGGTGGCGCAGTGGTTAAAAGCAGCACTGCAACCTACTTTAGCTGACTGCTAGTTCAGCAGTTCAGCTGTTCAAATCTCACCAGGCTCAAGGTTGACTCAGCCTTCCATCCTTCTGAGGTCGGTAAAATGAGGACCCAGATTGTTGGGGCAATATGCTGAACTCTGTAAACCGCTCAGAGAGGGATGTAAAGCACTGTGAAGCGGTATATAAATCTAAGTGCTATTGCTATTGCTTCCTCTCCTCCTCCTCCTCCTCCTCCTCCTCCTCCTCCTCCTCCTCCTCCTCCTCCTCCTCCTCCTCCTCCTCCTCCTCCTCCTCCTCCTCCTCCTCCTCTGGCACTGAAATGCAGAGAATGATCTTACAGCTGTAGGACAGAATATCCCTACGGTGCTGGTGACAGTTTGTCAGCTGTACAAATCAAGACTCTAAAACAAAAGTAGAAGAAGAAGAAAAAGAAAAAGAAACATCAGTGCCTGTCAAAATTTTAATCTTGGAAGTGGAAACTGTCTCTTGAAATGTATGATAGGATTGTAGCATTACATTCTCCCACCCCTTGTCCCTTAAGAGTTAAGCATGATATCTTCATTGTTCATCTCTCTGTGTATCTTTTCTCAGTCAGGTTTCAAAGCTTGATTTATTTTCTTAAAAATGCTGTGTAACTACAGCTCAAGATACTGTCCAAATATTAATCATAACTCGAAAAACTCCTGAATATCTTAATGAGAGCTGTGCATAGGAAGCAGACTCCATGCATCCTGAGAGTTGTGATTTCAAAGTTAGCAGCTAACTTTTGGGGAAATCAGGAAAATTAAAACCACAATCATAAGGAAGACATACGAGGGTGAGTCAAAAAGTAATGCCATTTTCTTTAGGACAGGTATAATTACCAACACAGCAACATGTAGCATACATCAAAATGAAGCTGGTCCTCTGTGGATCACATCCCTACTTCTCAACATAGTCACCGTTTCTCTCAATAGCAATGTTCCACCTTTGAATGAGAGCATGTATCCCTGCCTCGTAAAATTTTGTTGATTGTTCTTTGAGCCACTTCTTCACTGCAGTTTTCACTTCCTCGTCACTGGAATAATAGTCCTCTACACTCACTAGATTTAGTGCCTTCAGACTATCATCTCTTCGGCCCCATGAAAGAGGGTTTGAGAGGCAAACATTATTCCAGTGATGAGGAAGTGAAAACTGTAGTGAAGAAATGGCTCAAAGAACAGTCAACAAAATGTTACGAGGCAGGGATACATGCTCTCATTCGAAGGTGGAACATTGCTATTGAGAGAAACGGTGACTATGTTGAGAAGTAGGGATGTGATCCACAGAGGACCAGCTTCATTTTGATGTATGCTACATGTTCCTGTGTTGGTTAATTATACCTGTCCTAAAGAAAATGGCATTACTTTTTGACTCACCCTCGTAGTTTTAACAAAGAGATTTAATCACAAGAGATCCCAATTTTCAACCTTTTCAACCTCAGTCATTCATTGGACTAGAAGTAGTACTGGACACAGATTGTTGTGGGTCCTTCTCTAATAGATAAGAACTTCCCATCCACAGAAGTTCTTTGTACAATACTAGTAGAAATTGGGTTTCTTTTTCATCATTGAAAACGGTTAGATATACCTGGAACTTTTGAGGTGAAAAGTTTACACTTGGTTTTCTTTTTCTTTTTTTCTTTCCATGAGCAATTGACATTTTGGGGTGATTCTTACTTAAAAATGTCTGTTAATTGTTTTACAATTTCTCATTTTTTTTCTTTCTGTGAAAGAAGCTGTTTTCCACTTTATTCTCAAGTCACTAATTGAAAAAGTTTGCATACAGAAATGTCCTAGTGTCATTTAATCAGAAATCATACACCCAAATCATTGAAAACAAATGCAAAAAAATCTGGCATCTTTGCCAAGCACTGAGAAGAATAGGAAGTATGTCATAAATGATTAAAATTAAACATATTCAATTCCATTTTCAGTCATGGATGGTCAGAGATACTGTTCTAAGAAAACTGTATAGTACTTTTTGCTTCTGGGAAAAAGTTTACTTTAACAATTCAATAATTTTTTTTTAAAAAAAATGACAACAGATTATACAATGCTCTCTATAATTATACCACAAGTGCCTGCATAATTGGAATAAAAATATCTGAGAAATTAAACCATAAAATAAACCTAACCCTACCAAACAAAATAAAACAAGTACAGATAGTTTTCAACTTACGGCCACATCTGAACCCAAAATTCCTGTTGCTAAGCGAGAGTTTTGCCCAATTTTACCACCTTTCTGGCTACAATTGTTAAGTGAATCACTGCAGTTGTTAAGTTAGTAACATGGTTTTTAAGTGAATCTGGCTTCCCCATAGACTTTGCGTGTCAGAAGGTTTCATAGGTGATCACATGACCCCAGGATTCTGCAAATGCAACTGATCCTTTCCATGAATAACAACAACAACAACAACAACAACATGTTACTACCTGGAATTTGTGGTTTCCATTGAACTAGTCCTCATACCTAATATACTCGCAGTGGTGAAATCCAAATTTTTTTACTACCGGTTCTGTGGGCGTGGCCTGGTGGGCCTGGTGTGGCTTGGTGGGCCTGGTGTGGCTTGGTGGGCATGGCAGGGGAAGGATACTGCAAAATCTCCATTCCCACCCCACTCCAGGGGAAGGATACTGCAAAATCTCCATTCCCTCTCCACTCCAGGGGAAGGATACTGCAAAATCTCAATTCCCACCCCACTCCAGGGGAAGGATACTGCAAAATCTCCATTCCCTCTCCACTCCAGGGGAAGGATACTGCAAAATCTCAATTCCCACCCCATTCCAGGGGAAGGATACTGCAAAATCTCCATTCCCACCCCACCCCTGGGGGAAGGATATTGCAAAATCTCCAAATCGCACCCCACTCCAGGGGAAGGATATTGCAAAATCTCCATTCCCACCCCTCTCCAGGGGAAGGATACTGCAAAATCTCCATTCCCACCCCACCCTGGGGCCAGCCAGAGGTGCTATTTGCCAGTTCTCCGAAATACTCAAAATTTCTGCTACCGGTTCTCCAGAACCTGTCAGAACCTGCTGGATTTCACCCCTGACTCTTAAGTTACTACTTGTCTTGAAGGTTTTGTGCTGGGTATCAAGCATGAAACTTTACCCATAGTAGATTTAGGATGATAATTCCACCAGCAATCTGAATAAACTTGGGAATTTCTCATTTCTAGTTAAAGATATTGATTATTTTACCAAATAAGAAGTCTTTGGTGAATTTTAAAACTGGGGCATAGGGACCCCTTTGAGTCCCGCTTCTACCCACACAGCTGTAAATGTCCAATCCACTAATGAATGATGCCCCAAGTATTCTCATTAGTGCTTATGTACCAGATGGTGCTATATACGTTATTGGTCAACAGAGCAGGATTACAATGAAGACAAATTGAGCTAATAAAGTAGAACACACTGGTGAATTCCAAATTAGACTGTGTATACAGTTGGAGCCCCAATACAAACCTATATTGTTACACAGAGAGTGGAGGAAGAACCTCATAAAAGCCTGGCAGGAGGGCAATCGATGTAAGCAAAGCCTTGGAGTTCATAACCAGCAAAAAATAACACAGATTAGATTATTTGAAAACAAACAGCTGAAACAGTAACCGTGTTCAGAATGCTAATAGCAACTCAATTGCCTGTTTTCTCCAGCTGTGAATCTGGAATATGGCAGGAAATTTAGAGCCGGCTGATATAATGGAGCATTTGAGTTGCAATTAATTTTAATTTGACAATTACAAAAGTAATTGATTTAGGAACATAAGAGCGACCCCAGAGAATCTAGATGATGCCAAACTACTTCTCCAGTTCTTGAAGATGGTTTGTAATATGGGAAATATCTGAATTGGCAAGTTGATTGAAGAAGCTTGTTCATTTCCTATGAAGTCTGGAGGAAGGGAATCGGAGTAAGAACAGGGTTTGACTAGTTTTGGCTGCCTTTGCTAGCCAATGATCTTACTTCCTGCTTTCCAGAAGCAAAGGAATTGTCAGGAACCTCTAAGGAATTCCTGTACAAAAATATTAATCAAAACATACAGTAGTTGTTATCCATGTTATCCATATCCAAGTCTTCACCGTTTGAATATCTCCAATATTCAATATTCTTTGATCTGATCTAAATGTAGTTCATAAAATCATCTGCCACAATGTCCTACCTGTCAATGAATACTTCAGCTTCAACCGCAACAACACACCAGCACACAATAGATTCAAACTCAATGTAAACCGCTCGAAACTAGACTGCAGAAAATACGACTTCAGCAACAGAGTGATCAATGCCTGGAATGCACTACCTGACTCTGTGGTTTCTTCCCCAAATCCCAAAAACTTTAACCTTAGACTGTCTACAGTCGCCCTCACCCCATTCCTAAGAGGTCTGTAAGGGGCGTGCATAAGTGCATCATCGTGCCTACCGTCCCTGTCCTACTGTCCTATTGTCCAAATTCACCTATACCTACTTTGCTTTTGTTTATGTTTATACCATACCTGTTATCTTGTACACATTTTGACAAATAAAATAAAATAATAATAAATAAATAAATAAATAAATCTCCAATATCTCTTCAGAAAGAGGTTCCTTTGTATCCGATGCTCAGCTACTTTAGAGAGAAGTTTTCAATTCTCTCCCATTAACTGATTGGTGTCTGTCTTGTGAAGCACATTCTTTAATTTCCTATGTGGTTAACTATTTCTTCTTCTATAACTGTTAATTTTGTTCCTTCACCATCATCAGTAATATTTCCTCTACTGAAAAACAACTTATTTTTCTTTTGTCCTACTATTCACCAGAATTAAAACTATAACAACTGCGCCTGGTCTCAGATTTACTTGAGTGCGAAAGTTGTTGCCATTTGTTAATGCCAGTACTGCACTGAGGTGAACCTAAGTAGTAGATTGAACCTGGGACATTAATGATACAATACATATTAAGCTAAGACATCTTCCATAGCTTGAGGCCTAAGTCTTTAAGGCAGATTCTAAAGGGGTTGCTTAAATTTTTCTTGAATTTGGAGGCTAGAATTAGATATTCAGAGCATCCTAGCCTTGATTTGTTAGGAAGATGCCAATAAGAACAAAATATTAAAAAATAGCACTTATTAAAAAACAGTTATGACTGAGCAATAAGTCAGTCATTTGATCAAAGATTACCGTATTTTTTGGAGTATAAGACGCACCTTTTTCCTCCCTAAAAGTGGCTGAAAATTTGGGTGCGTCTTATACTTCGAATGTAGCTTTTTTTTCCAGCCCTAACTAGGTGCTAACAGATCTTCCCAGCTCTTACTTTGCAGGCTTTTTCATTGTTACTCTCTCCAAATAATGTTTTTCCAGCCCTAAGTCTTTGCAGAATTTTTTTTCATTGCTCTACTTGCTCCGAATAAGTATTTTTCTAGCCCTAACCAGGTGCTAACTATCTTCCCAGCTCTTACCGGCTTGCAGGCTCTTTCAGTGTTATTCTCTCAGAAGAAGGTTTTTTTAAGTCCTAACCAGGGAATAAAATAATGTGCTGAAGCTGCTCTGAATAAGTTTTTTTCTAGCCCTAACTAGGTGCTAACGATCTTCCCAGCTCTTACTGGCTTGCATGCTCTTTCATTGTTACTCTCTTAGAAGAAGGTTTTTTTAAGTCCTAACCAGGGGATAAAATAATGTGCTGAAGCTGACCAGACTAAGGACGCTAGCCAGATGAATACCTGGTAGGCAGATTGTTTTCCCCTATTTTCCTCCCCAAAAACTAAGGTGTGTCTTATACTCTGGTGCATCTTATACTCCAAAAATACGGTAAAAAGATTTGAATGTACACATAGTACAAAAGTATTAACAGAAGAGAAGCTACATGTAACTCAGTTGAACTGTGGACTCCTTGGTGCTCACTGACCTTGGTTGGTTTCTTGCAGATGTTTCATTATCCAGCTAGGTAATATCTTCAGTGCTACAAGGGAGTAGGGTTTGCCTCTATTTATATATTGTAGATTACCCTGTCAGTGTTGGTAGGGGTATCATTTTCTCTTTGGGAGTTCCTTGACTTGGCTGTTGTTTACTGTTTGTTTGTCTAAGTTGCTCTTAATGTTAAACTTTGCTTCTGTGGGTGTTCATTACTGATGAGGAGGTGTTCTAGTCCTTTTGTTTTCTTTTTAGCTTTCTTATTGTCTCTCTGTGTAAATGTTGTTTATCTCTGTGTGTCTGTTGATGGCTGATTTGTCTGAATGCCAAGTTTTCAGTAATTCCCTAACATTTTTGGAATTAGCTTGGTCTAGGATACTCAGAGTTTCCCAGTTGAAAGTTTAGCTAGTCTGTCTAAGTGTTATTAAGGAGTTTTCATCATATCTTCTGACTGCTAGTTGGTGTTCATGGATACATGCTCCTCATCTTCTGCCTTTTGGTCTATGTGATGTCTGTTGCAGTCTTTACACTGTATGATTCCTGTTTTTTCTTCCGGGGCTGCTGGGTCTTTTGGTTTACTTATGATGTTTTGGAGGGTTTTAGTTGATTGATGCCATGTAGTTGCAATAGTCTGTTGGTGGTTTCTGAGGTATTTTTGATGTATGGCAGTGCTATCCTTTTCATAGCTTGTGTTGGTTGTGCTATACTGGTTTAAGTGGTCAGGCACTTTTTGATGAAGTTGTGTGGATAACAATTTCATTGCAAGATGTCTGACAGATGACAGTCTGTTCATTTTTCTGGTGTTCTGAGCTACTGCAGCATGGTTGGGCTTGATTAAATAATATTCTTCACAGCTTCTCTTGTGGGAAGTTAGATTATAACTGGCAGTAGAGTACTTGTTTAGTGTGGGTGGTTTTTCAATGGATTTTGCTGCCATTTCTTCTGCTGATGTGAATATCCAGTGAAAAGTTATGTGTTGTTATTTTCTTCTTCCCTTGTGAAAATGCTGGGGAATTCCTGGAAGCCTGGCACTCAGACAAATCAGCTATCAACAGGCACATAGAGATAAAAACAATTACACATCATTCAAAAGAGATAAGCTTTAAAAAGACCACCTCTTCACTATTAATCAATGTATGCAGGGATTAACATCAGGAGCAACACCATACATCCTCGTAGGATCCCTGCCCCGGAGATTGTTGGGTGTGAGACGCTCCTTTTGAAGTTGGACTTAGGGGTACAGGTGGGCCTTTTCTTAACGTACCTGCCTCCCAGCTGCGTAAGCAAGGCCCTGCCTGAGCTGCTCGAGGCAGTAGCCGGCTTGGCAGTTGAGTTCCCCAGGCTTATGGTGCTGGGGGACTTCAACTTGCCATCTGCTGGCGAAACCTCTGGGGCGGCCCAGGAGTTCATGGATTCCATGACAACCATGGACCTGTCCCAAGTAATCCAGGGTCCGACTCATGAGGGTGGTCACACGCTCGACCTAGTGTTTCTTTCGGGGCAGTGGAGAGATGATCTGAAGATAAGGGACTTAGTCATCACCCCACTGTCATGGTCAGATCATTTCCTACTGAGGCTGGATTTCGCAGCCCCATTCCTCCCCCGCAGGGAGGTGGGACCGACTAAGTGGTTCCGCCCCAGGCGCCTAATGGAACCGGAAGGATTCCAGAGGGAACTTGGGGAAATACCTGAAACCCTGGTACACAATTCGGCTGACTCCCTGGTGGCTGCTTGGAACACCGCAGCATCAGGGGCTCTAGACCGAATTGCGCCTAAGCGACCTCTCTATGGCAGTGGATTCCGGAAAGCTCCCTGGTTTACCGAGGAGCTCCGGGAGATGAAACGCCAGAAGAGACGTCTGGAGCGCCGCTGGAGGGCCAGAAAAACCGAGTCTGATCGAACACTATTAAGAATTTACATCAGATCTTATTTAGTGGCGATAAGGGCGGCAAAACGATCCTATTTTTCCGCTCTTATTGCGTCCGCAGATTCTCGCCCAGCCGCCTTGTTTAGGGTGACTCGCTCCCTCCTTGCAAAAGGGGGAGCGAGGAACACTTACAAGGCAGAGCTGAGGAATTCGCTGAGTTTCTGTCGGATAAAGTCGCTCAGATTCGGTCAAATCTGGACTCCGGCTGGGCAGAGTCCATTGAGTTGACAGGGGCTAGTCTTAGTCCATCATTATGGGAAGAGTTTGGGCCTGTTTCTCCCGAGGATGTGGACAGGGCTGTGGGAGCGATGGGTACCTCCACCTGTTTATTGGACCCGTGCCCCTCCTGGCTGGTTTCGGCTAGCAGAGAGGTAGCACGCGGCTGGATCCAGGCGGTGGTCACCGCTTCTTTGAGAGAGGGATCCGTACCGCAGTCGTTAAAAGCTGCGGTGGTGCGACCCCTCCTGAAGAAGCCTTCCCTGGATCCAGCTGACTTGAAGAACTATAGTCCGGTCTCCAACTTACCTTTTTTAGGGAAAGTTGTGGAGAAGGTGGTGGTTACTCAACTTCTGCAGCTCCTGGATGAAACAGATCATCTAGACCCTTACCAGTCGGGTTTCAGGCGCGGCTACAGTACAGAAACTGCCTTGGTCGCTCTGATGGATGATCTCTGGCGGGCCCGGGATGGGGGAAATTCCTCCATCCTGGTGCTACTTGACCTCTCAGCGGCTTTCGATACCATCGACCATGGTATCCTTCTGCATCGTCTCAGCGAGTTGGGAGTGGGAGGCACCGTTCTGCGGTGGTTCTCCTCTTATCTCGCTGATAGGATGCAGTCGGTGCTGGCAGGGGGGCAGAGATCGTCCCCTAGGCCCCTATTATGTGGGGTGCCTCAGGGGTCGGTTCTCTCGCCCATCCTGTTCAACATCTACATGAAACCGCTGGGGGAGATCATTCGCAGACATGGGGTGTGTTTCCATCAGTACGCTGATGACACCCAGCTGTACATCACCACCCCGTCTGACTTCAGTGAGGCAGTTGATGTAATGTGCCGGTGCCTGGACGACGTCAGGATCTGGATGGGGAGGAACAGACTCAGACTTAATCCCGATAAGACTGAGTGGCTGTGGATATTGCCTCCTAAGGACTACGACAACTGTCCCTCCGTGGTCCTTGAGGGAGCGAAACTGACTCCCTCGGACCAGGTCCGCAACTTGGGGGTCCTTCTAGATCCACAGCTAAAATTGGACCATCATCTTTCAGCTGTGGCTAGAGGGGCCTTTGCACAGGTTCGCCTGGTGCACCAGTTGCGGCCATATTTGGAGAAGGAGGCTCTACTCACGGTCACTCATGCCCTTGTCACCTCTCGCTTGGACTACTGCAATGCGCTCTACATGGGGCTACCCTTGAAGAGTATCCGGAGACTTCAGTTGGTGCAAAATGCGGCTGCGCGTGCTGTGGTGGGTGTGCCAAGGTACACCCACGTGACATCGATACTCCGCCAGCTGCATTGGTTGCCCATCGGTCTCCGGGTCCAATTCAAGGTGTTGATCACCATCTTTAAAGCCCTTCATGGCTTGGGACCAGGTTATCTACGGGACCGCATTCTGCCTCATACTTCCCTTCGACCGGTTAGGGCCCACAGAGTGGGCCTCCTCCAGGTCCCGTCGGCCAAACAATGCCGGCTGGCGGGCCCAAGGGGGAGAGCCTTCTCTGTGGCTGGCCCTGTGCTCTGGAACCAACTTCCACCAGAGACCCGAACTATCCCCACTCTGCTGGCCTTCCGGAAAGCTGTTAAGACATGGCTTTTCCTGCAGGCGGGGGGTAGAGCTTAATTCATTCGAGCCCACCCCCCAAGTATGTATGATGTTGAATGGTTGGTGATGATTCTTTTTATAGTGTGTTTTAATTTTTATATTTGCTTTTAATTAACTTTTTAGATTTTGGTTATTCTTGTATTTTCTCACTGTTGTACGCCGCCCTGAGTCCTTAGGGAGTTGGGCGGCATATAAGAATTCCAAAATAAATAAATAAATAAATAAATAATACAAACCATCAATCAGTAATCAACAACCTAAACAAGGAACTATCAAAGAGAAAACAACAACCCCTACCAACACTGACAGGGCAAGCAATTTGTATGTAGACAGAGAGCAAACACCACTACCTTTTGAACTGACAATGTTAACTAGCAAGGTAATGAAATGTCTGCAAGAAAATAACCAAGCTCAGAGAGCAAGGACTCCACCACAAAAGTGCTTCCAGATAAAGAGGTACCAACATTTCCAAATAAATAGATTTCATTTATAGATTTTATTTGGTGAAGCTTTGCAAGCCAAGATGAATGAGTCAGAAAAAAAAACAGGGCTTGATAAACTCTTGAGTTCTCCAGCTGCAGATATAAGTGACAGATGGCACTTTTGCAAACTTTAGCTGTTTCAAATGTTGTGAATGGACCTATCATCTGGCAGCTGATTGGTACTGCGAGACTTAACAAAAGAGTTTAATGCTCCTTAATGGATGGAACCCCCTCTCCATCCTTTGAGAATGTATTAACCTTCAGCCAGAAGTGGGGCAGAAATTATGATTGATGAATAGACTAGACTAGACTAGACTAGACTAGACTAGACTAGACTAGACTAGACTAGACTAGACTAGACTAGAATAGAATAGAATAGAATAGAATAGAATAGAATTATTTATTGGCCAAGTGTGATTGGACACACAAGGAATTTGTCTTTGGTGCATATGCTCTCAGTGTACATAAAAGAAAAAATACATTTGTCAAGAATCATGAGGTACAACACTTAATGATTGTCATAGGGTACAAATAAGCAATCAGGAAATAATCAATATTAATATAAATCGTAAGGATACAAGCAACAAGTTACAGTCATACAGTCATAAGTGGGAGGATATGGGTGATAGGAATGATGAGAAGACTAATAGTAATAGTAATAGTAATGCAGCCTTAGTGAATAGTTTGACAGTGGTGAGGGAATTGTTTGTTTAACAGAGTGAATGGTGTTCGGGAAAAAACTGTTCTTGTGTCTAGTTGTCTTGGTTCGCAGTGCTCTATAGCGTCTTTTTGAGGTTAGGAGTTGAAACAATTTATGTCCAGGATGCGAGGGATCTGTAAATATTTTCACGGCCCTCTTTTTGACTTGTGCAGTATACAGGTCCTCAATGGAAGGCAGGTTGATAGCAATTGTTTTTTCTGTAGTTCTAATTATCCTCTGAAGTCTGTGTCTGTCTTGTTGTGTATGTAGATATGTATGTGGAGGAAGTCCAGGAGAAGAGTAATAAATTAAACCAGCCACAGTAAACATATTTCCTGAATAAAGAAGGCAATGTATTGAGAGCAGTTGACAATGATAGTATCAATGTAATTGAAGGAAACTTCCAAGAATCTTCTGCAATTAATCTAGCAGAGAGTTTGGAAAGGGCAGGGGCCCATAGTGTACCAGATGTTAACAATGCCAAAAACGTATTCATGGAATCAGATGGATCAATTTGAACATCAGTATTTATGATATAGCAAAAAAAAAAAGTCGGCACTCTTTCAACTAGCATTCCCCAATGTAGTATTTTCCAGGCATGCTGGGTCTAAATTGTTCCCTAAAAATGGAAATATGGTTGGAGAATATTGCTTTAGACTTTCCTTCAGTGCTGAATTTAACAACAGCATTCAGGAACAATGGAAATAAAATATTTTAGGTTATTGTGATATTAAAGAACAGAATCAGGTACCGTCTCTGCAGGTTATAAGTTTGGAGTCCCAGTTTTGTTGTTGCTGTTGTTGTTGTTATTGGAGCTACTGCCTCACCTCATGGCGATATTCTCCACTATCTCATCAGTCTCAGACTGTTAAGCACAGCTTCTTCCATCTATCCAAGAAGATGGATTTTGCTTCATTAGATGGCTCCTCCACACTATAACGTTTGAAGTGTAGTCCCTGAAATTTCAAAGAGATGGATGTAGATCATGTAGGTGAATTAGGACAGCTGCCAATAAGAAGCAATGCCGGAGCAAAGAAATGATTTGTAGCTAGGTACTTAGGTTTCTAAGGATGCTATAATATTCTAATTATGGAGCTGGGGCTATGCATTATAACCTCAAACCCCTCTACTCTGCGGTTGTTGGACTAGGCCTGAATCACTTTTGGCTGAATATTTTTACACACATTTATTTATTTATTATTTATTTATTATTAGGTTCTTCTATGCCGCCCTACTCCCTAAGGACTCAGGGCGGCGTACAACATTTTAAGAGAACACTAAACAATAAACTTATTTAAAAACAGTTTTAAAAAGTTAAAAAAGACATTTGTGCAATAAGATAGCAGTCTACAACCTTTCTGGCTTTGAGGACCTGCGGGGGTTGAGAGGAGGGAGGGAGGGGATGGTTCTGTGTGAGTGGTGCGAGTGCGTGCATGCAGCTCCACCACTTCCATGGCCTGGTTCTGAGTGGGCCGTGGGCTGTGGGTTAAGGGACCCCTGCAATAAAGTACCTAGCACAGTGTTTCCTGTTTACATGAAGCATTGTAACTATGTTCAGCAGAATTTTTATTTAGCGTATTTTTCGGAGTATAAGACGCACCGAAGTATAAGACGCACCTTAGTTTTGGGGGAGGAAAACAAGGGAAAAAGGCCTCTGCCTCCAAGCAATTTGCCAAACAGCAAACAGCAAACAGCACAGATGATATACACTGTTTGCTGTGTATTTCTGTGCATGTGTGCTTGACCCATAGAAATAGCAAAGAATTGGAGAAATGTACATTATGCCAGAAAGTTTTCTTAAATGTAGTCACACTAACTCTTCCCAATTATTTAAATAGATCTACTCCAAGGTAACTAAACTCTAATACTAAACAGGATACTGTTACATTTCATACTATACTTGTACAGAGCTGTTAAAATTAATTAAAATTTCTGGAAGTATACATTATTCTCTATTATTTAAAAGAAGATACAATAGCACTGGACCTCTTGAGAGCAAGCATTTATTTTAAAAAGCTTCTTTATTTTGTTAAGTTGTCTAGATTTACAGGGATCTCCAACCTGGGCAACTTTAAGACTTGTGGACTTCAACTCCCAGAATTCCACAGCCAGCAAAGCTAACAAAGCTGGCTGTTGAATTCTGGGAGTTGAAGTCCACAAGTCTTAAAGTTGCCAAAGTTGGAGATCCCTGGCTCTGGAACGATAATAAAGCAGTCTTTAAAAAGTAAGTCTAATAATTTGAACATTCTACAGACATTTAGTTATTCACTTACCCCCTTTCCATCCAGTTCAGCAAAAAATAAAAATCTGCCTGTCTCTGCCAGCTATTTGCCTTTGTAGTTAGTTTCACTTTCATTTTTCCAGGTGGCTAATCAGCTGTAGATCGGGGAAACTGCTACTGACTTGCTTGCCTTTACAGGCTCTTCCTTCTTTCCTGCAAGCAGGTAAATTGATGGAAGACAGAGGCCAAAGGGTGGGGGTGGCTGGGTGGGTGGGGCTGCATTTGGTGTATAAGACGCACCCAAGTTTTCACCCTCTTTTGGGGGGTAAAAAGGTGAGTCTTATACTCCAAAAAGGTATTTATTTGTATCCCACCTTTATTATTTTTACAAATCACTCAAGGTGGTGAATGTGTCCAGCACACTTTCCTCCTCCTATTTCCCCACAACAACAACAACCCTGCGAGGTGGATTGGGTTGAGAGACACTGGCCCAAGGTCACCCAACTGGCTTTCATGGCTAGGGCAGGACCTGAAGTGTACTTATCACCTTTGTTCATGCATATTACAATTTTCCCTTTTTGCCATGGTTAGAATTTTAGAATGCTTGAGGAGGAGTAGAAAGAATATATAATTTGAAAGCTTGGAGATAAACTATAGATGAAACGTGAAGGTTTTCCGGCACAGCCTCAAACTCCTAGTAATTAAAATCAAAACTTGTCCAACATTTTTCTCACATCAGCTGTCTCGTTTTAATGGTTTCTTGCACTATGTTTTTTTTCCTTTCTAATTTCTATGGTAGATTCTTTTTATAACTGTTCTTTTTTCTTGTTTTGGATTAGGCTAATTTTAAGGTCCAGTGTAACATTTATTGCTTTGATTTTTAATGTATGTTTCAATGTATGAAATACATAATTGAGTGTAACTTCCACTTCCTGGAACTAAATTTTGGGTCAGTGAAACATCCCAAATACAGAATCTTTTACTTTGTGACTTGGCTCAGTCTTGTAAAACTGCACAACTAGAAGTGAATTAATGGAGTGAGTGCCTGATACATGTTAATACTCTTCAAACTGTTGAAAAGAAACTCAGGTGGAAAAAGGATGGATCTTACCTTGAGGGTGGGTATTCCAAAGGGTGGGTGCTTCAGGAGAAAACGCTCTCCTCCTGGGTCCTGTTGGATGACATTTCTTTGTTGATGAGACTCGGGAACTTTCCTTTTCTGCCAGATCTGATCTGTTGGGCTGATGTAATTGGGATGTGGTGGTCCCTGAAATACCCTGGTCCCATTTGTCATTAAATGGCCATGATTGGTTCATTTTACCCATGCGGCTAGGCAATACCAAACTTAAGGACTCTGTAAAGGTGATTTTAGCCATCCAAATTGGGGACCGGTACATCCAGGGGTGGGTTCCACTTACCTTTGTCACTGGTTCGCATCGTGATGTTTCGCGCGCGTGCGCTCGGTCCACTAGCTCAGTCCGCTCACGCGCGTGCACATCCACTTGTGCCATTTGGCTTCCGCGCATGCTCAGAAGCAGGCATTAGCCCGAAACACAGCTGAGGAGCTCATCAGCTGTGCTTCGGGCGAAGAAATAAAGGTCAGAATTCACCCGGGGGCGGGTGGGAGGGCCCTTTTTCAAGCCACGGAAGGGGAAAAATTCGCACAAAATTAAAAAAAAATGTGGTGCGCATGGACCAGCACCGACAGTGACGTCATCCGTGGGTTGCTACCGGTTTGGGAGATCCAGTCCGAACCGGGAGGAACCCATCCCTGGGTACACCTTCCAAGCACTGAGAATATTCAAAGGCCTGAACTCTATATTTCTACTAATTGAAGTGTGTTTCTACTGTTGAAAGGAAAAACCATCTGATTCAGTTCCAAGCTGGGAGAAAGAAGCTGGAAAACAAAATGGAGGCTGATTGGAAAGAAAGTTTATTGAACAGAACCACAAAGTCAGTGGTTGTGGGTCAGCTGAACAAATGGTTGAATGAGTGGATGGATCTTTATAGGTTTCTGTGACTTTGAAGTTTGAACTGTTCTGGGGTGGTGGTGGAATGAAGGCACTTTTTTCTGAAAGGGTGTTGGACAATTCCTATTGTGGCTAACGGCATTCGTCCTGTGTTGGATCTTGGGTGAGGGGCTGCTTGTTCTAATCCTACCATTCTGTCTTTGTTAGCTGTCAAACTTTGCTGCAAGAAGTTTCGAAATATCCTGCCTTGGATGGATCCCTGCCTGCAGTATTTGCTTTGCTTATGAATAGAGCTATCTAGATAGTTTCTTCCTCTTTCAATAAGCTCTTTATCTCTTAAGTGCTGGTATCTGCTGTGGGCTATCTGCACCTCTATATCATCTGTACCTCTATAACTGTCTGGTTTGGTTCTGAAACCCAACAAGATAGACACAGACTTCAGAGGATAATCAGAGCTGCAGAAAAAACAATTGCTGCCAACCTGCCTTCCATTGAGGACCTGTATACTGCACAAGTCAAAAAGAGGGCCGTGAAAATATTTACTGACGCCTCGCATCCTGGACATAAACTGTTTCAACTCCTACCCTCAAAATGTCGCTATAGAGCACTGCACACCAAGACAACTAGACACAAGAACAGTTTTTTCCCGAACGTCATCACTCTGCTAAACAAATAATTCCCTCACCACTGTCAAACTATTCACTAGGCTGCATTACTATTACTATTAGTTTTTCTCATCTTTCCTATCACCCATCTCCTCCCACTTATGACTGTATGACTGTAACTTGTTGCTTGTATCCTTACGATTTATATTAATATTGATTGTTTCCTGATTGCTTACTTGAACCCTATGACAACCATTCTTGACAAATGTATCTTTTCTTTTATGTACACTGAGAGCATATGCACCAAAGACAAATTCCTTGTGTGTCCAATCACACTTGACCAATAAAGAATTCTATTCTATTCTATTAAGAAAAACTTGGGAGCTGCTTTCTGCCTCTAAAAACATGTTTCTTCATTTCTCCTTTAGGGAAATATAATATATATTTAATATATATAACATATAATTTAATACCTTTTTTAATATTTCCCAAAATATTTCATTCTTCTGGGGTATTAGCAAATACCATTGCTAAAATAGAGATAGATTTCATTAATTTTAAATATCTTGCTCAGAAAACTAGAAGAGGAAGAGAAAGAAGGAATTAAATGTGACAGCATTTTCCAAAGAATTTTATCAGAATGCATAAAAGAGACTGATTTAATTTAGGTGAAAGAATTCATATTCTTTGTTAAGTATTGCTCACTTTCAGAATCAGTTGCAGGTTGTACTTTTCCAGTTGTTTTTTTGATTCAGTTTACACTGAATTTGTAGCAAACTAAGAGTCTAAGGATAGGGTGGCAATATTTACAGTCTTTTACAAGGAATCATAATATCCCAAGCATGTATTGTTTTCTTTGTAATTCACACTCAGCAAAGTGAAGTCATTCTACACAGTAACAGTCTCCTTGCTGTAATCTCATGGAAGCTATGGTGTGTTTGAATATCAATTAAGTTGCACTCTGGCCAGCTAAGATGGTATATCACAAATGGTTTATTTTATCTAAAAAAAAAGTTGGTGTCAGCGCTGCACCCTGGCAAGCAACTTTAAAAAAAAATGATCTCCATGTATGCAGCTGCAAAGCATTTATTCGTTTTCACTAAATAAGAACAATGAATATTTTCTTCTGTCCAGCATTTGTTCAGTACAGTGAGATAATAATAATAATAATAATAATAATAATAATAATAATAATAATAATAATAACAACAACAACAACAACAACAACAACAACAACAACAACAACAACAAGCCTGAAAAAGTCACTGAAAATCAGATGGTCAAGATCTTGTGGGATTTTCGTATACAAACAGACAAGGTACTGGCGCATAATACACCAGACATCACGCTGGTCGAGAACAACAAGGTGACTATAATTGACATTGCAATACCAGGTGATAGCAAGGTCGATGAAAAGGAACACGAAAAAATCGCAAAATACCAGGACTTAAAAATCGAAATTCAACGATTATGGCACAAACCAGCAGTGGTAATTCCAGTGGTGATTGGAACACTGGGTGCTATCCCAAAAGCACTGGAATTACATTTAAAACAGCTCAAAATTGACAAAATCACCATCAGTCAAATGCAGAAAGCCACACTGCTTGGTTCCGCACATATACTTCGAAAATACATTACGACGTCCTAGGTCCCTGGGTGGGGCTCGACTAGTAATCAATGCCAAATCCGGCGAAACAACTGGCCGCTGTGATACAATTGTATAATAATAATGGCATTTTCCAAAGCCAATCCTCTTAAAACATAGTGTTCCTCGCTTCTTTTAACTAAGGCAGATAACAAAGCCAAAGCTATATTTCAGTTCTTAATTGCCTAGGTTTGCCTTCCATTCTACATAAGACTGCTGCCATCATGTCTAGCCTATTTAATAGAGTGTATTATTTCTTTTTCTTTTTCTGGCCTCAAAATGGGGGGGGGGGGGCGGATATTGGATTACTTTAAAAACTCAAGTTTGAAGCTGCCTTTCCATAAAAACAGAAGACCTTTCGGTTGATAGTTGCCATAGATACATCTCCCATACTTCAGTTGACTTCAGATGAATTATAGGACACTGTAAACAGACATACTAGCAGAGGTAATATTATCGCCTTGTTCAAGTATTTTTTATCAATAAGACATGATACATGAAGCTTTCTGATACATGAAGCTTCTTGGATGAGAAGCGAAATATCTCCAAGGAAAAAAACAAACAAAGCCCAGTTGCCAATTGGAAAAAATTACTTTTGGGACAACTATGACCCTGATGACTGAGAATCTCCATAGACATCTCTAGGTCAGTGTTTCTCAGGTTTGACAATTTTTAAGATGGGTGGACTTCAACTCCAAGAATTCCCCAGCCAGCAGCTGCTGGCTGGGGAATTCTGGGAATTGAAGTCCACACATCCTAAAGTTGCTGAGATTGGGAAAGACTAGAAACCAAGAGACACTGAGTTCTTGTCTTGCCTTAGATACAAAGGAAGCTGAGTGAGTCTCTTTGACTTAGAAAAAAGGCAATGCAAACCATTTCTGAAAATAATAATAATCCCAAAACCTTGCTAAGAGTCTTGTCTAGTAGAGGCAAATGTCAGGAGTCAACAAGGTACAAAAAAAAACCACTTAAAGGGATTGGAAGAAATATCCATCTGGGTTCACTTCCAAGTGGGGAGAAAGACACTGGAAATATGGAGGCTGCTTAGAAAAATGGTTTAATGGTGAAGCAGAACCACCAAGCACATGTGATTCTGGGTAGCTGACCACATGGAGTGGAGAGTGAGCATTATTTATACCCTCCCTTGGGCTTTGAACTTGAGCTTCCTGTTCCTGTGGCAAGGACATATCTATCTATCCCAGAGAGATATGCAGGGGTCACAGCTGAGGTTGTCTGAATTAAGGTTGTTTGAACCTTGGGCTGATGTAATGAAGGGGCTTGGTTGTGCCATGTGGTGACCTCTGCTGATAGATAATCCTATTATGTCCTGGAGGGTCATGTCTTAATCCCATCACCCTGGAGCTGAGTCTTTTGTTTTGTAGATAGATTGGCCCAGACCTCAATGGGCTCCAAATATCTGCTGGGGACAGGGAGCTGCAGGGAGCTGAGTTTCTGTCCTTAAGATTTATGTCCTTAAGATTTCTATTTCTCTTTTAAGGGAAATATTCTGCCTTTTTAATATTTCCTATAATATTTCATTCTTCCAAGGGGGGTGGGTGTTTACTTTCTTCAAGGGCAAAAGTCTTTTGGAATGCTGACACTAATATTGCACACCATTCATACTCACTAATAATCTCTCCCTTCCTTTCTTATTTTCCTCCTTCTCCTTTCTCTCCATCTGCTTCCTATATTTCTCTAAAGGTGTGGTCCTCTTCCTGCCTTTAGGCTTCCCATTCTTGAGAAACCGTGGAAGTGGTTATTTTCTTCAAAAGATTAATTGCTGCGCAGGCAACAGCTTGAAGTTAGCTGGTATTTTCCTACAGTGGCATCTGAGTATTCCACTTTATAATAATACTCTATTAGTACAAATGCAGGCTTTGTAACAACACGGAGGGGGGTGCTGTACAATGTTAATCTTCTACTGATTTGTTTACAGTTGCTATTTTCCAGCCTCTCAAGTTTCGGGGCAGTCAGTTGGATGTCTTTATGTCGGCTTGAACACTCCTGCTGAATCTGCCATCTAGAGCTCTGTGGAGCTGCAGGTCTAGAGAGAAGAATGGAGACGGTCAGCTGGGTTTCTTTTTTTGGTTGTTGATCAGCTCAAAGCTTCTTGGTCTCCAGTGGAAATAGGGCTGTATGTGTAATCTCATTCTTCGGCAGGAGACGTTATCTCTCTGAAATTGGTCACCGACAATGTTCTGGTCCAAGCGTAGAAATGCTTGGACCAGAACAGTGAAAAGAGATTCATTTCTCCCATCTGCAGGCTGTTACATGGCCCTTTGTAAGACTTAAAATGGCTGTTGGAGAGCATGGCACAATTACCCAGCAGCCTAGGTATAGCTTGATGGCCAATAAGAACACACAGATGGGGTCACATGTCATGGACTACATTACCCAGAGTTCAATCTCCAGCTACATTCCTCTAATGCAATCTCTTAAAGGAAACAGCTCCTAAACTGAGCTAAATATCCCTCTAGTCTATCAGCACAGACAATGTCCCACTGATGATGCTGGTTGGTCAAAGATGCAATGGAAGCTATAGATCAGGGATGTCAAACTCAAGGCCCGAGGGCCAGATCCGGCTCACAGGGTGCTTAGAACTGGCCCACAGGGACACCCTGGAAACATCAAAGGACTGGCCTGCAGCGCCTCTGCCAGTGAAAACCGAGCTTGGGAGGGCTGCACACGGCCCTCCCGAGCTCTGTTTTCATTGACAGAGGATTGTAGGAAGCTGTCGCAGCTGAAAATGGAGCTCACGAGGGCTGTGTGCAGCTCTCCCAAGCTCCGTTTTCACTGGCAGAGGGTTGCAGGAGGCCATCGCAGCCGAAAACGGAGTTCGGGAGCCCGTTTTCACTGGCAGAGGCTCAGGCCTCCATGGGTGCCACTAACACGAGTGACATTGAGCTGGCCACCCGCACCCTGGCCACCCCCACCCCACCCACCCCCGAGGTCAAACACAACCCTGATGCGGCCCTCAATTAAATCGAGTTTGTCACCCCTGCTATAGATACATGAATTCTGAATTGACCCTTGGAAAATCCATCTGGATGTTAACATATTTACCTGCAAGATAAGAGGCCATTTACATTTGCAAACCAGAAGAAGCGGCTTTCAGAAAGGAAAAGCTTTAGCTTTGGCTTTATTGAGAATCTGTGAAAATATGTGGTTTCTATGGATGGAAGGCTCTAAAGGACACATCCATACATCTTCCACTTACCATTTCTTAATGACCTATCCAGTGACACAGACTCCATTTCATTGTCAGGCTGATGCTAATCTAAGGTATAGTGTTTTCTCAGGCATCGCAGTAGATCTCGCAATTGGACAATGCATGGCACATAGAGGAGGATCTTCCGGAGATTAATGCTGGGTTCCAATTTGTTGATTACTCCTCCCATCTGGCCACAGGGCTATGTGTCTGCTTGGCTACATGTGCTGTGCCTCGACAGTTCTTCTGAATAGCTGTTTTCTTCTTTTTGTGTACACGATTTGGCCAAGGGAATATCAACCTCAGACACCAAATGTAGGCCTCCCACAAGGGATATTCCCATAGGTAAGCAAAAACTCATCCAGCAACATTTTCCCCCTGGGGGGAAATGTGGTTTCAGAACATGTCTTTTTTTAAAATGCTTATCTTCCACCTAGGCAGAAAAAACTAAAATCATTGGACAGAAGATGTCTCCGGTGCAAATTTAGGTGGCTCACAATCTTTTTAACAGATATCACAAGTGAACATCCATTTTCTCTTGAGCTTTCAGTGTAGAAGAGAAGAAATTCAACTCCTAATTTAAGTTTTCCATTTAGAAGCATTCTTCCTAAATGCACCATTTCTGTTACGATTTGTAATTATTAAACAAGCTAGTGGACCACAGCAGTCTTCAGCAACTCTGCCAGATCCTTCCCTGTCCAATTCTCAATCTTGGCCCTCCCAAGGTGTAACCAATTGTTGCTTTAAAACTGCCACCTGTTTTAATTGTGTGAGAGCAGTAACATTGCCAGCCTCATTCTTGAGGCATAATGAAAGGGACCACTTTTTATATCAACATGCTTTCTTCCTGACTTAACAATGGGAAGAAAGCATATTAAGGCTGTTGCACGGTTGAACCCCTGAAGTCTTCAGTCTTAGTGAGACCGGAGATATGACAGTGACTTCTTCACCTCTCCTATTCCATTGCAAATTCCCTTTTCTTTCATTCACTTGTTTGTGTAGTTAGCTTTTCTCACCTGTCTTGTATTCCTTGTCTTCACTGTTTTTTATATCGGTTGGAAAGAGGGAGGGAGGGAGGGAGGGAGGCATCTGATTGTGTGTATTCTTATATTCTTGTTCTTATACACAATGTGTATGTGTGTAAAAGGGTAGTTTCAGTACAGTTGGAGTTTGTACATACTGATGGAGAGCCATTAACTTCACAAATAAATGCCTTATTTGAGCTGCAGGGGCGCAGTGGTTAGAATGCAGTACTGCAGGCTACTTCTGCTGACTGCCAGCTGCCAGCAATTTGGCAGTTTGAATCTCACCAGGCTCAAGGTTGACTCAGCCTTCCATCCTTCCGAGGTGAGTAAAATGAGGACCCAGATGGTTGGGGGCAATATGCTGACTCTTAGAGAGGGCTGTAAAAAGCACTGTGAAGCAGTGTATAAGTCTAAGTACTATTGCTATTGCTTATTTTACAGGTAATTAATCAGTGTTCAACTGGTGATTCATTTATTACACCTTTTTTGGGTGTATGTATGGTTTCTGACTGGTCTGTATATACAAACATGCACATAGGCACATACATTTTTCTTTATTCTTTATTGGCCAAGTGTGACTGGACACACAGGGAATTTGTCTCCGGTGCATAAGTTCTTAGTATACATACAAGCAACAAAGTGATAAATCAGAAATTGTAAGATATAGCTATGAATCATAAGATACAACCAACAAGTGATAGTCATAAGATACCAATAGGAGTAGGCAATAGGAAAGGTGAGAAGGATAATAGTAATACATTCCTATTACGTGGTTAGATATCCTTAGGCATAAAACAGTTCTGTGGGAATGACATACCGTATTTTTCGGAGTATAAGATGCACCCCCCCAAAAAAGTGGGTGGAAAAGTTTGTGCGTCTTATACAGCGAATATTGCAGTGGAGGGGAGGGGTGTTGGTGCGGTGCCAATCAGATGTTTTAGAACGGGCTGCAGAGGCAGTAGCTAATGGACTGCGGTGGTGAACGGGCCACAGCGGCAGTGGCAAACGGACCGTGGTGGCAAACAGGCCGTGGTGAATGGGTGGCAGCAGCAAACGGGCTACGACGGGCAGTGGCAGGGAAGGCGAATGGGCGGCAACAAACGGACCGCGGCAAATAGGCTGCGGCAAACGGGCCAGATTAATACCGGATGGATACTGGGAGGCAGAGGCAGATTTTTTTTCTTGTTTTCCTCCCCAAAAGCTAGGTGCAGCTTATAGTCCAGAGCGTCTTAAAGTCCGAAAAATATGGTACATATGTGAAAAGCTTACCCAGCTGCTGTGGCCTAGAGGTGGAGCTCTTGCCTCATTATCAGGAGGTTGTGAGTTCAATCCTAGGTAGAGGCAAATGTAGGGTCTCCTGCTTGGGCAGGGGGTTGGACTAGATGACCTGCAAGGTCCCTTCCAACTCTGTTAATCTGTTAAAGCTATCTGAGTCACAAAAATGTAGATAATCACGTGATGGCATGCTATTTTTTTTTCTTGCCATCTCTTGGTCATTGGTACCAAATTTGGTACTTTTATAATGAAGCGTGGCCTGGGAGGCAAGTGATGTTTTAATTTATCCACTGAGTTTGTTCTGGATTTTGAATCCTCTTGTTTCTCTGAGCCCAGATGTCAATAACTATGAATCATCTCTCTGTCTGTCTGTCTGTCTGTCTGTCTGTCTCTCTCTCTCTCTCTCTCTATCTCTCTGTCTGTCTCTCTGTCTCTGTCTCTCTGTCTCTCTGTCTCTCTATCTCTCTGTCTCTCTCTCTCTCTCTGTCTCTCTCTCTCTCTCTCTCTCTCTGTCTCTGTCTCTCTGTCACTGTCTCTCTGTCTCTCTCTGTGTCTCTGTCTCTCTCTCTCTGTCTCTCTCTCTCTGTGTGTGTGTCTCTCTCTCTGTGTGTCTCTCTGTCTGTCTCTCTGTCTGTCTCTCTGTCTCTCTCTCTCTGTCTCTCTCTCTGTCTCTCTCTCTCTCTGTCTCTGTCTCTCTCTCTCTCTCTGTCTCTCTCTCTCTCCCTCCCTCCCTCCCTCCCTCCCTCCCTCCCTCTCTTTCTCTCTCTCTCTCTCTCCTCTCTCTCTCTCTCTCTCTCTCTCTCTCTCTCTCTCTCTCTCTCTCTCTCTCTCTCTCTGAAATTTAATAGCATGACCTGGAATTCCCCTTCTTTGGATGGCATTTGTCTTCTTGAGCCTGCTGCTCTTCAGATAGGTTGAGATCACATTTGTCAAAATTATTGCATAGACTGACTCTGGCATCTGGAACTTTGATATTGGCAAATCATGTCCCTGAAAGCCTAGGCTGCTTCAGGTTTCCGAGAACAGGCTGCCTTTTCTGTCATTTGTTGAGTGGTGATCTGTATTTTTTCCTATTATTCTTTATCAGAAATGTAGTAATAAAAACCAAATTAATATTACTAGATGTGATGAGGGTGCAAACAGAAATATAAAGCAACCGAAACAAAGTTATAGCATGCAATGGACAAATTTGTAGGTCATGTTACCTTTGCCATCAAAAAGACATTTGAGAATGAAATAAAGAATTTATGATGAATGGTCACTTTGCCCCAAACGTGCAATGAACAATGAAACTTGAAATTAACCAAAGGTACAGCTGTGTATTTTTGTACAAAAAACTCTGGCTTCAGTTAGCAGTAATCTCTCTCTCTCTCTCCCCTTTCTTTGCCTTAGCCTTTGAGAGGTTACAGAATGTTGCCATGGTCACAATTACTGAAAAGTGAATTCACTAACCTTTAAATCTTTGGGATCAATCAAAATAAATAAAATCAGGATTTGAGCAGAAAGTTTACATGCAGCATAGATCCATGGTAACAGTGCCTTGGGTTTACAAAACTTTCTGAAAGTATCTGTCAGGCCTGGAAGCCATTTTTTGGGCCTCGGGATTTTCAGGCTTGCCACATTTAGTGCTGTGGGAAACTGGGAGGGGGGATTGCATGAAGCTGGGGAGATATGTAGTCAAAATAACATTCCTTTCTTTGAGAATCAAGGCCACTCTGCCCTGTACCTGGAGGGGTGTGCCTGGGAAACATCTCCAGTTGGGATGGTGCATTGATTGGACCATGTGATGGACATGTGGGTGCAGGGGATGGGGCTTGGACTTTCTTTTGGGTGGGGGAAACCTGGAAGTTTTCAGATTCAGGTTTCCCCAGCTGTGCCAATATGACATGTCTAATAAAATGGAACTTTAAGGAACGCCCACCCTCGGAGTTTTCTTTCGTTGGGGCTGTTACTTGGAACCCTGACAGTATTTAGTTTACAAAACTTTCTGAAAGTATCTAGTTTACAAAACTTTCTGAAAGTATCTACTTTACAAAACTTTCTGAAAGTATCTACTTTACAAAACTTTCTGAAAGTATCTAGTTCTGGGATCAACAACCTTTTTTGAAATGGTGGCACTTTTTAGATTTTGAAACCACATTCTCATCATTTTTCAAATTTCTGAGATAGTCCACACAAGAAGCCCAACAAGGAACACTATCTTTATTATCTACATTAACAGATTCGTGCAAATATGAAAGTGCATCTCTCAAAGTCAAGTTTGGGACAGGGAATATGGAGAATACTAAGGCATGTGCGAATCTCTCTGGGTATCCCTTATTTAAGCAAGACAGTCTTTCAATATTAATTAGTTACTGGAATGACATTTCCATCTTTGCAGTCCAGCCATTTCAGTCATTTTACAGACCTGGTATGAATGTAAGCATCAGAATAACAGAAAGAATGACAGAATTGGAAGGGACCTTGGAGGTTTTCTAGTCCAACCCCATGCTCAGGCAGGAAGCCCTATACCAGGGGTGTCAAGCTCAATTTCATTGAGGGCCGCATCAGGGTTGTGTTTGACTATGAAGGGCCGGGGGGAGTGTGGGCATGGCTGGTCAGCTCGACATCACTTGTCAAGGCTCCGTTTTTGGCCATGATGGCCTCCTGCAGCCCTTAGCCAGCGAAAACGGAGCTCGGGGAGGTTGCGCGTGGACCACCCAAGCTCTGTTTTTGTTGGCAGAGGCACTGTGGGCAAGTCCTTTGCTGTTTTGCCCTGCAGGCCAGATCTAAGCACCCCGCGGGCCAGATCCGGCCCCCGGGCCTTGAGTTTGATACCTCTGCCCTATACCATTTCAGACAAATGGTTGTCCTTCTTAAAAACTTTCAGTGTTGGAGCATTCACAACTTCTGGAAGCAAATTGTTCCACTGATTAATTGTTCTAACTATCAGGAAATTTCTCCTTAGACAGTTAGACACTAGCGATGATATTGAGGAATCATGACGATGAGGGTGATACATCCAGTGGCACTTATTGTGATTCCTCCCCAATGAATGCCGAGTGGCCTCAGACGAGTCGGGAAACCAGTTTTAATTTTCCAGAAAAGTTCAGATGAAGCACCATCATTCCACAATATTCTGAGGGCACTTCCAAGTCCTCCATCCATAGACAAGAATAGGTTCTGACCTACAGCAGGCTTATGAAGTTAGGTTGCTTTTTAAAGCAAATTATTTCTGTTCTTTGTTAAGGAACAGAAGAAGTGAGTCAAGTGACTCATTTTGATATTTATGTTAACTTATAACTTTGCGACTGCCAAGCAAGCAAAGAAATATGACGCCATCATGAACCTGGCCAAGTTGCTTTTTCTCATCAATGGAAAGAGTTGGCTTTGGTCACTGGAACGAGATTTCCTCCCAACTCACACCTGAGCTTGGTATTTGCAGAATTACAGTAGTTATCAAGATTGGTAGAAAGTAAATCAGAAAGAGGCTGGTAGCACTCCAGATTTTTTTTTACCAGCATCATCTAACATGGCTCTTATGCTACACTGTAAAGATAGGGAGACTGAATAAGTATTGCTAATACCGTTGCTTATTTTCAGAGTAAATGTACTGTAATGTGAAGATACTCAATTTGTGAAGGCAGCATTTTTTTTCTTTAGGATGCTATAAATCACTTCTCCATTTTCCCCAGCTGTCACTGTGACTTGCTATACAAATTCAACTCTCAGTTCTTTTTTTTTGGGCTTCTCCATCATTTTGGTTGCTACTATAGAAAATAAGATGGTTCACTGCATAGTTACCGCATTGAAAAGATATTAATGCCTTTGAAAAGTATAGAATTTAAGTGTAGGTGTTAGTCTAGATTTTAAAAGGGCAGCGGCTGTGGGAAATTTAAATTTGTCTCTTAACAAACAGAGAAGAAAATAACCTTTGTAAAGAATAGTAATGAATTAAACATAGACAAGTGGTTGAGTAACAACTGATAAGGTTTTATGGGTATTGCTAATCAATGTTTCAATCCATTCCTTTCCATTTCTCTTGTTTTATTATCATGCACTGTTCCTTTTCAAGATGCATTTAAAATTTGTTATATGTTTTTATGGAGTAATGCCATGAAATTCAAGACTGTGATCATGATTTAACTTAAGATATTAATTTCAAAGGAACTTATTCAATCTGAATAGATCATGAGCTAGTCTCAGGGATTTTAAAAATAATTTGTTTAGAAAAGCAGTGTATTAGCTCCATTATATAATAATGAAATAAATGTAATAGTAGCAGTATATTTTAGCAAGTTTCCATCAATACCTAATGCATGCAATACTTCATTTCATCAATTTATTTCACAGAAAACAATATATTTGTTACTCTGAAGCTTTTTAGGTGCTAAAGTTTATTCTCCCATATCCTTGAGCACAGTGGTGAAATCTAAAATTTTTCCCTACCGGTTCTGTGGGCATGGCTTGGTTAAGGTGACCAGACGTCCCGCTTTTGGCGGGACAGACACGCTTTTCAAGCGTGTGTCCCGCGTCCCGCATTCTTTTCAAAAAGTCCCGCTTTTTTTGAAAAGAATGCGGAAACAGCGGGACGTCTGGTCACCTTAAAAAGGGAAGCAAGAGAGAGGTACCGGGCAAGTCGGGCAGAATTCCAGCGAGGCGGCTGCCTGCTGGGGGGAGGGGGAAGGGGGGCTGCTCCTCCTCTCCTTCCCCTGCCCCATCCCTAGCCCCGCCCTCAGAGGCGCCGCTGCTGTTGGGATGTGGGTGGCGGCGCAAACAGCCCTTCCTCGTCCCCCTCCCCTTCTCCCCGTCGCCTCGCTGCTGCCGTTGCCCTGGGGCCGGGTGGGCGACCGGGAGACCGCGGCGCTTGGATGCCTGGAGCAGGTAAGCTGCCGGCTGCCTCCTTTCCCCGTCTCCCACCTCCCGTTCGTTGCTTGCCAGCCCGGCCGAAGGGGAGGCGGGAGGTGAGGAAAGGCCTCCCGAAGGGGAGGCGGGCTCCCGAAGGGCTGCCGGCTCCCAAAGGGGAGGCGGGAGGCCTTTCCTCGCCTCCCACCTCCCCTTCGGGAGCCGGCAGCCCTTCGAGAGGCCTTTCCTCGCCTCCCGCCTCCCCTTCGGCCGGGCTGGCAAGCAACGAATGGGAGGCGGAGACGGGGAAAGGAGGCAGCCGGCAGCTTACCTGTTGCGAGCTCCAGGCATCCAAGCGCCCTCCCGCCTCCCCCCCACCTGGACGCCGACATTTGCTGTTTTGCCCTCTGCGCATGCGCAGAGGAAAAAAAATGGCGGCGCCCAGGCGGGCCCGCCCCCCCCCGGCCCGCTAAAAAAAAATCTGGTCACTTTAGGCTTGGTGGTCATGTGACTGGGTGGGTGTGGCCAACTCAATGTCACTCACATCAATGGATGCCTCACCTGGCCCCTCCCCTTCCAGCTATTCCTTGTCACACCCAGCCTCAACATATCTATAGTTCTGTAAAAATGTTTTCGACTTTATTATCTACATACTATAGATTAGAGTTTTCCAAGATGTGCCAATGTGACATCTCTAATAAAATGGATCTTTGAGGAATTGATTGCCTCGGAGTCTTACTTGGTTGGGGGTACTAATTGGAACCCTGACATTAACCCGAATCCTTTGAATTAGAATGACACCAGCACAAGATGGATGGAATTGATTTTCATAGCAATGAGTGCAGCAATGGAAGATCTGAAGGGCCAAATTGAGGTAGGATAATTCTGGAGACGGTCTATCATTGCAGTCACTAATAGTCAACATTGACTTGATGGCACATAGTCATCAATAATTTATACTTTGTCTTTCTTCTGTATGCTGAGCTCTGCATATATGGAGGTCTCCCCAAATTTTATGTCTTTATTACAAGATATGTTGGGATGAGATAATATAAATGCTGTTATTTTTTTGGCAACGTAAACAACAGCAACAACCTAAACAAAGGAGATAAAAATAACACTTAAGATCTATAGCAAAATTTTATGGAGTAGAGTGCTGGTTGTCCAATTATTTGGCCACTTTGTGATTAAAGGTGGTGGGGATAAATTCATTTGATCAATATTTTAATAATATTGACGCAGGTGTAGAGATGTGCATACCTATGAGAGCCGAGGTGGCGCAGTGGTTGAATGCAGCTACTGCAGGCTACTCCAGCTGACTGCTAGTTCAGCAGTTCAGCTGTTCAAATCTCACCAGGCTCAAGGTTGACTCAGCCTTCCATCCTTCTGAGGTCGGTAAAATGAGGATTATTGGGGGCAATATGCTGAACTCTGTAAACCGCTTAGAGAGGGCTGTAAAGCACTATGAAGCGGTATATAAGTCTAAGTGCTATTGCTATTGCTATGCTTTGCATAAAATTGTATCCCAGTCAGACCACACTCTACAAATTATAGCATTCAGGCCCTAAAAAAATTGCTAATACCATGTAGTAAATATTTTGAAGTATACCTCCTATATATTTAGTTATGCTGGTGGAATTGATTAAAATTGTTATCCAGACAATTTAAATGGTTCCAGGTTAGGGAAGGTCTAATTTAGTTAGATATAGCAGCTGGGAGTGCTTATTGATTTCATTCAGGCTATTTTCTTAGGGGAAAAACCCTATCATGCATCTTTTTACTATTTTTTTCTCCCTCACCTCTTTTACGCAAGCCCACCTGGTTAGCTGTTTTCCTTTTGCAAAAAGAGTCAATTAGACCTGAGAGTTCCTTTCAGTTCTCTTATCCATGGGGCAAGCTTGGTACCCATTTTGGCTAAGGAGCTCTTTGTGAACTACTGCAGAGAGCATAAGGAGATACTTTTAAATTTCAGGAGCTAATCCCTTTGAAGTGCAGGTAAGCAACCTGATAATTTGTATGCTGCTAGATGATTTAGCCCAGCGACACATCAGAAAGCACAAAGGATCCCTGATGGGAAAAAGATAAGCAACATGTCTTAAGTACCATCTTTTCACAAGGCCTTTATTTTTAATAGGATATTTTGTAAGAATCTCATTAGACTGTAACTAAAATTTACATATTGAACAAGAGTGGAGCTTGGTCTTCCTTGAAGGAGGAAAGTGGTAGGCACAGCTGACTCCTTGCACACATAAAATACTCCAAGTTATTTTTAGTTTTGCAGATTAGCTGTGGTAGCCCTTCTCTCCACAGCTTCTCTCATGTCCCATTTATTCTCAGGCCTGACTGGAATATTCTGTCTCTGCATGGAGAATATGTGGCTGTTCTGGGATTGATATTTCTGCTTGAAATGTGGAGACTATCCTTAAGAAATCATCATAATGGAAATTTTTTTAAAAAGTTGAAGACAGCTTGGTCTAGTGCAGGGGTGTCAAAGGCCCGTGGGCCGGATCCAACCCATGGGGTGCTTAGTTCTGGCCCGCAGGGTCACCCTGGAAACAGCGAGGGACTGACCTGCAGTGCCTCTGCCAGCAAAAACGGAGCTCGAGAGGGTTGCATGGGGCCCTCTTGAGCTCCGTTTTCACTGGCAAAGGGTTGCAGGAGGCAGTCACAGCAGAAACTGAGCTCCGGAGCCCATTTTCACTGGCAGAGCACTTGGGCCGCCATAGGCGCCCCCGTCATGAGTGACGTCAAACTGGCCACGTCCATCCCAGCCCCCCAAGGTCAAACACAACCCTGATGTGGCCCTTAATGAAATCGAGTTTGACACTCCTGGTCTAGTGGTTAAGGCACCAGGCTAGAAACCAAGAGACTGTGAATTCTAATTCCATTTTAGGGGTGAAAGCCAGGTGAACAACTTTGGACCGATCACCGGGTGATTCTGAGTTGTAGTCCCACCTTAGGCATGAAAGCTGACTGGAAGACTTTGGAGCAGTTGCCAGGGAATTGTGAGACTTGTATGCTTAGCATGAAAGCAGCTGTGCCCAACTCACTGCACAGGGTTATTTTTGTGGGGAAAATAGAATGACTCTTTTGAGTTATTTATAAATATAATAAAAATAGGACCAAAAAAATCTTTTTATAAGGTTGTATTTTTAATTACAAGGAAAAGGGAAAAAAATATGCCTGCCTATGGCCAATTTTGCCTTGAACATTTTGATTTTTGTTTTAATTAGACAATAATGCAGGTGCTAAGTCTTGTCACAGGAAGACTATTTTCAGAATGTTGATTCTATAACTCATTCATTCATTTGATTTATATTACAACCCATCCCGTATTCATGAAGAGGTGGGCTAAGAATAATTAAAACAATTAAATAATTAAAAGCAGCACTAAAAAAATGACAACATGGACATAAGACCTTGCTGGCCTTCCGAAAAGCCGTTAAGCCGAAAAGCCGTTAAGCCGAAAAGCCGTTAAGCCGAAAAGCCGTTAAGACATGGCTCTTCCTGCAGGCGGGGTGATTTGAGACAATTTTATATCCTAGGTCTCCCCCATGTATGCATGGTTTTTGTATATTTTTTAAATTCTTTTTAAATTCTTTTTAAATTATATTGTTTAGTAGTTCTATGAATGTTGTACGCCGCCCTGAGTCCCCAGGGAGTAGGGCGGCATAGAAGAACAATAGCAATATAGCAATAGCACTTACTTATATACCGCTTCATAGTGCTTTACAGCCCTCTCTAAGCGGTTTACAGAGTTCAGCATATTGCCCCCAACAATCTGGGTCCTCATTTTACCCACCTCGGAAGGATGGAAGGCTGAGTCAACCTTGAGATGGTGAGATTTGAACAGCTGAACTGCTGAACTAGCAGTTCAGATTGCAGTGCTGCTTTTAACCACTGCGCCACCACAGGCTCAGTAAGTAAGTAAGTAAGTAAGTAAGTAAGTAAGTAAGTAAGTAAGTAAGTAAGTAAGTAAGTAAATAAATAAATAAATAAATAAATAAATAAATATTAAATTATTAAATTAAATTAAATTAATTACATTACATTACATTACATTACATTACATTACATTATTAAATTATTAAATTAGCTAGAACTGAGGTGAAAACAACACAAACCATCACAATCATTCCTTGCTCAACTATTCCCCTTACATCTCCAGGGGCCGCACGCACATTGCATTTTGGGGGTTTGGGTGCGCGGTCCGGAAAAGGTTAGCCATCACTGCTCTAGTCAAACTTTACTTCCTGTCTACAAATGTCCACACCAAGGAAGTAAGATTGACTGTTTTGTTGCTCTGTTTTCAAATCATTGGATTTTGATATTGTGTGATGTTTTGTTACATTCCAATTTTAGTGCCGCTCTCACATTCCACAGTTGGATTGTTTTGCTCCTGTCTTGATTTGACTATAAGGAGGATCAGTATGTGTCCTATTGGTCAACCCATCTCAATTTGTATTCAGAGTCTGTGTTTTATAAAATTAATAAAATAAAAACAGATAACGGAGGTGGTTATAGAGACTGGTTGCAGTCCTCTGACAATGTCTGTGAGACAGCATTTATTTTTTATTTATTTGTTTTTGTCAAGTACATATTGGTGATATACATAGATATAACATTATTTATATACATAAGATGGGTACTAATAAAAGGGAACATTAGGACAGGGACGGTAGGCACGCCCCTTACTGACCTCTTAGGAATCGGGTGAGGACAACAGTGGACAATCTAAGGGTAAAGTTTTGGGGGTTTGGTGACGAAACCACAGAGTCAGGTAGTGAGTTCCAGGCATTAACCACTCTGTTGCTAAAGTCGTATTTTCTACAGTCAAGTTTGGAGTGGTTCACTTTGAGTTTGTATCTGTTGTGTGCTCATGTATTGTTGTGGTTGAAGCTGAAGTAGTCGTTGACAGCATCAGTGAACAAAATGGAATTTACATCAACATTAAAAATCCTAGTTGTCTCAAAGGTGCTTTTTCAAGAGGCAACTGGCCTTTCTATGTTTTTCCTTGAAGATATTTCACTTGTCACACAAGAAGCTTCTTCAGCTTGAAAAAGTACATTTTGGATAACCATGACCTGGATGACTGAGAATCTCCACAGACATAAAAATCTTAGGCTAACACTGTCAAGTGGCAATTATCGATCTATGCAAGATACTCATAAAAAAATAAACCCCACTGAACATTGTGAAATTTTCTTGTTACGAGGGGGTGAGGTTTGTCCCAACGAACCATGAACATGTTCACATGCAAACGCACTAGGACTGAAATAAAACTGACAGAGGAGTCTTGTAAAAATATACTTTACTAAAAACATTAAAAAGGACTTATGTCTTTAAAACACATCAACTAACAAACACTTTGTCTTCACTAGCTGAAGCCAGGCCGTTTCCCTAAATTCCTCTCCTGCAATACTGAAACCAGTCCTCTTAACCCTTTCCAAAGGGAAAGGAGAAACACACACAATACTGAGTAGGTTCAGGATTGATACATCATTGAGGCAGTGGAAAGCGGCAACATAGGCTTCTCGGCAATGGTGAGTGAGAGAGTCCTAAGTCAATCACTTGTAGAGATGATCTAATCAGCATCGTGGCTTGAAGCTCCTGGCAGGGCAGTTCTCCAACTCTCCCTCCTGGTCGTAGCTCCAGCAGCAGCAGCAACAGCAGATGCTAGCTTGCAGGCACAAACTACCATATTTTTCGGAGTATAAGACGCACCGGAGTATAAGACGCACCTTAGTTTTTGGGGAGGAAAATAGGGGGGGGGGGAAATCTGCCTACCAGGTATTCATCTGGCTAGCGTCCTTAGTCTGGTCAGCTTCAGCACATTATTTTATCCCCTGGTTAGGACTTAAAAAAACCTTCTTCTGAGAGAGTAACAATGAAAGAGCCTGCAAGCCAGTAAGAGCTGGGAAGATCGTTAGCACCTGGTTAGGGCTGGAAAAAAACTTCTTTGGAGCAAATAGAGCAATGAAAAAAAACCCTGCAAAGACTTAGGGCTGGAAAAACCTTCTTCTGAGAGAGTAACAATGAAAGAGCCTGCAAGGTAAGAGCCGGGAAGATCGTTAGCACCTAGTTAGGGCTGGGAAAAAAAGCTTCGGAAAAGCTACATTCCGAGTATAAGACGCACCCAAATTTTCAGCCACTTTTAGGGAGGAAAAAGGTGCGTCTTATACTCCAAAAAATACGGTAGCTTACATACTCAGTTCAGCAAAGGCAAGCTTTCTTCTCTCTTCTCTCTGGCTTTCTGGCTCTGAGCTCCAGCTCTTAAGCTCAGGCATTCAGTGACTTGTTTCAGCTCATCCTCTCTTGGCTTATTCAGCTCTTGGTTTGCTCTCCTCGTAGGGCAGCAGCCATAGCAGGCAGCAGTCTCCCACTTATATAGTAAATCAATAGGCAATTAACTAGGGCGGGGGAAGGCTTATAGTTAATTGCAAGGCAGAGTTTGGCCTGTTTGAATCTTTGTAGTTTGTAGCCAATCTGATAGCCACAGCAACCCTGACAATACTCTTGACATTTCTTCTGGGTAAATATTAGTGCTTTGGAGAGCTTTTAAGAAACGTCTTATAGATATTTGATTGATTGTGTTCTGCTAAGTGATGACTTAATGGAAGGACCTTTTCCGGGGTCATTTGTCCATAACCTGGCCCTTCAGTTCTTCTAGTGGTGCACCCATTGCTACTATAATAGAATCCATCCATCTTGCTACTGGTTGTCCTTTTCATCTCCTTCTATTTTCCCCAGCATAATGGACTTCTCAAAGGTGTTGGATCTTTGAGTAGTGTGTCCCAAAGTGATAATTTGAACCTGGGCATTTGTGCCTCAAGTGAGAACTCAAGATTGATTTTTGCTAATTTTGCAGGAGAATTTTAAATAGCTGTGCTTTGACATACAATCGTTTTGACTTCCATATTTTTTTTAAATAATTGTGCATTGCCTTCTATTGAAAAGATACCTACAGAAATTTTTACAAATTGAACGGTGCCATTGAAAAATACTCTTTCTTTAATGTGAAAAGATGTGGAAAGATGAGTTGAAAATTCAGGTATTAAAAAACCGAATTACGAGAGGAGTTTTTGCATATAAGAAATGTACATCTTGTTTAATATATGCAAATGGGGAATTGATTTCATAACTACATCTCCAACGGTGCTCAGAGCCCTTGAACCATCAAGCTTATTGAACATCAGACTTTTGTTTCCTTATAAGTTTACAAATCAATTGTGCCGAAAGAACAAAGCATTTGTTCCTTTTATTTTCCTGTCTGCTGTAGAAGTTATGCTCATTAAATCCTTGGTTAAGGTGGAAAAATGATTGAATTTCAATATGCATTCCTTTGGTTTTCAAACACTGGGATAAAGTAGCTATCTAAAATGATAAATGAATCTGTGTGAACATTCCCGCCCTTTCATAACAGTAATGATTTCATTGGGGCCTGTTCTAGGCAAGAAATGAAATACGCAACTTACCAAAAGATTTGTACCTTTCACAATACATTCTTGATTTCATCTTTTATCAGCAGTGCCAGAAGATTGATCGTGTCTAGTTCTTCTGTTGCCACCCAATAATCCCTTTTTTAATATTGGAAGATTAGAAGTTTGAAATAATGGATAAAAATACTATACTTCACAGACATCATTTTACAGTCCCTCCTGACTAACATGTAGTAGTACATGCCATGCTAAAAGTAATCAGTCGGAAGGAAATTAATTCACCATTCATAATAATACTGTACTGACATTGGTGGCTGGTTTTGACAGGTGACTGAACCAATTTACCCATCTCTCAAACATTACTCTGGCCTTTGATTCTTGCTTTGTCTGTGCTGATGTTTTTCAAACTTGGCAAGTTTGATCTATGCGGACTTCCAATTCCCAGAATTCCCCAACCACCATTTTGGAAGTTGAAGCCCATACATCTTAATGTTGTCACGTTTCTTTTTTTTTATCTATTTGTTAAATTTTTATGCTGTCCATCTTTACAGGAAGGCAACTCTGGCAGTTTGCAGATGATAAAACGAATAGAAAAAGTATATTAAAATATATTAAAATATTAAAATTATGCAAAAAACAGAACTAATAAATGGATGGCCATGCCGTCCATCTCTTAGTTCTGTTTTTTTTTTAAACACTTGTGGGAAGAAATACCCATCTGGTTCAGTTCCAAGCTGTGAGAAAGACACTGAAAACATGGAGGCTGATTGGAAAGATGGTTTAATGATGAACAGAACCACCAGTGTTTGTGGTTCTGGTCAGAGGTGGGTTCCTGCCGGTGCGGTTAATAGCTGTTGTTCAGTGCAGAGCCGAAGACGCTGCTGCCGTTCGCGGCGCGGGGGCTTTCCCTGGGCGCTGCCGCTGCCCGCATGGATGCCGACGTTTGCGTTCTTTTGCCCTCTGTGCATGCGTAAAGCGTTCTGCATGCGCAGAGGGCAAAAGAACGCAATTGGCAGCGTCCATGCGGGCGGGGAAAGCGCCCGGGGAAAGCTCCCGCACCGTGAACGGCAGCAGCGTCTTCGGCTCTGTGCCGAACAACAGCTATTAACCGCAACGGCAAAAACAGGCAGGAACCCACCTCTGGTTCTGGTGCAGCTGACCCATTGGAGTTGAGAGTGGGGTTTTTTTATACCTTCTTTTGGGCTTTGCACTTAAGCTTCCTGTTCCTGTGCAAGAACATGTCATTTAATATTCTATTGTCTGTTGGCAGATTCCTATGGTTGGCAAAAGGGGAAATGCAAATCCTAGGTGCTTGTCTGAGCTAATTTTGTCAACCTTTTGTTTGTTGCTTATCTGAGTTTCTGTCTGAGTTTCTTATCTGAGTTTCTGTGTCAGACTGGCTAAGTCAGACCCGTATGTTAATGACTTCAAGACACTTTCAAAAGTAAGGTCTTCAGCTTTTAATCACGCTACAGATAAGAACTCAGACCATGCCAAACCCATTCAGGTCGATGTCAGATCTGAGATCCTCCTCCTCTCAGTGTTGTTTATGCAAAGCCTCACCATTCCCTCCCCCCAAACCACCATCCGGTGCTGTGAGGACCTCCCCTCTCAGCTGGTCATTAGCCGCACATGGCTTAGATTGTCTCTTTCCGGTGGCAGCTTCCACTGGGCTCGGGTTTTTCTGAGTCTCATGTACCATGACGTTAATCACCGGCATCAGGCTTTTAACTGCTGAGAACAGTTTGTTGTGTTGGCATCCATCAATCCCCGGTCTCAGTGTCTCTACCTCCCACCAAGGTGCATATGTCGAGCCTTGGCACGACATTCTGTCTTGACCCAGTCTTTCTGAATGGATTACCAAATCTGCATTTCTAAAAGCTGGCCTCCTCAGTTTCTGCTTGGGGCAGGGAAACTGGGGCTGGTTTCTGAATAGGCTGGCCCAATCTTTCTTAATGGGCATGAAATATCTGCTGGGGGCTATTAAGAAAGACTGAGTCTGCTTTCTATCTTTAAGAGCATGTTTCTCCACTTCTCCTTTAGGGAAATATAATATTCTGCCTTTTTAATATTTCCCAAAATATTTCATTCTTCTGGGGCTGACTTTCTACACACTATTTGAAAAACACTGGTCTGTGCAGACCTTCTATGGTCTTATCCAGGCAAGTGCAAACACGTTTTAACAGGATTCTTACTTTGCTTATCTGCTTTAAAAACCAAAAAACCAAAAATTGTGATTCCTCTCTAAGTTGCTTGTAAACCCTGACTCCTATATAAAATCGTTATGCTTTGTTTTTCTACATTCAGTATTTCTCCTTCTTTAAATCCTTTCCAGGTTAGGCTGTTTTAAAATATAAACTGTTACAATAGTGCAACCCATTCCTCATGAGACATACTGCATCTGATCAATGTGCTTATTGTAGTCCTTTGCAAATTTAACCAACATTAGTGGATCTTATACCAAAATATTTCAATATTTAGTATTTCTGTCTTAAACACGTGTTTTAGACAAAATTTCAGTACTCACCCATTTGGGAATGAGCCCCATCACTTACTCCCTTACTCATGAGCATGGATTCCTGTGAATACCACTAGTTTTTTTGTATTTTATTCCTTTGCATGGCTGGTAGAATTAGAAAAATGAGATCTCTCTCCCCCTCTCCACGCACCCAAAAAACACTTTAAAATGAAAAAAGTAAAATAAATACTGTATTTTTCGGAGTATAAGACGCACCGAAAGACGCACCTTAGTTTTGGGAGAGGAAAACAAGGAAAAAAGGCCTCTGCCTCCAAGCAATTTGCCAAACAGCAAACAGCAAACAGTACAGATGATATACACTGTTTGCTGTATATTTCTGTGCATGTGTGCTTGACCCATAGAAATAGCAAAGAATTGGAGAAATGTACATTATGCCAGAAAGTTTTCTTAAATGTAGTCACACTAACTGCTCCCAATTATTTAAATGGATCTACTCCAAGGTAACTAAACTCTAATACTAAACAGGACACTGTTACATTTCATACTATACTTGTACAGAGCTGTTAAAATTAATTAAAATTTCTGGAAGTATAAATTATTCTCTATTATTTAAAAGAAGATACAATAGCATTGGGCCTCTTCAGAGCAAGCATTTATTTTAAAAAGCTTCTTTATTTTGTTAAGTTGTCTAGATTAACAGGGATCTCCAACCTTGGCAACTTTAAGACTTGTGGACTTCAACTCCCAGAATTCCACAGCCAGCAAAGCTAACAAAGCTGGCTATTGAATTCTGGGAGTTGAAGTCCACAAGTCTTAAAGTTGCCAAGGTTGGAGACCCCTGGCTCTAGAACAATAATAAAGCAGTCTTTAAAAAATAAGTCTAATAATTTGAACATTCTACAGACATTTATAGTTATTCACTTACCCCTTTGCAGCCAGTTCAGCAAAAATAAAAACCTGCGTGTCTAATCTCTCCCAGCTATTTGCCTCTTTGCAGTTAGTTTCACTTTCATTTTTCCACGTGGCAAACGTAATCAGCTGTTCGTCGGGAAACTGCTACTGACTTGCTTGGCTTTAAAGGCTCTTCCCTCTTTCCTGCAAGCAGGTAAATTGCTGGAAGACAGAGGCCAAAGGGTGGGGGTGGCTGGGTGGGTGGGGCTACATTTAGTGTATAAGACGCACCCAAATTTTCACCCTCTTTTGGGGGGTAAAAAGGTGCGTCTTATACTCCCGGTAAATAAAAGTAAAATAAAAAGTAGTTTTGCTCAGATAAATGATGAAAGAGAGTCTCATTGATTTTCAATAGATAGAAAGTGATCTGAGAAAGAATACTATCCCACTGTCCAACATGACAAGGAGTTGTATACATTGAATTCAGATTCTCAGTGGACTCTTGTCATTTTCACACTTGCAACTTGTAGCATCTTCATAACATCACCCCACCACTGTTGAAAGGATATAAAGCTGTGTTTATGATTCTTAAATTGGCATAACAATCTGTGGATGACTTTAGAAGACACCTGTAAGTCAGAAAAGCGGAAATGACCTAAGATAGAAATGATAAATCAATGGATCTGTACATAAACTGCTTTAAATGGATAAAATGAGTCCCTGCAGGTTTTACTCTGCTAGTCATACTTGAGTTTAGGGGTGGTGCTCATGTCTGTTTCTTTAAACAATTGAACCAGTGCTATCCAAAGATGTTTTCATGGTTATGTGGCCAGCATGACATCATACCGCAGTGCAAAGCGTACGGCAAAACACGGAACGCTGTAACCTTCCCACTGAAATGGTACCTATATATCTACTTGCAGATACATGCTTTCAAACTGCAAGGATGGCAGGAGCTGAGGCAAGTGATGGGAACTCACTCCATCACGTAGTGGTAGGACTCGAACTGCCAGAGTATAGACCTTCTCCAGTATCTTTTAAGCCACTGAGCCACGGCGCCTCTTAAATGGATAAGACTATCAGAAACTTGTAATGAACCCGAGGGTGAATCTTGCCAGTTTTGGGTACATTCTAGGTGCAGTAGGCCAGTGTTAGGCTAAAGCTGTTCATATTCACAAAAACCATGATTTTTTTAAAAAATAAAGATATTCATAAAGGAAAATATCACTTCGGAAACATGTAAATCCTTTTAAATTAATTGAATAAGGATTTATGGGAACATGTTCCACATTTCACAGGATTAAATATCTATATTACAGTGGGTGCTCTAAAGGGTTTGTAACAAAAAGATCTTCATTTGCTTCCAGGCATGTGAGCTACAGGAAGAGAGAGAAAAGGTGGTGGAATTCTTGTGTAAAATAGACCATTTCCAACCCATTATACTGAGATGTGGTGATGAAATATTGTAAAAGAAAAGTAACTCCTGGATGGTGTCCAGGCATCCGTTTTAAAAGCCTTATTAATTTCCCCAGTAGATTCCATTTTAGCTTTAATAAGGATGAGTCAAATCAGAATACATATGTATAAATCATTGTGCATTAATGCAATGACAGAAATGGCTCCATATACTCATATATTGCTTTCTTTATCAGTTTTCAAGGAGGGGAAAAAGTGTTTTTATGATGCAAACAGCCAGATATCTTTTCTGCAATAAATCTGCCAAAAGACTGAGTTACCAACTTCACCTTTTGTGTGCATGTGTGTTTGTGTGTTTTTTGTGAGATTTTTTTTTAAAAAAAACCCAACCATTGACTGATTCATCACAATTGCACATCACTATCGCATAGGATGTAAGTATACTTAAAAGATAGCACAGTCCTAAATTTAAAAGAAAATTGGATCTAGGGCTTGGGTGAAATAAATCACAATAAGGATGTTGATATTGCAAATGAGATGGGAAGTGTCATTGTTACATATTCTTTCCTATCCTTTTTTTAAAGGCTAGACTTTTCTACATGGCCTTATTGTTCAAGAAAAATGGTTGGCACTATTTTGTTACTTTATTTACTGTACGTGGTGTGATATTTGAAAATGAATCTTTTGCAATTTTTTTAGGGTGACCCTATCTGGGCTGCGAAAATGCTGGAGATTGCTGGGTAGTTGAAAAGAGCTCCATTTTCTGTATCTCTTTCCTGCCATTCAGATTTTTTTTACAGCCACAATATGTTGGTCCTTATAAAAAAAGATTAGATTGATGCTTTTATTGGAGTACTTGGGTTGAAAAATGGTGTGCAATTCTTGGAGAGCTCCAGATTTTTTTTTTTTTGGTCATGTAAGACCAAAAGCAAAACAATATAATAAAGCTAAATAAAGGACAAAGGGGTTAACTGAAATAATGGCTGACATTCAAACTATCAGATATGTAGTTAGTTACAAGCTCAAGATGGCATGTAGAGATAAACCCAGGGGCGGGTTCCTAATTTTTTTACTACCACTCTGTGGGTGTGGCTTGTCAGCCATGTTTCCGGGTGGGCGTGGGCCTCGGGAGCTTGGCAGCGGCCGGAGAAGCAGGGAGGCATTGCCCACCCGCAATGCAGCCCCCCGCAGCGGGAGCAGCAAGACCGCGGCAGCGGTTCTTCTAGGAGGCTCTGTCCGGCCTGAATGCTTCTCCTCATTCGATGATCCTAGGCTCCTGCCACCTGTTCCCCCTCCCCTCAGCAGCTCGAGAAGCCTCGAACGTGCGAAAATGCCTGGGATCATCACTGCGCATTCGTGACTTCTCGGACTGCTGAAGGGAGGGGAACTGAGATAGGTCCTGCTGCCCATTCCCTCTCCCCTCAGCAGCTCAAGAAGCCTCAAACGTGCAAAAATGCCTAGGATCATCACCACACGTTCGTGGCTTCTCGGACTGCTGAAGGGAGGGGAATGGAGATAGCTCCTGCCGCCCGTTCTTTCAGCGTCTCACGTGCTCCCTCAACCATCCTCCCCTGCTTGGATTCACTGTGAGGTAGGAAGGCAGTGCATGCGCAGTGCCGAAAGCTCGGCTTCTGGGCATGCGCAGAAGAAAATTTTAAAAAAATGTACATTAAAAAAAAATGGTGGCACCTAGGCACCGGCAACCGACCGCACCGGTACTGTGACGTCACTAGCGGGCCGCTACCGGTGCTATAGAGTGGACCGCACTGGTAGGAACCCACCACTGGATAAACCGCAAATATTCGAATTTGGTTTTGTTAGCTTCAAGTATCATTTGACACTCTTGTTATAGCATCTCACCCAACCATCTTTAATGGAAATTAAAAAAAAATCTCTATTACTGATATATTAGCATATCAATAATTTAAGCAACACTATAAATCACTGGGGACGACATGGTTTTGGAGTGTCTAAATCAGGGGTCCACAAACTTGGCAATTTTAAGACTTGTGGACTTCAATTCCCAGAATTCTCCAGCCAGCTGGCTGGAGAATTCTGGGAGTTGAAGTCCACAAGTCTTAAAGTTGCCAAGTTTGAAGACCTGTGGTCTAAATTGTTAGGTTAAAGAAGCAGATCAGATAAATCCAGAAGAACTTTGAGGAAAATGATCTTCAATAATTGATATGAAGGTCAGAAAAATATTTCCAAGGACACATGAGTAAATATATTGAAACAATTAACAAATATAGAAAGCTTTGTAAACAGCAGGAAAAAATATATAAAATAATTTGAGATCTTTGTGTTAAAGTACCGGTAGTCTTTGAATGGGGAAAAATGATCAGTTTCTTTCCAGAACTTCTTTATATGTTTATATTTATAAATAACATCAACAAAGATTGGCTTTAGATTTCTTCGACAATGCTAGATGATGCTATTAACACACATTACATCACTATTTATAGGAGAAGACTCAAGAGAGGTAGACTCAAGAGAGGAACTAGCTTGGAATCATTATATTCCCACAAGCGAGCTAAGCCTGACCCCTGCTGAATTCTGTTAATTCTTACTGTATCTACCACCAATTTAATGCTGACCATTAGTTGACTATATTTTTGTATGTAGGCATGAGCAATAAATAAGCTTAAATGAAACTTATTGTACAGTCTTTATTTTTCATGCCTGAGTTTGGTAGAAAGGCATAGGGGAACGTATAGGTGTCATGTTTTAATTTCATGCTATCAAGACATTTGGTAGAGTTCCTTGCAGATGATAGATAGATAGATAGATAGATAGATAGATAGATAGATAGATAGATAGATAGATAGATAGATAGATAGATAGATAGATAGATAGATAGATAGATAGATAGATAGATAGGCAGGCAGGCAGGCAGGCAGGCAGGCAGGCAGGCAGGCAGGCAGACAGACAGGCAGACAGACAGACAGACAGAGATATTAAATTTTTATGCTGCCCATCTCACTACCTAAAGATTTTCCTGCTAAGAAGATCATGTTTTGAAAACATGTTTCAAAAAGTTGAAAGGATACAACACAAAAGGAAGAGGGCTTATTCTCCGTTATCAGAGAGGGCAGGATGAAAAATTATGTACCTAAGTTACAGGAAGGCAAATTTTGATTAAATGGCAAGGGAAAAACAAAATGGTAAACAACAACACAATATGTTCATATGTCTACTGAGTGGACTCTCTTGGAAAAACTTAGTAACATTTAAAATTGAATCTAAGCACTACGAAACAACAGCTCCTCTGTTCTGCCAATTTGGGATCCTTAGGCTGCTGTCTGGGAGGTTTGGTGTTTGAGAGGTACGGATCTTAATCTTATTTGAATTTACTTGAACTTGAACTTTTGATTCTCTTTCCAATGTGCTCTTTGCTCTCCCAATCTAGTATAAAACCTGAGATTGATTAGAATGTAATGAACTCGGGGAATTCTGGAATTCTGAATTAGATTGAAGAATTGATCCTTCACAAACAGTACTGTGTTAATCAGGATCATTGCAGCTGGATAAGCATACAGTTAAATTTTGCCTAGGTTTAGCAGGTGGCTGAATTCTGCTAGGATATGATTCGCTGCTGTAATTGGGGTTTGAGAAGAATGTTCTTCTTAGTTACGCACACCAGAAAATTAAGTCAGTTGTTATTGAGCTAAATTGAAGACTGAGAAAAACAAGTGATGTCACGTTGTAGGAACAGGAAGGATACATGAGGAAGGTCAGCTACAAAACAATGCAAATTTACACATTATGGGTAAAGGCAGGATTTGCTATTTTCTCACCCATTAGCTTTGTGACCTCATCACATAGACAAATCTAATTGGCTGCAAGATGATATGATAATCCCTGAGTGGTAGCTGGCATTCTCAGGAGGAATTTTCTAAGTTTAGCACCCATACATATACCTTTTGCACTACTTCATTTGTACCAAAAAACTGAAGCCAGAGAAAGAACATTGCAAATAGGAGTAAACAAATGAATAAAGCAAAGAAACAAAATCAACCCTAAAAGGCCTTGTTGTTGTTTATGCCAATTGTTTTTGTAGGGAAATAGCTGGCACATCCCTACAAAAACATTTTGCTTTCCCACATTTGGAATTATCAGTCATTCTGATAGGGTGCCATTCTTCAAAGTAATTTGAATGAATATATGAGTTTTAGATCTTGGGAAAAATGCATTAAAGGGCCCTTCAGAGAATATAGAATTGCATTGTTTGTTGTTTTATTTGGGCAATATGAACAATCAATGTATATGTACTGTATGTATCTGTTTTGCCAAGACAGATAACCAAAGTATGGATGAAATCAAAGCCGGGGGAAGGGTACATGTGACCTGAAATGCAAAGCTGTCTACCCTATCTTTTCTTTTCCATTCATTTATCTCGAGCATGGATCATTTTTTTTAAACAATCCAAATGGCCTTCTGTGCACATGAAAAACAGTCTAGAGAGCTAATGTATGATGATTGATTGTTGGATTACCGTATTTCTCGGAGTATAAGACGCACCGAAGTATAAGACGCACCTTAATTTTGGGGGAGGAAAACAAGGGAAAAAGGCCTCTGCCTCCAAGCAATTTGCCAAACAGCAAACAGCAAACAGCACAGATGATATACACTGTTTGCTGTGTATTTCTGTGCATGTGTGCCTGACCCATAGAAATAGCAAAGAAATAGCAAATTTACATTATGCCAGAAAGTTTTCTTAAATGTAGTCACACTAACTGCTCCCAATTATTTAAATAGATCTACTCCAAGGTAACTAAACTCTAATACTAAACAGGACACTGTTACATTTCAGACTATACTTGTACAGAGCTGTTAAAATTAATTAAAATTTCTGGAAGTATACATTATTCTCTATTATTTAAAAGAAGATACAATAGCACTAGGCCTCTTCAGAGAAGTGAATGTTGTTGTTGTTGTTGTTATTATTATTATTATTATTATTATTATTATTATTATTATTATTATTATTATTATTATTATTATTATTATTATTATTATTATTATTATTATACTACACTATACTTTTGAAACTTCTAAAACCAAGTTTTCGCACCCCCTGGAATATTGTCTCATACCCCCAGGGGGTGCAAATAGTCCCAGTTGGGAACCCCTACTGTAGAGACATCAGGGTATTTGAATGTCTTTTCCAAGGTTTTCATGTACCAAATCTGCAGCATATTTCTTGAACGCCTGTTCATTTATTTTAGGTGGTTGATCCTAAAATGCAAAAGCTATCCACCACTTCAATATCTTCACTGCTAATTCTAAGGCTAGTTCTGCCCTTTGTCATTAGTTTAGTCTTTATATTAGTCCCATTTTTTCCCCACTGTGCTTCTTTACTTTTATTACCAGAGGTTGCAGATCCTTTGCATTTTTGACAATCAGAGTATAGCATAGATTATTGATGTTTCTTCTTCCAATTTTAAAACCATACTCATCTTCTTTCAATCCAGCTTCCCTTAATATATATTCAGCATATAGACTGAATAAATGAGTAATTAACCTTGACATAATCCCTTATCAAACTGGAGCCAGTATGTTTCACCATGTTCTGTGGAAACTAATATCGACATGTATGTTTCTCATAAGGACAATGAGGTTCGCTGGGATTCCCTTTTTTTTTAGAATATTCTGCAGCTTGATATGATCAACACAATCAAAGGCCTTTATATATTCAATGAAGCACATAGTGACTTCCTTTTTGATATTCGTTGGCTTTCTCAATTATCCAGTGTGCATCAGCAATTATGTCTCTTTTCTAAAGCCAGCATAACATCTGGCATCTCTTTTTCCACTTAAAGCTCTAATCTGTGTTGGATGATCCTAAGTATTATTTTGCTAGCATGTGAAAATAAGGATATGGTAGGATAGTTTGCACACTCTGTCAAGTCTCCGGTTTTTGATATTGGAATGTAAATTAACCTCTTCTGATCTGTTGGCCACTGTGTTGTTCTCCATATTTGCTGGTATGGCTTTAAGGTTATGACCTTGACTGAGTCTTCTTTTGTTGCTTGTCATATTTCAGTGAGTGTCAGAGAGAGACTGGCTAATCCAGGGTGAGAAGTGAAATAGGGAATTAGTTTGGAATCCCTACATGCATAAGAAAATAAGGTCTGACCCTCCCCACCTGTTTGAATGCCACTGAACCTTAACTAATCTGACCCAGATGCAAACCACCAATCTCAGAGGTGGGTTTCTCCTGGTTTAGACCGGTTTGCCAGAACTGGTAGTGACCCGCTGGTGACATCACGATGACATCACGGAACCGGTTCAGTCAGTGGCGGTCCGTGGCGCCACCATTTCTTTTTTAAAAAATTTTTGGATTTTTTTTTAGATTTTTGGGGGGAATTTTTTACAGATTTTTTTTCTTCTGAACATGCGCAGAAGCCAAGTTTCCGGCATTGTGCATGCGGTCGCCATCTTGTTTTTGGCTTTTTTGGGGGGGTTATTTTGGGGGGATTTTTTCCGGTTTTTTTTCTTCTGCGTATGCGTAGAAGCTGAGTTTCCGGCACTGTGCATGCGGTCACCATCTTGTTTTTGTAGGGGGGTTGAATTTTTTGCCACTGCACATGCGCATGCGCGCAAACAAGGCGCAGCCACGTGGTGCGGGAGGAAGCTGAATAGGTTGTTTTTTTATAGACACTTTATTACCCAAACTAGGTAACAACTAGGTAACAAAATTATGGGGTTTGCTCACAATTTATATTCTGGTTGCTTGCCATGTCAGAATTGGTAGAGAGTGGTCTTGGAAGTATTTTGCTTGGGCTGTTTACTTACAAAAAACCTCCAAGACCACTCCCAAAAACACTGACATGGCAAGCCATAGAATATAAATTAGAGAATGGGCTTTCTTTTTCATTCTTTCTTTTTAGCTTCTTTTCTTTAACCAATTGACTGAGTTTAGGTATTCATAGAATCATAGAATGTAAGCAGTGGAAAGGACTTGATCCAGTGTTTCTCAGCTTTAGAAGTGGATTTAAAGTGGACTTCAGCTCCTGGAATTCCTTGGACAGCATGAAATAGAATAGAATAGAATAGAATAGAATAGAATAGAATAGAATAGAATAGAATAGAATAGAATAGAATAGAATAGAATTTTTTATTGGCCAAGTGTGATTGGTGCATATGCTCTCAGTGTACATAAAAGAAAAGATAAGTTTGTCAAGAATCATAAAGTACAATACTTAATGATAGTCATAGGGTACAAATTAGCAATCAAATCATATTAGGAACCAGTCAATATAAATTGTAAGGATATAAGCAACAAAGTTACAGTCATACAGTCATTAGTGGGAGGCGATGGGTGATGGGAACGATGAGAAGATTAATAGTAGTGCAGACTTAGTAAATAGTTTGACAGTGGTGAGGGAATTATTTGTTTAACAGAGTGATGGCGTTCGGGAAAAACCTGTTCTTGTATCTAGTTGTTCTGGTGTGCAGTGCTCTATAGCGTCGTTTTGAGGGTAGGAGTTGAAACAGTTTATGTCCAGGATGTGAGGGGTCTGTAAATATTTTCACAGCCCTCTTTTTGACTCGTGCAGTATACAGTCCTCAATGGAAGGCAGGTTGGTAGCAATTGTTTTTTTTTTGCAGTTCTTCTTCAACTTCTGGAAGTTGAAGTCCATATGGTTGAAAAAAGCTGATCTAATCTAATTCCTGCCCAATGCATCCTCAACAGAAAGCCATCCAGTGAGAGGTATTTAATAAGGGAGCCTAGGAAATTCTTCCTGATGTCCATTAAAAAACCCCTAATTCTTTACTCATTGTTTCTTGTCCTTTCTCTTGAAACAACTCTGAACAATTTTGCCCTGCCTTACAATACAGATCTTGTTACCTGAATATGTATTTGTGACTTCTTATCATCTTATCAATGTCTCCTGATAAATACTGTATTTCTCCCAGGGCCTCTATCATCTTGGCTGCTGTCCTCTGGATATGTTCCAGTTTATCAGTGCAAGAGCTGGATCCAATATTCTAGGTACATTATGATCAATGAATAATAACGAAAAAAGTGATCTTGATAAAATGCTTTTATTGATACAGGCTAAGATTGCATTTTATGTGGCAGCTGCTTCACATAGTTGGCTCATATTCAGCTTGTGATCCACAAAATTCTTTTTGCATCCTGTGTTGTTTAGTTTTTTATTTTTATTTTTTTATTTTATTTGTCAAAACATGTACAAGATAGCAGGTATGGTATAAACATTAACAAAAGCAAAGTAGGTACAGGTAAATTTGGACAATAGGACAGTAAGACAGGGGCGGTAGGCACAATGGTGCGCTTGTTGTTGTTGTTCAGTTGCTAAGTCATGTCCGACTCTTCGTGACCCCATGGGCCATAGCACACCAGGCCCCCGTGTCCTACACTGTCTCCCAAATGCATTGTTTGCCAAATTCAGGTTCATTGTGTCATTGACATTATCTAACCATCTCATCCTCTAGCGTCCCCTTCTCCTTTTGCCTTCCTTCTTTCCCAACATCAGAATCTTTTCCAATGAGTCCTCTCTTCTCATTAGGTGGCCAAAGTATTTGAATTTCAGCTTCAGTATCTGTCCTTCAAAAGAGCAGTCAGGGTTGATCCTATACTTCCATGTTTCTTTCACAAGTGTGGGACCTTGCATTTGTCCCCAACGAAATGCATCATGATGGTTTCAGCCAATTGTCAAAGCGTGTCAAAAATCTCCTGAACCTTGATGAACTCCTCTAAAGGTTTTCCTGTGCCCCATTTCTTTGTGTCTTCTACAAAGTTGGAGATACTCTATGTACTGCCCAATGAGGAAGACCTCGTCTGATGAGAACTGAAGGTATGTTTCTGCTGCAACCATTTTCTATGAGAATTGCAGGGGCCCAGAGAGTCTTAAGCAAACTAGCAGCTGGAATTCTGAGCAAAAGCTTGTATGCATTCTGCTCTCTGAACTGTGGATTTCAGCACCCTCCCCCCCTTCTCCCATCCTTCATTCATATCTCTGCCTGTTGCATCTTTTAAGCAAAAAAACAAAACACACACACACACACACAAAAAAAAAAAGCAGCTGCCCTTTTTCAAAGACGGGTGCAAAAGTAAATGCTAAAAAGAGCCTTCCTGTTCTTTTATACTCCATCACTTTCCTTTCTCATTGCCAGTTGTTCGGTATATAATTATGCCTAAAATGTTCTTTGGTATTAACTCAAATCCTCAGCGCTATTTGATGCTCATTTTTCAATTTGGTTTTCTCAAGTATTTTTCATTGCCTTTGGGCTCTTGTCGTCATTTACATATTCCTTCGGTTTCCCAGGATCTATGCTTTTTAGCACTCTCATTTTTTATCCTTGATATAGTTTTCTCCCTTTCTCATTCTCCTGCTATTGACTTTTCTTTTCCTGCATGATGACAAATACTGCAGGCATTTTATTGGGAAAAGGAGATATTGCGAAATCTTCGTTCACAATACTTGGCCTTTAAGACTGTGTTTATTTCATGTGCGTTTTCTCAGCCTAATTTCTTGGGAAGGGGAGTGAAAAGACAATTTATTTGAAATGGTAGTAAGAACACTACTTTAATCTGAAAATGTTTGGCAACAGTCAGATCAGGCATAATGTCTTATATTCCTAAATTTATAGTAGCTACTACAGACATGTGGCTATTCAAATTATTCGCTTGGATGTCAGACAAAACAAAATGGTAATTATATTAAAAAGGTAGTTTATTGCCTTCTGTTTAGCACTCTGGAGATTGGCTGGTTTGGGATTTGCTGCTTGATTCTTAGAATAGAATAGAATAGAATAGAATAGAATAGAATAGAATAGAATAGAATAGAATAGAATAGAATAGAATAGAATAGAATAGAATAGAATAGAATAACAGAGTTGGAAGGGATCTTGGAGGTCTTCTAGTCCAACCCCCTGCCTAGGCAGGAAACCCTGCACCACTTCAGACAAATGGTTATCCAACAACTTCTTAAAAACCTCCAGTGTTGGAGCATTCACAACTTCTGGAGGCAAGCTGTTCCACCAATTAATTGTTCTAACTGTCAGGAAATTTCTCCTTAGTTCTAAGTTGCGTCTCTCCTTGATTAGTTTCCACCCATTGCTTCTTGTTCTACCCTCAGGTGCTTTGGAGAATAGCTTGACTCCCTCTTCTTTGTGGCAACCCCTGAGATATTGGAACACTGCTATCATGTCTCCCCTAGTCCTTCTTTTCATTAAACTAGACATATCCAGTTCCTGCAACCGCTTTTCATATGTTTTAGCCTCCAGTTTTAGCTTAGCTTTAATGTTTTTTTCCCAGGAATGACTGTTGGCAATGAATATCATCAGTTGAGTTAAGTGAGGGGAATTTTTTGTTATCTAATTGTAACTGTATTTCTAGCTCAAAAGGAAAGCAAATAGGAGTTTCAGGCAGATACCGATCTGAAAAACAAACCGTGTTTTTTTAAACATCTGATGAGATGAAGCCAGCTAGGGATCGGATATTTCCAAGTTGAAGGTCATCACAATGGACCATTGTTTATTTAGCTCATTTATAGAGAAGAGACAAATGACTGTCAGCTAATTCATCTTCCTCATCTCAAAGCCTTTAAGCTGGTCATATATGCATGTGCAAAAAAATAACAATAAAAGCACTGTTTTGCATGAGAATTGCAATAAAATCTGTGTACACAAAGATTCAAGTGAAAAGCTAATGCAATCTACTGCCAGTCATATAAAAAAAACCCGAACCTCTGCTCGCATTTGGGACAAATCGGACAAAGGGCCTTTCTTGTCCAACATTTTGTTCCTAAAAGCTGGCAAGCAGATAAACATAAAAGACTCACAAGCAGACTAAGGAAGCTCTGCCAGAACTGTTACCTATCCCTGTCATATATCCTTCTCATTTTTTATTTTTTTTAAAAAATATTCAGATAGAATTGCTCTCAGGCTGGCAACTGAACTGGGCTGCAAAAAGGAGGAGGAGAATAAGTACTGAACACATGTGAAAGACTGGATTTTTATGTCGTTGGTTTATTTGGAAACTGCTTTGCTTTTCTGTCTCAGTGCTTAATTAAATATCCACTGGAACAGTAACATGAAGTTCTTGCATACTACAGTCTTTGACTGAATCACTTTGGCTCCCTTCCTCACAGTTTTGTCCACTGCAGAATATGCTTATTACCCAAAGCTGATGGCTGCCTTCCATGCGCTATAATATTTACTTGTGTTTCAGAAGCCTTTGTACCATAGCTTAAGATCAGTAAATACTGGATAAAATTCAAGGGATCCAAGGGATTGTTAAGCTGTTATTGCTGGCTACAGGAAAGTCACCCTCTTTGATTTATTTTCATTTCTCATTTGACCCAAGAGGCTAACTGCTATTCGGAGATCGATGGACATGACTTAGCTGCACAAGGATCTCTGATATCTGATGAATGGGCCAAGTAAAATAGATTTAGAGCAGCAACGGTTGGGGAATACACAGCTGTGGAATCAGAACAGCAAAAGAGCATCTTCACATAATCAAGGGGAAGACCACAAACTCAAGGGAAGGTCTTAGACCAGTGATGGTGAACCTTTTTTCCCTCAGGTGCCGAAAGCGCATGCACACGCGCTGTCCCGCATGTGTGAGTGCTTACACCTATAATTCAATGTCTGGGGAGGACGAAAACAGCCTCTCCCGCCCCTGCAGAGGCCTTCTGGAGGCCGGAAATGGCCCATTTCCTGACTTCCGGTGGGCCTGGTAGGCCCGTTTTTCGCCCTCCCCGGGCTCCAGAGGCTTCCCTGGAGCCTGGGGAGGACGAAAACAGCCCCCGGAGGCCCTCTGGAAACCTAAAATGCCCTCAGAGAGCCTCCATATTAGCCAAAAATCAGCTGGCCGGCACGCACATGCATGCTGGAGTTGAGCTAGGGCAACGGCTCGCATGCCGGCAAATATGGCTCTGCGTGTCACCTGTGGCAAGCGTGCCATAGGTTCGCCATCACTGTCTTAGATGATGCAATGGTTTGGATTCTGTTTGAATCAATGAATAAAATAGACACAGTTTTAATTTTGAAATGGGACAGTTAAATGTGTGTTCAGGATGGTAGATGAGAAGCCAGATTCTAGCTTGTTAGGCAGTCAGTGCTCCAGAGTGAAATCTTGCTGCCTTTCCTCATTTAATTATTGATTTATTGAAACGATTTATATGGCTGCCCATCGTAAGCGACTCTGGGTAGCTCATAACAACAACAAAAAAAACCCAATAAATAAAACAATCATAAAAACAGCAAAACAATAAAACAAAAACCATCCTCTTGGGGTGCCCCACAGAAGGCTCAGCTACCGTCTTTCCATACCTTCTCTCAGAGGTGGGTTCCTCCTGCTTCGCACTGGTTCTATAGAACTGGTAGCAAACCGCTGGTGACGTCATAGAGCCGGTTCTGTTAATGCCGGTCCGTGGACGCCGCCATCTTTTTTTTGGAATTTTTTTTTGAAAAAAAAAAATTTTTGGGGGGGGGATTTTTTGCTTATTTTTTTTCTCTTCTTCTTCCCAGTTTCCGGCACTGCGCATGCACCGCCATCTTTTTTGGGGGGGGGTTGGGGGTTTTTTGTGAATTTTCGATACTGCGCACGGCCACGCAGCACAGGAGGAAGCGAACGGGCGGCGAGGTAAGTTAGAACCCACCCCTGCCTTCTATCTATACAATCCCAGAGCCTCAGTAAAAAGCCAGGTGTTAATGGCCTTTTGAAAAGCTAAAAGGGAAGGCGCTCATCAAATCACCAGTGGGAGGGTGTTTCATGAAGTAGGGGAAGTCAGGAAAAAAGGCACACTCCTGAGGTCCCACTAGATGGCAAGATTCCGGGGAAGAGGCCTGGATCCTGCCCACTCTACCAGAACATACTTAGAGAGAGGTGGTCTTGTCAATAACCTGGTCCTGTGCCACTGGTCTTGTGCCATGTGTGGCTTTAAAGGTGATAACTAACACCTTGAATTGCACCTGTAAGAAAACCGGAAACTAGTGTGACTAGCACAACACATTCGTGGCTGTATTTGCACATTTTCACAATAAATTCATTAAAATGAATCTCCTGACAGTGAGATGGGTGGGCATATAAATTTAAAAAAATTAAATAAATGTTGGATATTGGTTTGGAGATGGTGAAAATTGATTCTGCTTTGAACAGTGATCTCTAATCTAAAGGAGCAGCTCCTTCCAGATCTATTTATTTGGATTTATATAATCTTGGCTGATCTTTGATTGAAATCAGTGGATTCTTCGATATCCAACAGGTTTCCCCAGCAAATGAGGGGAGACAGTGGGTCACAGGAGAAAAGGCATTGTCTGTTCTTAGAGAAGTGTAGCTGACTACTATGTTATTTCTATGCCAGGGACATTCAGAGTAGAAAACACCTGTTAAACATTTATTTGTTTACCATATTACTAGAACTCTGATTTCAGCTTTGTGGTGGTTTGCAAACATGCAGGATCCATGGAAACAAAAAATTGAAACATTTCCCCATCCCTGGAAAGCCTTGACATTTAATTTACCCAGGGTTTTAAAGATCGTGTTAGATTCCTAACATCTTTTGTTCTTGTTGCTTGTTTTAATTGAAAGCTTTATTTTATGATACCGGTACATAATTTTATCTCTGCTTCTGGTTTTATCACACACTTGCTATCTTGGTTTTCTTCTGTTTTTTAAATCTCTGCACTTATTTAGGACTCTTCAGTTATTCGGTGCTCTAAAAATGTAATAAATAATTAGGTAAACCAAGATCAGACTGTTTTCAAGTCAGAATGTCTACAGAGCTGAAGTTAACTTTGCTCTGTTGAATTACGAACTCCTCCTTGATTGTTCTCAGATTAGTCTTGTGTGTTTTAATATATATCTTGCTTTTTACTTTTTATTGTACATTATTCTGGCAGCTTTGCAGACAGCCCAGATCTGATTTTTTTAAAAAATACATTTTAGATACAGCCCAGATCTGGGGGATTTTTTTTAGATATAGATAATAAAATGAATAAAGTGACCTTGAAATGCCAAGGGTGCCCTAGCAGTTTAGAAACATGTTGTACTCTTTTAGCTGCCACTGTGCTGGTATCTGGGGAAAAGGTTTTTGTTTTTTTTATCAAGGGTTGGCTTCAGTCCTTCTGTGAAGTCTTGGAAGCCTTGTGACTATTTCTTGACATTTTCTTTTAATGGCCAAGGGATCTTTGATGCCTGGATGATTGCTTCCATCCTCAGGACCAGATATGAATATGTGAAATCAATTCTTATAACTTCCTTGATGGTATGGAGCAGAGGTCCAAATATGTAACCCAGGGCTTCGTTCAACTTCTCATGTACCCTATCAAGTAATTTTCTGTGGCTGCAGCAATATTAAACCCACATAAGAAATATTCAGGAAAAATATTTTTGTTGTTTTTAATTCTGATTGTTTTTATTGCTTTTATTCTGTTTTAATTGTGAGCTGCCCAGTGTCATGTACGGATACTCCTCGATTTATAACCATTTATTTACTAACCATTCAAAGTTACAATGGAACTGAAAAAAAGGGATAAGAGCCGTGGTGGTGCAGTGGTTAGAGTGCAGTACTGCAAGCCACTTCTGCTGATCACTGGCTGCCAGCAGTTTGGCAGATCGAATCTCACCAAGCTCAAGGTTGACTCAGCCTTCCAACCTTCCGAGGTGGGTAAAATGAGGACCCAAAATTGTTGGGGGCAATATGCTGACTCTGTAAACCGCTTAGAGAGGGCTGTAAAGCAGTATAAAGCAGTATATAAATCTAAGTGCTGTTGCTATTTACAACAGGTCTTCACTCTTACAGCCACTGCTGCATCTCCAGAGTCACATGATCAAAATCTGGGTGCTTAGCAACTGGCATGTATTTATGATGGTTGTGGCATCCCAGGGTCACGTGATCACCACTTGCGATCTTCCCAGCTGATTTCCAACAAGCAAAGTCAATGGACGAGGCTGGATTTGCTTAGCAACTGCATGATTCAGTTAACAACTAAGGCTAAAAAGGTTGTAAAGTTCAATGTGACTCACTTAACAACTGGCTTGCTTAGCAACCAAAATTCTAATTTCAATTCTGGTAATCAGTCAAGGACAAAATGTCTGTGGCAGGGGTGTCAAACTCGATTTCATTGAGGGCTGCATCAGGGTTGTGTTTGGTCTTGGAGGACCGGGGTGGACGTGGCCAGGCTGGGCATGGCCAGAGTGATGTCACTCATGTCGGAGGTGCCTGTGGCGGCCTGAGCGGTCTGCCAGAGAAAACGGGCTCCTGATCCCCATTTTCGGATGCAACGGCCTTCTGCAACCCTCTGCCAGCGAAAACGGAGCTCGAGAGGGCCGCATGTGGCCCTCCCGAGCTCCATTTTCGCTGGCAGAGGCACTGTAGGCTGGTCCTTCACTGTTTCCAGGGTGGCCCACAGGCCAATTTTATGCACCCTGCAGGCCAGAACCAGCTCCTGGGCCTTGAATTTGACACCCCTGGTCTATGGAGGTTCTCAGTCATCCAGGTCATGGTTGTCCCAAAGGTGCTTTTTCAAGAGGCAACTGGACTTTCTGGTTTTTCTTTGAAGACGTTTCGCTTCTCATCCAAGAGAAGCTGAAGAAGCTTCTTGGATGAGAAGTGAAACATTTTGAAAGAAAAACCAAAAAGTCCAGTTGCCGCTTGAAAAAGCACCTTTGGGACAGTCAATGACTAATTTTATAGGAGAAGGGTGGCTGAATGAATCAATGAACAGAACAGCCTGGTGGCCCCACAGTTCATAGCTTGATCTCGTGAGTCAGATTTTAAAAAGAATGGGCAGAGCTTAGACAGCACCATCACAGCTGCTATCTTGGCTTTGGTGTACCACACCCTGAGGATATCTCAGGATGTCTCCTAGCAACAACACATTGTGACTGACCAAGGTATATGATCAGCCTCCCAGGGCATTGCACTCTGGTCAGTAATATTCTGGGAATTCACATCTATTTGTATGTTCCATGCTAATGAAATACAGATAGCTGTTGACTTACTTTAGTGACCATTTGAAGTTATGATGGCAGTGAAAAAAGTGACTTATGACCACTATTGTAGCAGCCCTGAATCTGGAAATAGTATTTTTTTAATCTACTGAACTAAACTCTTCAGCTTTTTGTCTAATAGATCATGTAAATGGAGGTAAAGTAGCTGTTTTAGTCACTTTTCGGCTTAATTCATCCATTCATTGTTTCACAAGTGTATACGATGCCCCAGACTCAGTTAGGGCAGCTTGCTGGTATGAAAATAATATCATTGAATCATCGAACCATATAATCATGGCCAGGGGTGGATTCTAACTTACCTCACTGCCAGTTCGCTTCCTCCCGCACCTTGTGGGCAGATGCATGCGCAGTGCCGAAAAATCCAGGGGGGGGGGGAAAGCCGAAAATAAGATGGCGACCACATGCATAGTGCCAGAAACTCGGCTTCTGCACATGCTCAGAAGAATAAATAAATAAAAATTCAATAGGAGGTGAGATGGTGCAGTGGTTAAATGCAGCACTGCAGGCTACTGCTAGTTCAGCAGTTCAGCTGTTCAAATCCCACCGGCTCAAGGTTGACTCAGCCTTCCATCCTTCTGAGGTCGGTAAAATGAGGACCCAGATTGTTGGGGGCAATATGCTGAACTCTGTAAACCGCTTAGAGAGGGCTGTAAAGCACTATGAAGTGGTATATAAGTCTAAGTGCTATTGCTATTGCTAATAAATAAATATAAATAAATAAAAACAAGTAAAAACAAGATGGCGACTGCATGCACAGTGCCGGAAACTCGGCTTCTGCACATGCTCAGAAGAAAAAATAAATAAAAATTCAAAAAATAAATATAAATAAATAAAAACAAGTGAAAACAAGATGGCGACCACATGCACAGTGCCGGAAACTGGGCTTCTTCACATGCTCAGAATTTTTTTTTAAAAAAAATAAAAAATAAAAATTCACATTTAAAAAAAAAGATTGTGGCCCCCATGGACCTGCACCGACCGAACCGGTTCTGTGACATCATTGTGACGTCACCAGCGGGTTGCTACCAGTTTGGACGAACCGGGAGGAACCCACCTCTGATCATGGCTGAATTTACATTCAGTAGAGCTACAGATGATAGCACAATCCCAGCATTATTTTCTTTTAAAAAAGAGAGAGAAAGAGAATTACTTGGATTATTTAGAAAAAAAGAGTTCATCCATGTCCTTCTCGCCCCAAATCTTCAGAGGCCTACAATAAAAATGCAGCAGAATTTCATTGTGTTTTACCTATTCAGTGCACTGGGTAATATAGTCCATTGATTAGTGATAATTAGGTATAGAGGTGATATAAGGCATAGCCCCACTTGTATCTGAAGCTAATTGACAGTGACTTAGTCTGTTCTGTAAATGGCTCCAAAGTATGATATCATGAGTTTAAGTCTACAAAATTGCTCCTCAGATCAGTGGCTCCAGCCTGATTCTGAGGAGAGTTAAATTCCATATCTACCAGGCCTCATTACCCTCCTTTTACCAAGATGCTGCTTTTTAAGGCAGGGACAATCTTATTTATTTTTTATTAGGTTTTTATCCTGCCTTTATAGGCAGCTCAAGGTGATGAATATACCTAATACTCTTTCCTCTACCGATTTGCCCCACCACAACAATGCTTTGAGGTGGGTTGGACTGAGAGAATGACTGGCTCAGCCAACATTCATGCCTAAGACGGGACTAGAACTCACAGTCTCCTGTTGATTGGCCCAAATCACACAGCCAGCTTTCATGTCTAAGGTGGGACTAGAACTCACCAACTCCTGGTTTCTAGACCAGCACTTTAACCACTACATCAAACTGGCTGCGTAATGTCCATTCCTTGAAGCATAATCTCTCCTCAGGATGGTCAAGGTTGAAATAAGGAATGAGTAAGCCCAGAGGACACAGTGATTGGAGAGGATCACCTTTGGGGGATACGTACTAATGGTTACCCATTCTTTTTTCCCTCTCTCTGGTCTTGTTCCTCATGCTTCATTTTTACCATCCTTCTCGCTCTCTCTTTAAAGTAGCAAGCTTGAAAAAACGCGGAGTGGATCTTAACCATAAGTCTGCACTAATCTCTTGCAGAGTGCTTTTAAATTAGTCTTGAGTATCATATAAAGCTAAGCTAAAGGCTGTTGGTTACCTATCTCTGTCTTAGGGAATTTTTCTTTCGGGAAATAGCCGCTAGGCTTCAGCTGCATTTGTAAAGCCAGTGGAAAACTGACATTATCTAGAATGCTAATTCATTTTTCCGATCTCCCCTCTTTATTTTCCATGAACACAATTATCATGCACTAACATCTAAGATGAGAGAGGCTCAAAGGCAATTTAAACCCTTCATTTAAAAAAAAATGTTCTCAGTGAATTTCTGCCATCTGTGGATTCTGTTGTTACTGTTCCTGGAATGTCTCCAGAGATTAAATAGACAACTGCTTCTGTTTCATCTTCATTGACTCCTAGAGGGACATCTGGAACGGAACAAAAGTTCTGCAGCTGGGTGGACAGAAGTTGGTTGACCTCTATTCCTTGAGTTCACAACTGGGAAGGTTGTGAACCTACCAGTAATCCTCGACTTACGACCACAACTAAGCCTAAAATTTCTGTTCCTAAGTGAGACATTTGTTAAGTGAATTTTGCCCTATTTTACAATTTTTCTTGCCCCAGTTGTTAAGTGAATCATTGTAGTTGTTGATTTAGTAACCTGGTTGTTAAGTGGATCTGGCTTCCCCAATGACTTTGCTTGTCAGAATGTCACAAAAGGGGTCACGTGCAATGGTCATAAATATGAACCAGTTGTCAAATGTCAGAATTTTGATCATGTGACTATGGGTATGCTGCAACAATCATATGTCTGAAAAATGGTCACTTTTTCAATGCTGTTGTAACTTTGAATGGTCACTAAATAAATGGTTGTAAGTAGAGGACTTCTTTTTTTCCTGGTTTGTTTCCTGGTTTCCTATTTGAGTTTTCAAAAAAGGAATATTATCAAGGGCTAGGCGGCTACAGTACAGGATAGGTGGATTGTATTTAGTGACATCTCATATTTTATTTTCCTTCCTTCCTTCCTTCCTTCCTTCCTTCCTTCCTTCCTTCCTTCCTTCCTTCCTTCCTTCCTTCCTTCCTTCCTTCCTTCCTTTTCCCTCCCTCTCTTTCTCCCCCCCTCTCTCCGTACGTATACATAGATATATAAAGATTATAGATATATAAAATACCTCTGCCTTTTCATCACTATGTGAAAATACTGTGGTGTAACCTTTGGTAAGGGGCACGGCACACTATTTATTACACAGACTTTGCTGCATTGATCGTTGTCTCATTGTCTGAGTGCACAGCATGTTTAAGCTCCCCACCCCACCCTTTTAAAATGTGCTTTTAAAAAGGCCTGTCATTACTTCTGAGAAATAAATTACATGGAAATACATGACACTATGGAGGAGCGCAGCTGAGTTGCCGCCAGATGACCAGTCTGATATGTATAATGTAATGCAGTGAATGAATACAAACGGCTGAGGAATTAATTTCTTCAAAGTGTCCCTTTCGTTACCTCAGGGATATTAAACACATTGAAATCTGTTATCATTAGGACAGAAATAAGTTGTGTTGACGCCTTGCATACCTGGAGATATTATCCTGTCAATGGTTTGGTACTTTAAATTCCAGAGGAGCAATCTGATTTATAGAATATTGTGTGAGTAGACTGTGAAGAGGGAAGTAATTTAATGAGTTCATATTTTAAAGTAGAGTCACCTGATCCACAATACCTGCAGATTGGATATAGGCCTACACAGGGTTTATTACTTCCTCTTCCTCCTCCTCTTCTATTTCCCTCTCCCTGCTGAAAACTGTTCAGCCCTTATTGCTGACTATTCAGCACGAATAATAACTCCCAGGATCATTTACATTCCTGTAGCAAAGAAGCAACTTTTATTCAGCCCCACAATCTGATCTCTCCAAGTGCAGAAGATAGCAAACCTTCCCAGAAATACAACAGAAAAACTCAAAAAAATTTATCATATAGATTCCTTCTTTTTTCTCTCTTCGCCCCCCTCCAATTTATATGGAAATGCGATAAAAATGTTGCCCTATTGGGGAAATGGGCAGCATATAAGTTTAATAAATAAATAAAAGATCCTGATAGTGTACCAAAGAAAGGCAAAATGTGTCAATTTATATTCCCTTTATAAACCAGTTCATTTTAAACAGGGGCGGGTTCCTAATTTTTTTACTACCACTCTGTGGGCGTGGATTATTTTGTGGGTGTGGCTTGCCAGCCATGTGACTGGGTGGGCGTGGGCCTCGGGAGCTTGGCAGTGGCCGGAGAAGCGGGGGGCATTGCCCACCTGCAACGCAGCCCCCCGCAGCGGGAGCAGCAAGACCGCAGCAGCGGTTCTTCTGTCCGGCCTGAATGCTTCTCCCCATTCGATGATCCTAGGCTCCTGCCGCCCTTTCCCACTCCCCTCAGCAGCTCGAGAAGCCTCGAATGTGCGAAAATGCCTGGGATCATCACCGCGCTTTCATGGCTTCTCGGACTGCTGAAGGGAGGGGAATGGAGATAGCTCCTGCTGCCCATTCTTTCAGCGTCTCATGTGCTCCCTCAGCCATCCTCCCCTGCTTGGACTCACTGTGGGGTAGGAAGGCAGCGCATGTGCAGTGCCGGAAGCTCGGCTTCTGGGCATGCGTAGAAGAAATTTAAAAAAAAAAATTATTTTTTTTTTAAAATGGTGGCGCCCAGGCACCGGCAACTGACCGCACCGGTACTGTGATGTCACTAGCGGGCCGCTACCGGTGCTATAGAGTGGACCACACTGGTAGGAACCCACCACTCATTTTAAAGCTGTTTTTCCCCTTGACATTTTCATTCAGCAATAGTCAGACATATCTCCCTCCCTCCCTCCCCCCCTCTCTCTCTCACACACAAACACACCTGTTTTTGTTGTGTAATTGTGGCCTGTAAATCTTACCAACAACAGTGGCTCCCACTTTCCTCGGGAGTAAGATACCTAATTATTATAATATTTTCTTTTTTCTCTCTCCTCTGATGGTATCTTTTATATTTGGAAAATTTTAGAACAGATATTGAAAAAATACGTCATGTGAGGAAGCCTGGATCCTTACGAAAATGGGACTGGACACACCTTTCCCAATCTCCAGGACTGATGTTGCCCACATCTTTCTGTTTTTTTTACTGTACCACCAGAATACGACTGTTGGTATTCTGAAGAAATGGGACAAGCATTTGGAGTGATAGCTTTTCCTCTCTAGGGAAAAGTAATTTCTGTAGAAATTCCTTCTCTTAAACTCCTGGACTTTCAGTTGAAGCGTGCTTTGCAAAATCTGGAAGTTGAATTCTGAAAAATGATACTACAAAACAAAACAAAATTTAAAAAACCCCAAAACCGAGCCCCTATCCTCCCTTTTAGAGCCGAGGTGGCGCAGTGGTTAAAATGTAACACTGCAGTTCAGCAGTTCAGCTGTTCAAATCTCACCGGCTCAAGGTTGACTCAGCCTTCCATCCTTCTGAGGTGGGTAAAATGAGGACCCAG